>OX439381.1:1934409-2461150 GCA_949319315.1 Zelleria hepariella
AATAATAAAGAAATCGCAGTAAGGAACCTTAGACTTGGCACGACTTTGTCTAGATTTCATTACTTTTTTAGAGATAAACAAGCAGATCCATCGAGACCTGGCTAGTTTTTACACAATGTTTTTGGTGGGATACTTAATTACACTTTGAAAATAAGCCTCTTTATCACGCTTTCAATAATTAAAGGTACCCATTCAGGTACCTACAAGCATAATGGTAGATTTGTTGGCTTGTTGTAATTCGGCCGAACATAGTTCCCCTCTAAAATGGCGTTGGAAATGGCGACGTAATCCGATGAAATTCAAAATAGATTGCAATTTACGAAACAAACGTTCAAGGCTTTGACGTTTTCCACCAAACGATTAACTGGGTTCACGACCCTCGTAATACAAATACAAAGACTGGCAAAACCTCTATACTTGATCAAACACAAACTACCTACAACAAACGTAATAAGTTACTCTAAACAGCCGTTTGCTGCAAGATCTAGTAAGTAAGTAAGTAAAATGTTTATTTGGTTATTTATGTTTATTTATTTATTTTATTTATGTTCTTAAGTTTTTGCACTAGGTAGATAATTATCTGTGGAGCTGTGGATTTTTGTATCGGCCATGTGCGAGTAAGACTCGCGCATCGAATATGCTGCACAACGCACAATGAAATAAATAGTAATAATTTCCTACTCAATGCGTTACACGGTAGCCGTTTTTTTACTGTTTCAAAAAGAGGTGTGTTATAAGTTTGACCCCTATGTGTGTGTGTGTGTGTGTGTGTCTGTGGCACCGTAGCTCTTAAGCGGGTGAACCGATTTGGATGCGGTTTTTATTTGAAAGAAGATTTTCTAGAGAGTTTTCTAGTGTTCTTAGTTAAGTTCAAAATCGGATCAGCCGTTTATGAGATATGCTAATTTGAAGCTTAAATGTCGCGGGTAATTTAAATGTTTAATTTAGTAGTTATTCTCAAGATATTTTTGTAAAACCAAGAAGGACCCTTCTTATTTAAACAACGAAACCAACGAGACTTCAAAACTCGGCAATGATCAGGCCCGCGTTTCATATAACTGACATAAATATTTTATTATGACAATTCGATGTTCATTGATAGGTCGGTTTGTAAACAAACCTTTTTTGTAACCTCATGTCAAATCGACTACGCAATCTATATCGAATTGTCATAATAAACTATGAATTGTATTTATATGAAACAGGCACCAGGGCAACAAATAATCGGATAAGGAAATCGTCGCCAAACAACGAACAAATCAACCGACAAAGAACAAAAGCGAAAGGGTAAACCCCTAACCCAGTCGCGATGAATTTCAAATTTCATTCGTAATCAAATATGTCGAGGGTCTCGGGGACGTATCCAGGGAAGTTAAGCCCCCTCACTAAAGAAGCAAACCACAGAATAAATAAACAAAATTTTGTCGACAAGAAAATGGTACTATTTGGAAGGTGATGAGTTTATTGAGCTTTAGTTTAGTTTATTTAGCTAATTGAGCAACTCATTGCCGTATTTAGACGTGATCTCATGTTAGTTTATTTTCTCATAACAGTATTAATGAAAAAAATAATTAAAAAAGACATTTCTCCTGCCACAGCGTTCACATTTTTATTAAGTTAAAAATCATGAATCAATGTTATGATCCCTATCACCAGGTGCTATTACCCCATAAAAAGAGTTAGGATCTTTTGTAACACCTTGTATGGCTGGGACCTCCTTATAAGTACGAGTAAATAGATCATAATTATGCTAGAGACCACCACCGCTCTGTCAAGAGCGTAACAACGAAAATTAAATAGAAGAAGAGATTCAACAACCTTTATTGGATGGTGTGATTCGACAACTTGAACGAACAAAATGTATGGTAGAATATGTTTGGTTATAGTAGCCCCTGTAATTAAGTTTCTCCGTCACCTAATAGACCCCTGCTATCAGGCCATAGTTCGCCCCTGTCGAGAGTGTTCGTAGCGCCGCGGCTGTGTCAACAAGATAAGTCGGCTGCACGTGAACAAACGCATGTAATGCCTCGCCGAACTTATCGCCCTCAACCTGTGACACCGCTATTGGGTGAAAGGGGTTAATTTTATTAACAAGTGGCATTTGCACAAGCGCCCGTGACCTGCTTTGAAGCTACGGCGTAGGCTCTAGCGTCTCGTGACTTCGTAGACCCATGCGTAGCGACGCTATGTCTACGGCGTAGACTCTAGCGTAGCGTGGCTTAGTAGACAGCCTACGGTGGCGTAGGCCCTAGCGAAGCGTAGCTATGTCTACAGCGTAGGCCGTAGCTTAGCGTGGCTACGTCTACGGCGTAGACTCTAGCGTAGCGTGGCTTCGTAGACAGTCTACGGCGTAGGCTCTAGCGTAGCGTAGCTTTGTAGTCTCAAGCGTAGCAACGTCTACGGCGTAGGCCTATCTACCTGACTTACCGAATACGAAGAACAAAAGAGAGGCAAGTGGCCGATTGGCATTCAGAATAACCTCTGTTCAGCCTCTGTTTTTTGTAGGCGTGGAAATTTGACTTATGACCATATAGACTTGTAATCTATCTATAACAGCGTTTGAAGCGTTTCCATGCGCGAAATTTTATTAACCGTGCATGAGTTCCTTTTTACAATTTTCCATTCATAACATTAATCTTAGGGCAATAAAACCGCCTTTTCTTTCCAAAAACCAACCAGAAAAACTCTATACATTCCGTAACGGCGCGACCGAAGCAATCCCATTACTAGACACCCGTAATGAAGTGAAAAAGAGACCGAAACGGCTCGGGGCTAAGAGGAAGAACACTTAATTCTAATCTTAAAGGCCCCGAATTAGTGCAAATGTGGAGGGAGCGGGTGAAGCGTTCGTGGAGCTATGTGGGACAGGGCGGGTCCCAACTGATGCAACACATTTCTAAAGGCTTCCCCACACAGTCGCGTTTTATCGGTCTATGGTATCGCATGCGTTATTGCGATATCTGTTATCAGTACATTTTGTATTAGGAACGTCCCACTTCCATTGAGGCGTTATTGAACGAGCGAGCGAAGTTCTCCGAGTCTACTCGAACAATCCGGCGTTTGTATGTATGAATGTTCGTTCATCATGATCGTCATGAAATTTGGTAGGCAGGTAAATGAGGCAAAGAGAATTTTCAAGTTCGAACATGAGCCAAATCGGTCGAAGGGTTGCTGAGTTATGGGGTCGCGAGTTCATAGTTCGGAGCGAACCACTAGTTATCGCAGCAGTATGTAATTCCATGACCATCCTAATACAAAATGTACTGAAAACAGATATCGTAATAACGCTTTGACGGATAAAAACGAATTTTGGCGGCGCCATCGCTTTCCCCCAGCGTCGCGTTCCGCCTGCGTCGCGTTTTCATGGCGACGCCTTAAAAACGCGCCTGTATGGCTGCCTTAAACCAGTCCCCCTAAGGTACCAGCCACACAGAATAGACGTGGGACAAGGAAGCGGTGCGGACGTGACATTGCTTGTGCTTGGATTTTACGTTTTGCTTTGTCCGCGCCCCGTCTCTTCTGTGTGTTCTGTGCTTCTGTTCAGTAAAAGTTAATACGAGTACAAGTTAATAATAATATGTCGCAAACACTATTATGGCTTCCCTTCTCGACTGATAAGTCTTTGTAGACTTCACTTTCGTGGGCAAACCTTTTTATTTTCAAATAAATGTGCACGCCGGAGTCATGTTACAAATTAAGTCATGTTGGGAGGACCGAGATTTTTGAATCATGAGAAAATTAAGATCCTCTATTTTTTATTGACTAGGTTAGACACGTGTTGCGTGTTAGGAAACCATTACGGATTTTATATTTTATTGCAAGGGCGTTTTGTGCGACTACCTATTCGTACCATTCATTGACGAATGTCGTTTGTCTAAGCATGGCTATCAGTTAAAAAGAACAATAATCGCTTTGTTATCCTGAAGGAAAAATAGAAAAAAACTCTTGCAACAAGCAATTTACAGACATTTTTTCCCAGTACTGATTCCTTTGTTTAAAACAATTCGACTACCCTGAGAACACGATTTTCTGAACAAAAATACCTGCTATTAAAAGTAAATAAAGAGCGAATAGAAAAGAATTCGGGATTTTATTACTCAGGAAAATCCTTTTACCCTTTGTATAACCTAAACCTTTTAAACCGAAGTAGCACAGGTTTCAAATAAATTGATACTTACCCTCTTTACGGAGGAATGCGTCAAACCCCTTTCAAAAAGCGATGGAGAGGGATGTAAAAAAAAACAGAAACTTTATTTACGTAAAAACGATCTCGAAGTTTTTAGAGTCGCCATTTGGAAAAATATAACGAGCCTGTACACATTCAAGTTAAGCCGCCAATACACTCACGCCATGAAGCCTAGAGACAGGGTGCGGACATGAGTGAAAACATTTTTATATTTTTGAAGCTCAGCTACTACAGCCACACAACCGGGTCATCAAAGAAGTCACCAGACTTAACAATTGTTAGGATTTTTAGATTTCAGATCCTACAACCTAAGAATAAATCCCGCACAAAGAAATATCGGCCACTTTTGACTTGCGCGGAATATGTTCGCACCACCACCGCAGAAACCTACTGAGATTGAAATAGAGACCAAAAACTGCATCAGTCAAGAACAACCGCTAGGCCGATAGCTAATCCATGTAATCGGAATAAGTAAGACTAATGAACACTAATGGAGGGGCGAATGCGCGTTCAGATTTAGCCATTGACACCCGAGTAGCGGATTGACGAACAAGCTTTTCGTTTGTAACGTGATTTGCTTCCTTGTTTTGCTTGTCCACAAGAAATATGAGTCATACGTGCTGAGATTATATAAAAAAATCCGCAATCTCAAAATCTAGTTTTTTGCGTGGGTGTGACAGGATCAAGAAAAGCCGAGTTTCAAATTCCTAAGCATGTTTTTTTTTAGATACCAGACAGTCACCTGTCCAAACAAGGACTGACGTGGCAAGCTAATGTAAGAGATGGCCGGGCCGCCCTGTACTACGTGGAGGCGCTCGGTTGACAAAGAGGCTGCATCGACTGGACTCGGCTGGAAGGAGCTAGAGACCGCGAAAAGGGAGATCCCTTCTTCGAGCCCTATGTCCCTGATAAGGTATAAAAGGATATCATCATCATCGTCATCATTTGACCACCAGGATCCATAAATATTTGAGTCCGAACTAGTTCAATTCTAATCGAACTCAGGCCTTTATCAATTTATCAATCTAATGACGTTTGAATAAAATGTAGGTTGCTACTCGTAGTAAAGCCACAACAGAAAAATTCCACTTGATCGATTGCTAGATAGCACTTAGGGCTATAATATAGCATTTAGAAAAAACACAATTTCGAAATTCATGACTATAACATTACAGACACCATTACTGGAAGTGTTCCCCCTTATACCAACATTAGGGATCACTCAAAATAATTGCATTATTTATTAATTTCAAACAGTATTAGATAGCAAGTGCTTACTTTTTAATGAAGTGGTTCGATATTCTTACTTTCTGGGTCGCTTCGCAGGATTCGTTTTTTTATAATAATTAAAAAGCACATCACTTTTACTTTTTCAGATAATCGAGATAGCTTAATAGATTCAACTTGTGTGGAACTCTCAAACTGCTACTTTCACTTGTAATAGCCCCTTACACTTCCAAAAGCCCAAATAAGTTTGCATAATGTTGTCATAGTCTAACAAATATTCTGGTTTTATTAAAGACGTTTATATATTTAAACACGGCACAAAACGATAAAAGTAGCAACAACAATAACAACCCATACAACCAGCAAAACGAAACAACCCCTTTCGTCTCAAAAGGCATTAAAATAAAATAATAATTTCACTTTTAACGTTAAAACGCAATAACAGAACTGTAGTAACGTAAAAGTAACGTTACATTCTGTATCGTAATAACATGGAGGTTTTGCCGTAAAATTTTACAAAAGTACGGAATCGCTTGAAAATTTAAAAGTATAAGAAATACCTAATATTTTTCAAAAACCTGCGTTTGTGGTATCAAACATTTGGAAGAGATCATGTTAGATATTAGACCATGCGTGAAACAGTGCATTTTCAATTCAAATCCAATTCAAATAATTTCTTTCAGACCAGTTAATAAGATTTTGAAGTCATGATATATTTTATGACATTTTTCATACCGCGTGATATTACATTATATCATGACACCAAACATGACAAATGAGAATTCAACACACGTCATGCAATATGACAATTCAGCACACGTCATGAAACATTACAGTTCATTACAGTACAGTTCATTTATTTTATAACATTATGATATTTTAATATATTAAATTTATTTATTTGGCACACAAAACAAATCACAAACTTTACAGTAAGGAAGAATACATTATGGTTTAGAACCAGCCTGTAGCCCAAAGCTATTGTGTACAAATCATGATTAAAAACATTCGATACTTAAGGCTGGAAGATAGCAGCGTTGCGGGAAATTCAAAAATTTCACAGTTTTTTACATCTTGTAGCTAAATTGAGCTATTTTTGTTTAGCGATTTTTCGTTCGCGGCAATAACAAAGTATTCTTTCAATTATTGTAAACAACAGAACAACAATCATTCAGCCGATTATGTGTTCTGGTCTACGACAAGTTTTTTGGGCAGTGCCACTGCTTCGTAGACCAGAACACATAATCGGCTGTATTATTGTTGTTCTGTTGTTTACAATAATGAAAAGAATACTGTTTTATTGCCGCGAACGAAAAATCTCCGAACAAAAATAGCTCAGTTTAGCTACAAAATGTAAAAAGCTGTGAAATGTTTTGAACTTCCCGCCACGTTGCTATCGTCCACCCTTAATATTAAAGTGTTGTTACAATGATTGGAGTTACATGAATATGGTGATGATGACTATGTTATGAAAGATCGTCAATCGGCTCCTCTGTGGACTCACCTCGAGCATGAAGCCTCGCCGTAAAAACTGTTTTATTGAAGACAGAAACGATCGCAGGGAAAGTAAATAAACACTTAAGGGTCCGCCTGAAGTTATTTAATGCCCTCCATGTTGTATTAAAATGTAAATTACGCGAAATAATATTGTGACTGTCTTTAATATTAGCTTTTTGATCGTCGAATTTGCTTGCAACGTTTGGGTAATGTTATTTTATAACCATAAAATGTTTGTTCATGCAAACAAATGTCAGCAATAACTACAATTTAAACATAATACAATTAAATTGAAGAAAAGACATTTACTTACATACCACAACACACAGCAACTTACAAGTTACAAGCCAATTCACAATGATTCGTCAAAAATCTAACAATAGACAATAAGTAATTATTAAAAAATATATATATTGACTATTGTTTGAAAAATAAATTAAAAAAATAATATCACATAAAAACCTCTTCTTTTATAATATCAGAGAGACGATACAGGTAGATAGATTTAATTACAGGCCACGATATAATATTATGCTTTATTTTATGCCATAGGGGGTTATTCATATACCTACTTATTGAATCGAATTAATAATATTGTGTCCCTTTATGAAATTTTTCGTAGACTAAACAGACACTAAATACCTTTGCAACCCCTCACAACAGCCTTAGAAGACACTTGCGAACCTTTATAGATTTATTGATAAAAATATAGATTTAACCAAAACTTAAACTGAGGTTGAGGCCTTTGCCCTGTAGTGGGACATCGCAAAACAGGCTTCATAAAAAAACTAAACCACTCCTTAGGATGACACTAAAACATTAACTTATAAAATATAATTTCCAGCCATAAAAGTCAATGTAGGCATTTCCCAATATAAGACGCATTTTGCGTTCGTAAATTGAAAACCAAACTTGATCTAGGTATCCACACTCTTGGCGAGTCTTTGATGTGATTGGTCGACTCTCGCAGCCTTACATGCGACCACGTGGTCGTGCTGTGTAGGAATGAATCACAGAATACAACATAATAAAATTAATACCAAACTCTAAGCTCGTACATATTCATGCTTAGATAAATGTTAATAAATTCATGTTTGAGTAGGTACGTAATGTTAAATATTTGTATTTTCTCGTAGTTGAGTCTGAAGTTACTCCAATACAGTTGGTACATAATAAAATAAATTTCAACCTAGACATTTGTAAGGTTTTTGGTCGTGGCAGACCTCAAACCCTCCAAAGGCCTAGAAATGTCGGCCTTTTGTAAGAAAAAAATAAACGAATAAATTATTTGTTTAGAATTGAGTTCTACTGTTCATTCACAGATTGTGTCAAACACAGAATATTAATTTCCCATTAAAGCGCGAAGTTCTTAGTGTAATTGAAAATTCTTTGAACGAATACCCATATTCCCATATTCAATTTCATCCTTCAAAATATTTAATTTTCTTAACGTTGCATTTTTTGACAATACGCTTGTGCCTCCGCCACAACATCTTCCCCCTCAAAAATTTTGCAAACATTAAACGTAATTTAATTTTGATGTCAAAGTCGAAATCCGTGATTTGAGGAAAACTCTCGTCCCTAAAAATTTTCCATCCATGATACCCAAAGCGTAATTCCTTTGCCATTAGAAAAATGCCATTGTGATAATTTTAGACAAAGATTGAGATGAAAAGATGGAAATCTCCGCGGGCCTCTTTTCCATTTTCATCCGCGGCCCTTAAGCCACGGGGATTTTCCGGTGATAAATTTTAACATCACCTCCTTAGAGAATACCTTCTCTCGTGATTACTTTTTCGATATTACGGCGTAAAGACTGTCCTCGAGCACTTACCTTTAGTCCTTATTAACACCCTTTGTAGAGACCTGGTTGGCTTTTCTCCAAACGAATTTAAACAACACCTTACATTATTTTTTTTTTACTTTTGACTCCAAGCACTAGTTGAAAAAAGAAACTAAGCATCACAAAAAATCGTCATAAAATTTTTCGAAAAGGGAAGTATCGGCGATCGCGCCCGATATTTCTTAAGGGGAGGACGCGTCTGCCCTCTCTCGCAACCCTCTATCGACTCACAGTTGGTGAGCGTGTTTTGGCTAAGCTGCCAAGCTGCATTGGCTAGAGCGCATGCGTCCTGCAACTAGCCTTTACATTCGGAACATCTTACAACATTACCACGATAAAACCGCCGCCCTTTCACTGGATTCTCACACTTGCTGTGCAGGAGCTAAGGCTGCGGAAGGTGTGAAAGAAAGTTGGGATGTAAATAAAATGTTATTAGCGTATCGGGCCGGGTGGAATTCTCGAAGAAAGTTTCGGTGGAGCACATGGTTCGCCCGCGGTTGCTGCACGATTTGTTTATTAGTGTTACAACTTATTTCTTTCACAAAAAGTTGGTTTTGTGTACCCAAGTAGGTAGGTCACTTGTTACTTTTGCTACGGCGTTTTCTTTTCAGAGCAGATAAAAGGTTAAGGAGTCGTCGTTATAGGAGCTTTTACCTTATTCGGACATGATATTTGTCAAACTTTTTTGCAACCAACGTAACAAGTTTTTAACAAACGAAAAAAAATATAATGTCACTTTAAGATGTAGCTTGATTTTGACCTATTCCCTATGTTAGCATTTTTTTTTGTCAATGCCCAGACGAGGATCTCCTCTTTTTCTCTTATCCATGTTCACAAATACAGGGTGTTTCAGAAAGGTCCTGTGACACTGAAAGGGGTCGCTTAACACACCAATGTAAGCAACTTTTAACCATGGATAAGGGACCAATTGCATAATCTCGAAAAAAACATCAACTGTTCCATAGTCGCTTAACACACCAATGCAAGCAACTTTTAACCATGGATAAGGGACCAATTGCATAATCTCGAAAAAAACATCAACTGTTCCATAATAAAATTCGATACCTACCGCACCAAATGGAGCATTTGAATTTTTTTTTTTTGGGTTTTCACACTTGGCCCCATAGTAAAAGTTGCTTGTATTGGAGAGTTAGCGAACCCTTTCAGTATCACAGGACCTTTCTGAATAACCCTGTATAAAAAGTTCATAGAACAAGCTGTAGAAAAAAGTTCTGCCATTAGGTACTCCTACCCATCGACAATGAACTTTATAACCAGGCATTTTCTATGGAAACCTATGTAATTATTATTCCAGGAAGCATATTTCATCTTTTTTATTTAAAATGCAAATTTTTATTGCTTTAAACAATTAACCCTTCAACCCCGAAGAAAAAATATGAAACAGAAGCACATCTTTACTGACAATAATTTAAAATGGCAAAATTGCAAGCTTTTTATTTTACTTCCATTTCTCGTGACATTTATATTTCAAATGGAAAAATTGCAAGCTTTTATTTAATTTCTCGATCACAGCCATTGATCTACCATAGAATAATCTAAAATAGATTAGCTTAGGTGATACTCATAATTTAAAATGGAAAATTGCAAGATTTATTTTACTTCCATTTCATGTGTCATTTCAAATGGAAAAATTCATAGAAATCATATAAAAATCAAGGAAAAAAGACCACTCAAGTCATGTCGAGCTCAAAAGGCAAACATTTCGCAGAAATCTAGTGCCCTATGTCGTGGATGACTTCGTGAGAATAGGAGATGTGACATTTGCCGCCAAATGAGATTTTTCCTTCGAGATGTGTGGAATTCGAGATACCCGAAAATTTGCCCCCTCGTCCTTTTCTATTATTTATTCTGTCACGACGAGAGACACGCAAAAAAGTGACGAAATGAAAAGGGGGTCGGTAATGTATGGAGGACTTTAGATGATATAATTTTAGGGGTTAACTTATTCAGTGGCCGGGCTAGTCATTTAAATGAATTACGCTCCGAGGGAATTCGAAATTAAACTTTATGTTGAAATAAAAACTAATGAATCTTTTTTGTTTGAAAGGGTATACTAACCATTTGGTTCCATAAAAAAAAAGGTGAAAAATTGATGAAAAACTTCGGAGATGGACAACGTAACTCCTCAACGGACACCAGCAAATCAATCGGAATCAGTGGAATAGCTTATAGTATTAACTTACAATAGTGCAATAATAACAGTTTACCTTTTTACCAGAGAAATAATTTTTTTAAATTTTGTATTATTAATGCCGAGAAACATTTAATTTCTGACAAATGCTATCGTGTTTCGCGCTGAAAGGGCCACTTTTACAGCTCTCAATCGGGCTAGCTAGGTCATCATTGTCTTAAACTTAGTAAATCGAGCAATAGAATGAGCCGTTTTCAGCACCAATTCACAAAGCACTTCATAGATGGCGCTTATAAGCGTGCCCATACAAAGAACCGGGACACGTCTGTCAAATTTCGCTTGGCGCAGATTAATTTTGACAGCCGCGTTCAGGTTTTTCTATAGCCACGCATGTAAACGCAATCTTTGAATTGCTTTGTGAATTTGTGCTGAAAACGGCTCGTTAGTTGTTCGATAATAATTTCTACAACATAATTGTATCTTTCTTTTTGTGCAAACAAACAACAACAATTGTGTAACAAACGCAACACCCCCTCAACTTTACTCTAAACCCTAGATGTTGTCACTTGTCATACTTTTACAGATGTTTCCATAACCTTCGTGCGCGTAGCGATGTAGCAGATAGTCGTGAAATAAAATTCTCCAACAAGTAGCAATATCATTCAACTTAAGCAGATTTATCGGGGCCAGCCATATAAAGCGTCGTATAAAATATTAACGTGCAGCGATGCCGCCATATTTTTACATTACGCCTCGTAGAATCCACGAGCAACGCACAGAAATTCAACTTGAGTGCAAGCCATCAGCCTATCTCAAATTTTTCGTGATACATTTATTCATTTATTTGACAGTCTGAATCAACATTTTTCGATCAGACGAGTGATCAGTGTGCTAATTCTGTAAAAAAAAAACCTTTTTTATTTCGTTAACAGCTATTTTTTTTTTATTTATTAACAGAAATCCACAGCAATACAGTTCTTACAATGCTTCTTATGTAAATTATTAATGGAGCCAATAACGGATTTCATTATGTAAGTAGTAAGAATAGACCAAAATGGGGTATCTACCTAGTGCAAAAACTTAAAAAACTAGACAGATCTTGTAGGTGCATCTATAGCAGCGAACGGCTGTTTAGAGTAATATAAAATAAGTTAACATTAGAGTAAACATTTTAAAATAAGTAGGTTTTATAGTTATAATTTTGTTTTATTCTCCCCCAAATAAAACAGATTTTTTGTACAGAATACGCACACTGAACCATTATTTTGCATAACAGCTGTGATAGCAATATCTCCGATTAAAAATAGATTAAATAGTTTGATTATAAAAATATCATTGGTATCAAAGGATATTTATTTCGATTAAATCTAGGCAAGAAGATTCTCGAATAAGATAACTTAAAAAAAAAACAAAATTCTGCTTTGTATGTCGGGAAATTGACTTTCTGTGAGTTGTAGTTTTGTGGAAACGACACCCGCGGGGTCCCACCCTTAACACGGACATTCCAAATTCAAACTCAATTTATTTCTTTTCTGCGTAATTGACAGTAAGTGCGTTAGTCTGTGAAATACATTTTTGGGGACGTGACATGATGTTGATTAAAAGAGTAACTGTACCGGGCGAATTTGCCAGTGAATGGACACGCTCCATCGACATAACAGAATAAGAAGGGTCATTTTTATGAGAGAAATTATTAACTAATTTTGGTAGCACTTTTTTTTTCACTCTTCTTTTCTTTACTTTTCTTTACTTTTCTTATCTTTGCAGAGTGGAATAGATACGTATGTGGTTACAAACCTACCGACATGGCCTATCCCATTATTGTGCTACGCCTACAGATCACAATATACAGACACTGATTGCACATTTCAAAGTACACAAAGCTCACAAGGATTTTACGTCGTCATCGCCCCTTCGTAACCAAATAAAAAATCGGTCTTTTAATTCTAGCGTAACGATGCTTCGAGCCAGTCAACCGATTATAATGAACTTTTCGCCGATCGCTTTAGCGGCGAATAAAAAAAAACGGGAAACCATTAAAATGTAAAACTTATTGCTCAAATGTAAATAAAATAGCCCCCGCTTAGTATTAACTCCGCGACGCTCAGTTTGGGGTATACAGGGTGGTTCATTTTAATCTTATGTTTTCGTCACCGAACTAAATCCCATAGAATCCGCATTACGTATAAAACCACAATAAAAACTTGTCCCCACAGAAACAAATGATATCAGCAATAGAACAATACGAAACATCATTTCGACCATACGTCTAATATTCGAATGTCAACCTTATTGCATTAGTGTACAGTTTTACTTTAATTGCATAGACTACGAGCAAATAAGCTCCCAAAGGCAGTTTGGACATCTATTTTTCCAGACACATTTCAGAGTTCTATGTTATATCTAGTTTTATCCTTGATCGAAGGTTTTCGTACATATTTTCGTGGCAGCGAACTGTGGAAGGCGAGCTGCGAGCCGTTGGGCTGAGCTGGAGCCAAGCCAGAAGAGTTGCTGAAGACAAGAAGGCGTAGCGTGACCTTGTAAGGCCCATTTTGTACCTCAGCACTGGGGTACCAACACAACAAAACAGCAACAACAACAACATAATTTTTTCGTACAAAAAGTAGCACTTGTAGCACGGCGCGATGCACAATTTCATTTTGGGTGGGGCTTCAAATTGTGACTTTTTAAGAGTCAACGCTATTCAAACTGAATTATGGCGCAAGTGATGGAAATTAGACATATTTAAAAAAAAAACTTGTAATGGCCACTTGAGTCTTTGCACCTTTATGCCTCTCCGAGTTGCAAGCAATATTCCAATGAAAATACAAAATATTTTTTAAGCGTTTTTGTACTTTATTAATAGACCACAATTTCCTCAATTTTTCCACCACAATCTAATTCAGCCAACTATTATCACAAATTAATTTTTCAACTTTTTCTTGCACTTTCCTTCGGTAGTTTTTTGATAATCGGGCGAGCATGCTGCTGTGAACGCTGCTTTCTCGTCCTTTGGAGGATCCAGTTTATGGTTATTAACTTCTGTAGAAATTACCATTTCAGTTTTTCCAATATCTTGAGTTTTATTTCCATGCAATTTGGCAACATGCTGTACATTTCCTCGGGTGCCTCCATTATCTTTTTTATCAAAATCATCGGGCTCATTTTGGTTTTTCTCCGTCGGAAACACAAACAAGTCTTCCGCCGAGTCCACAGACGCACGTACATTTTCAATAACTCTCATTCCATTGCCACTGAACGGTTTGGTTTGCACTTCACTTGCTGTTAATATGGCAGTCAATGTAAACAATGTTGGTAATATTCGGCTACTGAACAGCTGCATGTTGATTTCACCGATGACTGATTACAAGTGATGAACTGGATTGTCTGTGTCCGTGTATGTGCTTTATTAGTGACACCGTATGGTGACTATTCATAATAATATTTTATTTATTTATGCAGAATATTTATAAATAGAACAATAGAACACAATTTAGAGGTTTTCATAGCAATATTACAATCTCTCAGCACATAAGCACTAATAACTATTAAGATGAAATACGTCATAATAAAAAAATAGCGCCGCCAATGAAAAAAAAACATATATTTTTTTTGGATGCGTTTTTAGCAAAAAACGCTCCTGTTATTTCTCAACGCAAGGCTTAACTATTTTTAGGACCTAAGGTTTGGATTCCAGATCCTAGAACTTTTGGCGAGAATCGATTGCATTCGTAGGAAATCCAATCCTGGAACCTAACCTTAGGTCCTAAAAATAGTTAAGCCTCGCATTGAAAAATCGCAGGAGCGTTTTTTGCTAATTCATTGGCGGCGCTAGTTGTGAGACGTATTTCGTCTTAACTTTGACAGAACTTTCTGTAAAACCGTAAAAGTTGGTATTTAATGTGCAGTGCTCACGAGAGTATACCTAAGCAGTAAAATGAATTATTATCGAAAATATCGGTTCCGTTTTTTCCTTTTGAGATACGGAACCCTGACAGTACGATGAAGTGTGACCTGTGATAAAAGTAGTTTCTCATATTACGCTTGCATCATCATCATCCTCATCAGACTGTTAACACCCACTGCTGAGAAAAGGCCTCTTCATGCTCACGCCACCTCTCACGATGCCAGATGTAACCACTGTTTTCCGGCTACTTGGCCTATATCATCGGACCATCTGGCTGGTGGTCTGCCAACCAATCTCTTCCCCTCTCGAGGTCGCCATTCCGCAATGGACTTCGTCCTTCTGCCATAGGTGCGTCTAGCCAGGGGCCTTAGCCTGTAACACAATGGCGCATCAATGGCGTCCCAGGTAGAAGGACAAAACCGGGATTTTTTCGTTGTTCTCCTACAACCAGCGAACTAATCCTCTAGAATTAGACTCTTATTATTCTTTGATGTACAACAAAAACATTAAAAGGACCGACACTGGACCGACAGCATAAATAAATAAATCGTAATTGAAACCGTCAACCGGGAGCCCATTTTGGCACCATTGCGTTACAGGCTAAGGCCCCTGGTGTCCTGCCCATTTCCGTTTGAAAGACGTTATGTTTTCCGACTTCATAGGTTTGATTTAGTAATTACTCTTGCTTAACACCGAACTAAATCCCATAGAATCCGCATTACGTATAAAATCACAATAATAACTTGTCCCCACAGAAACAAAAGATATCAGCAATAGAACAATACCAAACATCATTTCGACCATACGTCTAATATTCGAATGTCAACCTTATCGCATTAGTGTACAGTTTTACTTTAATTGCATGGACTACGAGCAAATAAGCTCCCAAAGGCAATTTGGGCATCTATTTTTCCAGACACATTTCAGAGTTCTATGTTGTATCTAGTTTTATCCTTGATCGAAGTTGCTTAATTATAACTAAATCAAACCTATGAATGCTATGCTGTCTTGTGTCATGATGCGGTGCCCCTATAAAAGTGATAATATTTGAACTCTTGACACTCAGGGTCAAGCGCAATCTGAAGAGTTTTATTATTTGTATGACCTAATGTGTGTGTAAATAAAAAACAAAGTAGGTATTTTGTCTACAGTACAATATTCTCAAGAAAAAATTAAGGAAAGTTTTAATAACCGTCAACTGGTGAGTCCCCTAAGTTATGTTTTCTTTCCTTTTACTTCTTTCCATCAACATATTTTTTAAGATATGACAGCTACTGTTTAAATAAATAAAATAAATAAAAAGAACTTTATTCAAAAGCAAAATAATCAAAAAAAATTACATGGTGTTTTCTTAAATAACTAACACTTTTGAAAAGGTCGGAGACTCAGCAAAAATGCTGTTTTTCAGTCTCCGCCGGTTTGATCGCTGGGTACTATTAAAAGTTAAAAAACATAAAAAATAAGTTTATAGCATAGTAGAGCAATATTTTAAATGAAAAATATTGCTCTACTAAGTTTAACAATTTACAGTCAAAATCATCAGTTCAAGTTCCGCTCAAAAATCGCTCTTAGAACTCGGCCCACCCTGTGTACACTATCGCTTTCTTCGCGCATCTAATTCTTTAATTATAAAATGCAAATTGTGCGAAGGCGCCCGAGTCTCGCTCCCCGCCGCTTCGAGACCGTTATGGGGTGGAAACTTGATGGAACCACTATTACGAGGATTGGGCACCAGCTATGGAGCTAAGAACCGCTTTTACGGGCAAGCATCATCCACCTTTTCCAGTTTTAGGCAACTCTTGCCCTGTCTCACAGCAGCAAGCGTAGCATAAGGCTGGGTTAGAGCGTATCTATTGGTTTATAACTCTGTCTTTCCCGCTCTACATCAAACAAAAGAGTGAGATACATATTTGAACGAGCGAGCGAAGTTCTCCAAGTCTACTGGAACAATCCGGCGTTTGTATGTATGTATGTATGTGTGTATGTTTGTATATATGTTTGTATGTTTGTATGTATGAATGTTCGCTCGACGATAACTAGAGTAAACTTAGTCGGATCGTTATGAAATTTGGTAGGCGGTTAAATCAGGCAAAGAGAATTTTTAAATTTGAAGATGAGCCAAATCGGTCGAGGGGTAGCTGAGATATGGGGTCGCGAGTTCGTAGTTCGGGGCGAACCACTAGTAGTTAATAAACCCATAGATACGCTCTAACCCATCCTTATGCTACACTTGCTGATGTCGTATGTAAATAGAAAGAAGTAGGTAGGTTAAGCCTAACAGGAAGTCTCATTTTGACGGCCCGTTTTAAGCAAAAAACGCATCCAAAAAGAAGATAATTGTTTTTTTTCTTTGGTGGGCTAGGGTTTGTTCTTGTTACTGCTATGTTACAAAGCAAACATCGTTTGCGTTTAGAGGCGCTTGCTTCAGGTTTTTCAATCCTGCCTTGGTAGGACTCAGTTGAGCTCGTCTCAAGTCCTTTGAGAACTTAAAACACCCTGTAAACCACCACCTGGCCGATGGTGAACGTCTTCTGCCTATTCCGGAACTAAGAATAAAGAAGTAAAAAGATAGACAACAAGCTATATTTTTATTTTTATTTATTAACGTGACTGATTCTAACCTCAATGCTAAAATGACAAAAGCCGACCCGAATAAACTGCTTAGAAAATTAGCCCCGGAAAACATTTGTTTTCGCGTCACGAGAAAATTGGCTCCGCGCGGTGCTCTTCACGAAATCTGACAATAGTAACTAGTGACGTCACGAAGACTTACGAAGGTTGTCAGCTCAAACTCGAGCTGGTAGGTGATCTCAGAAAACAAAATCACCGAACAACAACAAGAGCTCGAGTAGCTATCAGCATCATCAGCATGAACTTTGCTTTCGTGAATTCTGGAGTCTTACAATGTGAGTATAATCCCCGCGGGATGAGAATGGGATACCTTTTGGAACTGAGACGCGCGCAGTAAGAAAACTCGCGTCGAAGCAACCTTGTCAAAATAAAATAACGTATATTTTCGATTGATTTTGACAAGGTTCCATCCCATTCTCATCCCGCTGATTATAACACACAATCGTAAAATCGAGGGCAAAGCGCACTGCCAATGATGATTTATTTATTTATTAAACAAGAGAGCGGTGGGCCACAACCGCTAATTCAGCATCACAGAGAGACTAAATACGGTGGTGTTGACCAGAATTTAGCAACTGTTGGTCACAGATCAAATACAGAAGCGACCCGGTCCGCTTTGACCTCGGTGACTTGTTCTATTGTTATTTTTGTTTAAGACAAAGGAAGAAAACTACATTTCTTGCATGCACAGGTTCTAGATTCTAGTATCTGTGATAGGTCTTAAGTTCTAAAAAAGGTTAATAGGGTTAAGAACTTGACGGTCCATTTTGTGCATTTTTTTGCATCGGCGGCGCTAGTTGCGGAACTTTTCTCACTGAGTATTAAACGTTCTTCTCTCGTCCATTCAGCGTCAATGTCTAAACCACTACTATCAAAACCGCGAAACCTTCAAAATAAACTTATTGGACAACTTTGGACTATTGTAGCTTCAAATAAGAATATCTCATAAACGGCTGAACCAATTTTGATGAAACATGTCTGAGAACACTCTCTAAGAAACCTGCATTCAATCATACAAAACGCATCCAAATCGGTTCACCCGTTTAAGAGCTACGGTGTCGCAGACAGACACACTAACAGACATCCATACATAACGGTTAAACTAAATTTTTTTTTGGCCGGGTGTTAAACAATAGCGTCAGGAGTAGATGGCAGGTGCAAAGAGGCGCGGACCTCGACCGCACCAGCCAACAGGGACAGTAAATATTTGCGTCCAAAACGCGCCGCAAGCGCTGCCCCGCGCCGATAATGCGACAGGATTGCCCATTGTCAGCGATTGCACAGAATACACCAGAAAGTCTGCCAAAGAAAGTGCAAAGTAAAATAGCATTGTAGCGGACACTAGTGGATTTAGGGGGTAAAGGGGCTCAAGCCCCCTCCAAATGCATCTGAGACCTATAAAACCAAATGTTGTATGCTTTTTTATCTTGAAAACCTACGTTCAAGTAGAGTCCCGTTTGACACCCTTGTTCCAAATTTTTTAAGAAGCGGTTTCAGACCATGCTGCTAGGTAGGTAATCGTATGAGGTAGTGGCCACCCCTGGTGTGCGTTTTTAGGCCGCCCATAGAACCTCTGGCATGGCTTAAGGATGGTTATTAATCAATAACAACGGTTTAACGTGCCTTCCGAAGCACCGTAGCGCTCAAATATTATTGCCACTAGCGGTCACCCATCCATAGACTGACCGCGGCGAATGTTGCTTAACTTTGCCAATCCATAAAGGCTGCTGTACACGGGTAGATTAAATAGTAGAGTCAACTAGCATACTACTTTACCAGTTCCAAGAACCAATTTAAGTAGAGTTTACACGTAAATTTTTATTTTGTCGGTAGATATTTCACTAGAAGCACTAAAACAATGAACGTCACTTTGTAAGACACGCTCTGTAAAACTTGAATGAATGTTTGAACTAGTTACTCTACTAACCGTTTAAATGGGTCGAGTATTCGGTAGAGTAGAGTGGATGCTGGAGTGGGGGAAGGAAAGTGGTAGAGTAGCTCGCCCACGTTGCTAGTTACTCTACTCTACCAAATTTCAGTACCCTACTCTGACAATGCTGTTTACCTTGGTATAGTTAGTAGGATATTTAGTACCCTACTGCTCTACTCTACCGTTTACTCCACCCGTGTACAGCAGCCTTTAAGAATGACTATTCCAACTAGGCTGTGAGCGCTCTGCTGCTTGTATTGGTAGAGTCGCCGTCTCCAGGGGCCTTAGCCTGTAACACAATGGCGTCTCAATGGCGTCCTAGGTAGAAGGACAAAACCGGGATTTTTTCGTTGTTCTCCTACAACCAGCGAACTAATCCTCTAGGATTAGACTCTTAATATTCTTTGCTGTACTACAGTAACATTAAAAGGACCGACACTGGACCGACAGCATCAATAAATCGTAATTAAAACCGTCAACCGGAAGCCCATTTTTACCGTATCGTTGGATTTGTCTTAATTACCCAGGTGACATAGGATAGTTTAATTTTGAAAAAAACCAAGATGGCGGCTGTGCTGCGCCATAAAGTAGTGGACCTAAAAATAAAAATTATCGGATACCATCGTCATGGGTATCAAATGAAAGGGCTTTAAAAGACCTTTTCAAAAATGTATAACACATGTAGCGTCAACATAACAAATAGAACAAAAATTTAAAAATGAGTTTTTTTTGCCCTTCTTTGTCCATTCTGGGCATTTTTGGGTGATCGTCCAAAATGACATACTAAAGAGCTCGAAAAAAAATAGAAGTTAAAAACTAAAACCCGACTACTAAAAGGCTTAAAACAAGACCTGCTTATCCTTAAAATAGACTCATAGATAATTTATCGTAGTCGGAGGACACCACATTCGCATTTGATAAACCGATGGCCTCCGACCACGATTAATTGGATAAGCAGGTCTTGTTTTAAGCCTTTTAGTAGTCGGGTTTTAGTTTTTAACTTCTATTTTTGGCACATTGTGTTACAGGCTAAGGGCCCTGGTCGGTACCTCTGCCCTCGTCTTTTCTTCTACGTTTGCCGACGATCGTGGACATTGTCAGCATTGGCCTGAAAGACAGCCCTTGTTCATTTAGAAGGACACGGGCCGTGGTAGTTGTTTTGTTTGCAAGCCAACTGGGCGGAAAAGGTGCGGTCGCTTTTGAGCACTTTTTAAGCCCCGACCCAAAAAGAGGGGTGTAATACGTTTCACCGCTAGTGTGTGTCTGTCTGCGCGTATTTTTGTGTCGGTCTGTGGCACTGGAGCTCTTTAGCGGGTGAACCGATTTGGATGCGGTTTTATTTATTTGAAAGAAGATTTTCTAGCAAATGTTCTTAGATATGTTTAATCAAAATCCGTTTAGCCGTTTATGAGATATGCTTATTTAAAGCTAAATTTTCGGGGAATTTAAATATTTTAATTAAGTGGTCACTTTGTTACCTCAAAAATATTTTTTACGTGAACCGATTTTGATGATTCTTTTTTTATTTGAAAGGGTATACTTCCGATGTGGTCCCATAAACGATCTGATGAAGAACTTCGGGAATGGAGAACGGAACTCCTCAATGGAGAGCAGCAAATCACTAAGAATCAGTGCAATAGCTTATAGTGTACCTGTTCAGTTGTTCACCAGTGAAGTCGGTTTTATAATTTTTTTGGTAAATTTGTATTATTTTGTCCCAAAATACAGTAAAGTAACGCGTCAGTCCCCTGTTAACAACGTACTTGGATATTAGCAGAGTGTGCTGAATTTTTGCCTCACAAGCTTGTGATTCCAGGGGCCTTAGCCTGCAACACAATGGCGTATCAATGGCGTCCCAGGTAGAAGGACAAAACTGGGATTTTTTCGTTGCTCTCCTACAACCAGCGAACTAATCCTCTAGAATTAGACTCATAATATTCTTTGCTGTACTACAAAAACAAAGGACCGACAGCATTAATAAATCGTTATTGAAACCGTCAACCGGGAGCCCATTTTGGCACCATTGCGTTACAGGCTAAGGGCCCAGGCCCCTAATTCTCGGGAATCTCGTATTCGACACATCTCGAAGGAAAAATCTCATGTCATTTCGATCTCGACTGCTCCCGACCACCCGAGTCATGTCGAGCGAAAAAGGCAAATATCTCACCGATATCTCGTGCCCTATGTCGAGGATGACTTCGTGAGAATAGGAGATGTGTAATTTGCCGCAAAATGAGATTTTTCCTTCGAGATTGTGTCGAATGCGAGATTCCCGAGAATTAGTCCCCTGGTTTGAAGGCCGGCAAGCGGTGGTGGTCTAGTGGGTAGAACAGTGGACTCTGAAGTAAGAGGTACCCGGTTCGATTCCCAGTGCGGGCATGTATCTATGACTTTGTTTAATTTCAAAGTTACGTACATTTGTGAATTTGTAGTAGCAATACCACTCGCTAACGGTGAAGGAAAACATCGTGAGGAAACCCGCGGCTCTGTTGGCTCCACACGTATTGACCTGTCTTTCCTGTGGGCTTGGTCGATTAAGCGGTCAGGATGGTATAGGTGCTGGGCAAGCCTACTCCATCTAAAACAATGTCCCAGGCACTGCAGCGCCGAGTGGTCTCTTCACCCATCTAGTGTGAGTGAAGGTGCCACTGGACGCTGTATAAATCATCTCATTACGTAGATGCAAAGGCCTTAGTAGTTTTGAAGGCCGGTGGTAGCATGGTGGTGATGGGTGGTGGGTGGCTTTATTTTATTTCACCACCCTCTAACGTTGAAAGAAAATACTTAGTTGAAAACCCCTACAATAAGGTCGAGAATACACGTCCGACTTTTGTCTGATCATACTATCGGAAGGCGTCCGCGCAAAATATTTGTGTGTACATTCGATACACGTCCGATTTACATCGGATCCGATGTTTATACAAATGTGTGTCCCTTATTCCATCTAGTCATACACTTAGTTCTACGGATCGATCAGATCAGACTATTCAGATCAGACAATTGGATAAAAAAATCGAATGTTAATAATTCCCGGCCTTAGTTGGCTCTTCTTTACGTTGTTAAAAATCTAAAAGTAAGGCCTTTGCATCTACGCATGAGATAATTTATACAGCGTCCAGTGGCACCTTCACTCACACTAGATGGGTGAAGAGACCACTCGGCGCTGCAGTGCCTGGGACATTGCTTTAGATGGAGTAGGCTTGCCCAGGACCTATACCATCCTGACAGCTTTGGAGCGCGTTTACGTTGTTAAGCTTGTATGTATTACATAGGAAATTTTCTGGGCATAATTTACTATCTAACATACAAGTCCCTAAACGATCCACCGAGTATTTTGTTACAGTCTGTATAGAGTAGAAAAGACGCTCGAATCGTGCAGATTAACTCTAGAACCTCTTGAAAGCTCTCGAGTGAGAAATTCACGTTTCACGCAGTTGCTACCAACTGAAGACTCTAGACATCTCAATAAGGTCACGTACTGACTGGCAAACTTGACTCACGCACTTGCAGCAAGGGAAAATCACCCCTACGACCTGTAGTCATAAGTCACGCAGTAAAGAACGAGTAGTCTAAAAAAAGTGTATCTTTTTTCAGAGGAACACGTATGTAGGTAGGTAACATTTATTCGTTTTTAAAGGTTTTTTTTTCGGGCTACATTTTGTGTGTGTCTGGCTGGCTGGGTGTTTATGGTTTGTATTATTTATCATAATAACTAGTGGTTCGCCCCGAACTGTGAACTCGCGACCCCATATAAACTTAACAACCCGATATCTCGGCAACCCCTCGACCGATTTGGCTCATGCTCGAACTTAAACATTCTTTTAATTTCATTTATCCGCCTACCAAATTTCATAAAGATCCGACCAAATTTACTCAAGTTATCGTCGAACTAACATTCATACATACAAACATACAAACATACATACAATCGTACATACATACATACAAACGCCGGATTGTTCCAGTAGACTTGGAGAACTTCGCTCGCTTCACTCGCTCGTTCAATTATCAAATAGTCTCAATGGATTTTAACTTTCAACCCCCGTTTATAAATATGGGCCACGTCAGTTCTAGAGGAAATAACTACTAAATAAAATATAAAAATACGCGACGCTTTAGCTTCAAATTAGCATATCTCGGTTTAGCGGCTTATGAGATATTCCAATTTAAAATTAAAACCTCAGGGGTTTTTTCAATTTTGAATTCTTCTTCTTCTTCTTCTTAGGGTGCCTCTCCGACTCAGTGAAGGTTGGCGGTCAGCTCTGCATATCTCTCTTTGTCTCTCGCGAGGCGAAATAGTTGGGCAGCACTCGCGATCCCAGTCCTCCCGTAGGTTTCTCAGCCAGGATTTTCTCCTTCGGCCGTCGCGTCTCTCGCCAGCGACTTTTCCCATCATTATAAGTTGCATTATAAATTTTGAATTAGTAAGTAGTTATTTAATTTCATTATCTTCATAATGAAATGAAGCGCTCAAAGCCTAGTTGGACTAGCCATTCTTAATAGACATCGGGCGCGGTCAGACCATGGATGGGTCACCGCTAGTGGCAATATCTGAGCGCTTCCGTGCGTCGGAAGGCACGTTAAACCGTTGGTCCCGGTTGTTGTTGATTAATAACAATCGTAAAGCCATGGGGGCCCTTTGGTTGGCCTCAAAACTCCGATACCAGGTGTGGCGACTACTTCATACGATTACTTACCTACCTACCTACCTACCTACCTACTTACCTACCTATCTTCATATCAAACAATGTGTCGCTGCTAGTACGGTCGCCCAGAGTCACAGGGAGCTCTTACAGCGCGCGGCATAAGGGCGCCAATCGAACAAAAAGGGGTATCCTAGAGTGTGGCCGACTGTACAAAGCCAAACTGTGCCCGGCGATGTAACTCCGCCCGCCACAATACATCGGCAGGCATCCGAGCTATGTGCGCTATTTTAATTTCAGCTCTACCTTCGGCACAAACATAGAAGTTTAGCTCTATGTGGGAATGCAACCCTCCGGTCCGTAAAAACCGAAATTCTTCTCTCGTGTCGAAAGCAATGACATTTTGGTCGAAAGCGTCAAAACTTTGCGTATCTTATAGATTTGTGTGTGTAGGGCATTTGCAAAGCTTTGAGTTGTCAAAACATTATGAAAGTAAATAAAAACAATATACCCTACTCGTAAATAAAATACTGTTCTCCCGCCAACGCGTTCACCTTTTATTAATTTAAAAATCCACGGAACATCATATAGCAAACAAATTTTGGTTTTGATCTCTATCACCACCCGGTGCTATAACCCTGTAAAAAGAGTTAGGATCTTTTGTAACACCTTGTATAATAATAGGTAATCGAAGGTGTTTACTGAATCTTAGGTATATGTTTGATTTTAATTGTATTTACTAAACAGAATCTACAGCACAAGCTCAGTATTCAGGTTTTAATTTACAATAACGGTATTTGATCGCCGATACACTGTCAGTAAAGACGCGGCGGGAAGATCAACGGGAAAAAAAATAGAAGTTAAAAACTAAAACCCGACTACTAAAAGGCTTAAAAAATAGAAGTTAAAAACTAAAACCCGACTACTAAAAGGCTTAAAACAAGACCTGCTTATCCTTAAAATAGACTCATAGATAATTAATCGTAGTCGGAGGCCATCGGTTTATCAAATGCGAATGTGGTGTCCTCCGACTACGATTAATTATCTATGAGTCTATTTTAAGGATAAGCAGGTCTTGTTTTAAGCCTTTTAGTAGTCGGGTTTTAGTTTTTAACTTCTATTTTTTTTTGAGCTGTTTAGTAATTCATGTGGACTATCACCCAGAATAGAACCAAGAAGGGCAAAAAAAAACACATTTTGGATTTTTTTGTTCTATTAGTTATGTTGACGCTACATGTGTTATACATTTTTGAAAAGGTCTCTTAAAACCCTTTCATTTGATACCCATGACGATGGTATCTGATAACTTTTATTTTTAGGTCCACCACTTTAGGGCGCAGCACAGCCGCCATCTTGGTTTTTTTCAAAATTAAACTATCCTATGTTACCTGGGTGATTAAGACAAATCCAACGACACCTCATTTGTTGAAATCGGCCGAGTAGTTTAGGCTCTGCGAGGGAACAGATGAACACACAAACATACATACCCACATACATACATACATACATACATACATACATACATACATACATGTGGGATTGGAAGAAAGGAGTATGAACGATAGGGATGTGAAAGGAACGTTGTCGGAATATAAGATGATGCGTGAAATGAAGTGTGGGCGAGAGGGAGAAAGAAGATGGATTTCAATTTAGAATGGAGGAAAAAAGAGAAGGTCGAGGAGTCAGTTGGTGTCAGTTGTGAAGTTGAAGATGTAAAGACCAGAAAAAGCGAATAAAGTTGAAATTATAAGTAAACCGGAAGTTTCCCTCCCTTCATTGTGGGGGCTCGACCTTGGCTCGACCTTGGCTCGACCTTGGCTCGTCCTTGGATCGTCCGAAAGAAAGTGGATAAAAGGTGGATAAAAGTTGAAAAGAAGACAATACTCAGAAGACAACGACGGCGAAAGAAGACGGGTATAGAGACGCGGAGAGGGCTAGCAGTGTACCCAACATGGCATACATGGACGACATGGTACCAAAATTTAGTGGTAGAAACAGTACACTATCCTCCGCGCGATGGGCGCAAGATGTAGAGGAGAACGCTGCAATATTTGGTTGGACGCCGCTGCAACAACTCATAGTTGGCCGGAGATCATTGATCGGCACCGCGGGTCTGTGGTTGCGATCGGAAAGTGCATTCAGGACGTGGGAAGAACTGAAGTCTGCATTGATAAAGGAATTTCCAGATACTGTGGATTCAAAAACAATCCATGAGATGATGAGTGCGAGAAAGATGAGATCAGGAGAAGATTGCCTCGATTACCTCCTGATTATGCGAGAGCTGGGCAAGCGAGGGCAGATGCCAGATGGTGTTATCATAAAATACATAATAGAAGGTATCCAGGACGTCGAAACAAACAAAATTATGTTGTATGGTGCGAAAACGTACGAAGAGTTTAAAGAGAAGATCAAGATCTACGAGGTGGTGAAGCAAAAGATGGACTTAGAGAAAAGGTCAGCTCAAACTACCCCAGCTACAAGCTTTAGTACGCCGGCGATGTATAGACAGGATTACAGAGAACGCGCGCCCCCTAGAAGGTGCTACAAATGTGGAGAGGATCGTCATGTTATGGTGGACTGTCCATACAAGCTACGGGGATCAAAGTGCTTCAGATGCAATGGATTTGGACACATTGCGACGCAATGTCAACAGGATCGACCCATACGATACGACGGACGAAGAAATAATCTCGTTGGTGAGCATGGTGGATCAGCTAGACCAACGCAACAGTCGCCTCAGCATGGTCCAAGACGCTCAATGATTACGTTGGAACGGAGCAACGACGAAGAAGTTTGCATCACTAGAGCGACCAGAGACAATCAAAAAGAAGAAAAAAGAACCGTCAGTGTCAATGTCAATACTGTCAATATAGATGAGACCAATAACAATAATAAACCGACGAAAGCGATACAAATATCGGAAATTACGACAAGTACGGAGGAATCACCAGTCGATACGGGCAGTGAAGTGATCCTGATGACCGCAGAAGTAGATAATAATATAGGATTGCCAAAGTTGGATACCGGAGGGGTAAAGTTGTCAGGAGTTGGATGTTCCGAAGTTCTTACGGTGGGAAAGGTGAACTTAACCATGGACACTGATGGTGACTGTAATAAAAAAGACGGAAAGAAGAGAGATGAATGTGTGAACTTACTGCTGAAAGAAGATGAATGTTTAACGTGTCATGTTGTAGGTTCCATCGGCGATACGCGCTACGAGGCACAGCTGGAGAAGGTGGTAGAGGGCAACAAGCAAGTACGGGTCAAAAAAAATGTATGGAAAGACGAACAGCGGAAAATGCGATCATCATTGGCCAAGCAGACGGTTGTGGAGCAGCAAGTTGTGGAGATGTTAAAAGATGGCATTAATCAGGTGAGTGGTACGGAGTATACTAGTCCATTAGTATCGGTGAAGAAGAAGGACGCAGGCGTGAGGGTGAGTGTTGATGATAGGATAATCCCAACTACGACGCAGAGTTTTGACGAAGAGTTCAGACCAGCACAAGACGAAGGTTTGATGGCCAGTAAGGAAGTTGTTGGTACTTATCAGGACTACTGGAAGGAATACTATCACGACTGGGGTCCTAAGCAGCATGGAATAAGTCTCAAGTTGAAGCTGATGTTTTTTGGGCCATACAAGGTGAAAAAGGTAAAGTAAACTGCAGCGGATAATTTTATTATGAAGTGTTGGTCGGAATAAGTGGTAAGTGCAGTAAGAGTGAAAGAAGAGGAATGCGAGGTTCTAGAGGTTGATGTTTTTTTTTAATTATTATTATTTTTATTCCATCATTGGTATGGTTCTCACAAATGACTGTTACTATTTATACATGGTGTCTCAGTAACTTTTATGAGTAAAGTTTTTTTTTAACTCGATGTCTAAATAATGGATGTTTTAAGTTTGTTATTGAAATGTTATTATTATTTTTGATTTTGAATCTTGTAATACTAATAATATCTTGTATTGTGTATCTGATGATGAAGGCTGTGGACAGCCTTGACGCAGGATGGCCGAGGCGGGAGGCAGGATGAGAGGATGCTGTGAATGCTGTAAGACTGGAGACAGGCTGAGGACAGCCTGAATGCAGGATGGCCGGATGTGGGATTGGAAGAAAGGAGTATGAACGATAGGGATGTGAAAGGAACGTTGTCGGAATATAAGATGATGCGTGAAATGAAGTGTGGGCGAGAGGGAGAAAGAAGATGGATTTCAATTTAGAATGGAGGAAAAAAGAGAAGGTCGAGGAGTCAGTTGGTGTCAGTTGTGAAGTTGAAGATGTAAAGACCAGAAAAAGCGAATAAAGTTGAAATTATAAGTAAACCGGAAGTGTTTTCCCTTCCTTCATACATACATACGCTGCTAAAATCATAACCCTCCTTTTTGCTTCGCGTAGTCGGGTAATAAAAAGAGGAACGTATACAGAATTTAGACAATATTGTATCGTTTTCTAAAGCTGGAGTTGGACTTCTATACGCTCCCGCAATTCATGTTTGAACCGTAGCATGCCTGGAAGGGATTATGTGGTCGCCGTCACAGATTACAATGTACAACCGTAGGAAGTTAGTTGATCATAGGAATTCCACAAGTCTTGCTTAAAGTATTTGTCTCTATAAACTTCTCAGATTATACAGACAATCTCTTTCTATAATATTTTCATATTGCAATCCTAGAATAAGTTGAAAAGGGTCAAAAAAAAGTTTTTAAATGTACTTTGTATAACATTGTCTATCTAGTTGTCGGCCTAGTTTACGCGTAAAAAAGGTCTCAATCCACAGGTTTCTCAGAGAAAAAAATCTGGTTGTGATAACATACGATCTTTTGTTTCATGTCGATAGCGAGTGATATTACGATGCAACATTTAACCTACTAAACCTTGGACGTAATAACGCATTTTTTTAACGTCACGTCCAACTTATGGCAAACATCTGTAGTTGGAAAGGTTTTAAAATGTCAATCGGAGTTTAACCTTTTTCCCGGGATCGATGGGTAATTTTCCGTTTGATTTAAAATGGAGATTTTTTGTTTTTTCCAAGAACAAGGGATGGCCAAGAGGGTGCCAAACAGGGCGCTATTACTCTTTTTACCCGTTACTCTGTTTTTACTCTAATTGCTCTCCGTACTTTTAGACGGCTGTATGTTTGGAACCGCAATGGTACCCAATTATTATTTTTTAATTTTAAAAGCGCTTGTTTTGGTAACGCTTATTTATTTAATTTCAAAGTTACGTAACCAAGGTGTTTCAAAAAGGTCCTGTGACACTGAAAGAGGTATCTTACCAATACAAGTAACTTTTACTATGTATTCCCTTCAACCATAGATGCATCTCATAGATTTTTGGCTCTCCAGTAAAAAAATATAAATGGCTCTTGCTAGGTTTTAAAATTGCACAGCCGCATTGTGTGAGTGGAGAATCAGTTGCCACTGAACGCTGTATATATACTCTCATTTCGTAGATAATTTCACCCACGTTTACCCGCTTTCCGCTGGCCAGTATTCATAGAGTAAACATGTCTGTATGGAGTCAACACAAACCACTTGTTTACAGTAGCCCCGTGTCTTATCAGCTGTGTATCCAATTAAAACGAGCCACTACCAACTTTCGGTTAGACCCGAGGTCTGATTGTCCAACTGCAACCTCTGTGCCGTCGTGGACTGCATTACAGAGTCCATGAATGTACTGTTCTCTCTCACTCACACTAGATTCTACAAAAATACAAAAGAACTGTATTACAAAAGTTTTGAACCACATTTTATAACGATCCATTTCAATTCGACATTTGAAAGATATTGATATACTTCATTAGTATTACATTTTATTTTGTTATTGTTTGAGGTTGATCGTGATTGCCACTCGTTTTTAAAGGCTATTGAGTCAATGGAAACCTACAACAATTCATTCAATATCGTTGATTTTTTATAGCATTTTGAGCAAACCGTTCTGTAAGCAATTATGATTATTTTTAAACTTAGCCAATAATGACATCACGGTCGTAATCACCATACATTTCAAAGGCGTCATGATCGATGTTGAAATTAGGCAATAAGGCCACTGGATCTATGACATATTTTGTTGCTATGATGTTGGTAAATTACACCTCAAGCCTTAAGGTCCAGCTGAGTACATCAGCATTTTGCATGCAAACTAGCTTTTTCCCGCGACTTCGTCCGGGTGGACTTCAGAAAAACGAAGCAAAATATACTGGAAGAAGAAAAGTTACATTGTTCTCGTGAGGAATTTATTCGTAGGTTCTAGGATTTTGAATCTAGGCATTAGGTCCTAAAAATAGTTAAGCCTAGGGATTCTCATTTGACGGCTCGTTTTTAGCAACAAAAAAACGCATCCAATAAGAAGATATGTTTTTATTTCATATTTCATATAGTGACCAATTTCAGACTTTATTCTGTGATCACAATTCACATTCTCAGAAATGCAGATTTCCTCACAATATATTCACGGGTCATACAGTGGGTTTCATCATAGCGTTACAATTCAGCGTCCTTTGAAAGGCTTGCCCTGAGGGCATTTGTATTTTTTACTCCCCCCATGTGTAATTTTCGCGGCCGTGTTCCGCGATAGCCGCGAATTACCTCCGAGATTAGCGCCAGTGTAAAACAGCGACGCAATTGGAAATGTAGGTTTCTGCAAAAGGATCACACCGATTTTGGCATGGTGTTGTGCTCGAAATGCTATACGGTGAAAGGTAAGGCGTACAGCCACCTCGTTACGTCTGTGTGGGCCTCATGCACCTTAGTGACTCCGCCTTGGATGGCGAACAGCGGGCAGTCATCGGTGATGTAGGACATCGTCTGAACCGCCCCGCACCCGCAACTCAGGTCCGACCCAAAGTTTCATTTGTGCATTAGCTCCGCACACCTTCCCTGTGAGACCCTGAGACATTGAACGAGCGAGCGAAGTTCTCCGAGTCTACTGGAACAATCCGGCGTTTGTATGTTTATATGATCACTTGAGTAAATTTAGTCGGATCATCATGAAATAGACGTAAATGACGCAGACAGTAGACGGGTAAATGACGCAAAGATAATTTTTAAGTTCAAACATGAGCCAAATCGGTCGAGGGGTTGCTGAGATATGAGGTCGCGAGTTCGTAGTTCGGGGCGAACCACAGATGCCCACTGATCCCGCCATTTCTCCGTCAGCGTTCTGTCGTCCTGCAAGAATTCGTCGGCCTGCATGGCGAAAGGTCTCCTTGATGACAAGCGGAGGTCGCTGCCTCAACATCAGGGGCCTTAGCCTGTAACGCAATGGCATATCGATGGCAACCCAGTAGAAGGACTAAACAAGAATTTCCTCGTTTTTCTCCTACAACCAGTGAACTAATCCTCTAGAGTTAGAATCAGACTATTCTTTGCTGTACTACGAAATCATTAAAATGACTGACAATATTAATAAATCGCAGTTGAAGCCGTCAACCGGGAGCCCATTTTGGCACCATTGCGTTACAGGCTAAGGCCCCAGGTGTTATTACTTTCTAAGCAGTGGTTAGTAGCGGGACAGCAACTATTTGCCACAATTAATCTCAGGTATTGCAAAAAATTCGCAACAATATTCTAATTATAAATAAATCCGCGTAGCCCATACACACAGTGACATTTTTGAGCTCGCGCTAGACTAGCCGCCCCTAGTGGCAAATCCGAGCGCGATAGCCCTCATTGAAACCTCGCTAACTCCGACACATTTCCTCTCCGCTTTGGTGGATTCCTGCTTTACTCACCCCCCGAAAGAGTGGACTTTCTGAATGTCTCCGCATCGTAATTTCGTAATACATATACAGTGAAGTGTCATTAGCTGTGCCAATACAATTCATACAAATTGGGTCCGCGATACCTACCCCACGCAGCGGCGCGCCCTCTGGGGGTGGGCTTGGAGAGGCATTTAGATGGTGCGATGTTTTGAATAAACTAGTGGTTCGCCCCGAACTACGAACTCGCGACCCCATATCTCAGCAACCCCTCGACCGATTTGGCTCATGTTCGAACTTAAAAATTCTCTTTGCCTTATTTACCCACCTACCAAATTTCATGACGATCAGACACAATTTACTCAAGTTATCGTCGAACGAACATTCATACATACAAACATACAAACATACATACATACATACATACATACATACATACATACATACATACATACAAACGCCGGATTGTTCAAGTAGACTCGGAGAACTTCGCTCGCTTCGCTCGCTCGTTCAATAACATAGAAAACAAAATAACAAATACCTTTTTTTTTTCTTCCAAATAAGTGCACAGATTGGTGGTACGGAACCCTCGGTGCGCGAGTTCTACTCGCACTAGTCCGGTTTTTTTTTTTCGATTGTGTGGCGAAACTGAGCCCACAGTACGCGAGTCCGACTCGCACTTGGCCGGGTTTTTCTTAATTTTCAAAATACGAATTTTATTTCGACTTTCGCATAGTGTAAAGCGCCGCACGCTCCACGTCGGTCGCCATATGATATTCAGTGGAGTGACTATTAATATTTAAAAGTCCATTTTATTTTATGGCCCGAAAATAAAATATGAATGTCGCGAGAACACACCGCTCCGTGTAACTGTTATGCACGAGGGTATCTCTACGAATAAATAAATTAAAACTGTTTGTTTGGTTGTATGTTAAATATTGTTTTAAAGTAAATTGCATCGCATCATAAGCTCGTAAATCGTCTGGTTTTGGTTATAAATCGAGGATATATTTGTTTTATTTACAAAGTATACAAAAGAGATTGCGGTAAATATTTACAAAGGATTCTAAAAAAAAGTACCACCCGCATTTTTTTGGTAGATTGTACCCAAAATAAAATTGAAGTAGTTATAATAATATGTATTTTTTAAACAATTGATCGACTTTATATTACCAGCATGCAGGACGTAGCTCTGACGTCTTTAGTAATAAATTCATAACTTGAGTAAATTTATTCAGATCGTCATGAAATTTGGAAGGCAGGTAAATGAGGCAAAGAGGATTTTTAAGTTCGAACATGAGCCAAATCGGTCGAGGGGTTGCTGAGTTATGGGGTCGAGAGTTCATAGTTCGGGGCGAACCCCTGGTAATAATATGTATTTTAACTTTTTTAAACAATTGATCGACTTTATATTACCAGCATGCAGGTAGCTATGACGTCGTTAGTAATAAATTACATTTCATTTCATGAATCATCCGAGAGCGAAGCCGCGGTCAAAAGTCGCGTTTGTGTCGAATGTGCGAGTAGGTATTATCATAACGTAAAATGAACAGTCAGCGATACAATAGGATACCCTTTTTGTCCAAGATCTATTATCAAGCTGAATTTAAAGCACTTGATAGATGGCGCTGATTACGAAGGCTGTCACTTTTTCCCACAGATTAGAAAGTAATACACAGATTTATAATTTGTTTAGTATGGATTTAATTTTTACATTTTACATCAACGTACAGCTTGGCCATTTCCAAAAATGTCTAGCGCCGCCAATGAAAAAAAAAATCTTCTTTTTGGATGCGTTTTTTGCTAAAAACTCTTCAGTAAGTTCTCAACGCGAGGCAACGGCCCGGATTCTGAGTTGACAATTTTACTAAGCAAATGGGTAAGTATCGTCCTGTCTCTGCAGATTTCTCACAAAAGAGTGTGACAGAGCGATACGTAAGTATGTGCTTAGTAAAATTCTCAACTCAGAAACCGGGCCTAACTAACTTAACTATTTTTAGGACCTAAGGTTTAGATTCCAGATCCTAGAACCTACGATTATTAGGGGTCTTTATTGCCAAAAGTGGCCACTTTTGGCGATAAAGACCCTTAATGAGCCTATTAAACTATCATGGTGTATCCTAACATGTCGCTGACGGTACGTTGTGGCTTCGACTTTAAAAGTTAGTAACTCTTTCGAAAATACTTATTCAGCAATGGCCCGTTTTCAACTGACAGTTAAAAGCTGAATTCAAAGCCCTTGACAGATGGCGCTCATAGGCTTGGCCATACAAGAACCAGGATGTGGCTGTCAAATTTTGCTTAGATACACAGATTTATAATATCTTCAGAAAAAGCGAAATTCGACAGCCGTGAAAACGGCTCATTGAAAAATCGCCACTAAAAGTAGCACTAATAGTGGAAGGGGTAATCCCGGCGGGGCCGTGACAATGTCCTGGGGCGTCGCAAACGAGAATCTGGCTATAAATAAAAGAGCTGTATACACCTACAGTCGCGTGGAAAAGTGGGAAAAAATGCTTGTAAAACGAGATACCATCGTTAGGTTCTGTTAGTCGCAACAACGTCTTTGATAGGCGGGTCTGGGCGTCACTCGAGATACTTTACATTCATTATACGGAAACTTGAGATGCTCCTTTCTGTTAGTGTCATTTCTTCCCTCGCGAAGTGGGTTAAGTCTACAGTCCTGCCATTTATAGACTTGCCTCTGACACGCCATAAGAAAAATATGACAGGCTAGCGTAAAAACATATTATTACTAGTGGTTCGCCCCGAACTTCGAACTCGCGACCCCATATCTTAGCAAACCCTCGAACGATTTGGCTCATGTTCGAACTTAAAAATTCTCTTTACCTCCTTTACCTGCCTACCAAATTTCATGGAGATCAGACTAAATTTACTCAAGTTATCGTCGAACGAACATTCATACATACATACATACATACAAACGCCGGATTGTTCCAGTAGACTCGGAGAACTTCGCTCGCTTCGCTCGCTCGTTCAATCAAACACCTTTTCTAACATGTGGTGCAAAAATGGTTTATGTCTCGTCTCGTAAGGCCACCAGATTTCACCGTCCACTCGAAAGCTGTTAACACTTTTGACACCAAGTGTACTTTGGGGACAACCCGCGCGGACGTCGACAAATTACGTCCATTGCGTAATGCGATACCGTATCACAGTCTCTCTCGATATTGAAGCATTTTCATTTATTTTTCAGTCTGCGTATTCAATGTAGATAGGTTCACGAAGACTCATTATGCAGCAGCTAGAATTTTTTTTATGATGACAATGAATAACGATTTTTGAGGGTCATTTTCATCAGAGAAATTATTGAACGAGCGAGCGAAGCGAGTCTACTGGAACAATCCGGCGTTTGTATGTTTGTATACAAGGTGTTACAAAAGATGCTAACTCTTTTTACAGGGTAATAGCACCCGGTGACAGGGATCACAACAGAATTATTTTTTTTGCTCTATGACGTTCCGTTGATTTTTAAATTAATAAAATGTGAACTCTGTGGCGGGAGAAAAGTATTTTTTAAATATTGTTTTCATTGACTTTCACATTGTTTTAACAACTAAAACCTATGCAAATGCACCTACACCCACAAACATATTTTTAAATTTGAGCTAATACCAAGAACAAAAAAGTTATGAATTTTTTTTTTTAAGTTTGAACTTGAACCAAATCGGTCGTGGGCTTGCTGAGATATGGGGTCGCGAGTTCAAAGTTCGGGGCGAACCACTAGTTACCTAATTTTGGTGGCACTTTTTATTGAACGAGCAAGCGAAGCGAGAGAAGTTCTCCGAGTTTTCTGGAATAATCCAGCATTTGTTTGTTCGAATATGAGTCAAATCGGTCCAGAGGTTGTTGAGATATTATTATGGGGTCGCGAGTTCATAGTTCAGGGCAAACCACTAGTTATGTTTACGAGCAAGTGCCGCCAGCGAAGTTATCTGAATTTTCTTGAACAATCTGGCGACTTTTTTATGTATGAATGTTTGTTCGATGATAACTTGAGTAAATTTGGTCGGATCGTTATGAAATTTGTTAAGCGAGAAAATGAAAATAAAAGATTTTTAAGTCTGAACATAAGCCAAATCTGTCGAGGAGTTGCCGAGATATGAGGACGTGAGTTCACAGTTCGGGGCGAACCACTAGTTTATACCGTGTCCAGTGGCGCCTCCAACCACTCACTCTAGACGGATGAAGTGTCCACTCGGACGCAGCAGTGCCTTACACAGTCTTGCAAAACCGTAAAAAAATTAGCACGTAACCCAATTTCGTAACTAACAAACCAACGTAGCGAGCGAAGCAAGCGGAGCGAGCAATTCTCAGCTCAACAGAACGCGATTATGAATTCACAGCGATGAGACAAGTTGCGAGCGTTAAGTCAGGTTATTAAGTTAACCTTAAAGCGTAAGTTTTACAACTGCTTTTAAGACTCGAGCGTATATTAAGTTAAGCTCGGAGCCTGTGGCGGGATCTGGGAGGCAATTCTGCTAAATAAGACATGATGCAACAAAAATATTGAAGCAGCTTGCTTGAGTGCGCGAGGAAAAATAGAGAATTTAGAACAAAATCAAAATCGTTTGGACACAATCAAAATTAAAATCATTTTGGACAAGTCAAGCATATGGTATAATGAAATCCCGATTTATTTTCGCAAATCGACTGAATCGAATTTCAGACTATTCATGATAAAAAGGGGAAGAGCACCAACCAGATGGTCTGATGCGATGAAGGGGAGTTGTATCCACCGATCCCGGGATCAGATGGATGTGTCCACGGATCCCGCCGAGTTGTCTCCACCGATCCCGGTATCAGTGGAAACATAAAAAATAAGTTAATGTTTGTATCCTGTGATCCCGGGATCGGTGGAGACAACAAAATAAATATATTTTTGTGGAAACTGATCACGCTGTACAGAAAGAAAAAAAATCATGGATGGACAAATCTTCCACGAGTTTTTTCCCGAGTTATGCAAGAAAAGATATTTGATGGAAAAGTACACACGACAGCACGTCAGGCCATACACTTTGGGTGTAAAGTCGCCCGTAACGTAACCGATACTAGGTCTACATAAAGTCGTAGGTGCCTTAGGCTCAATGCCTCAGTGTTCAAATCATATAATGTGAGTAGCTGTTTTAAAGAGGTTGCCTAGCTTTGCCAATAATGGTGCCAAACTGCACCGTGTCGTGCCGTGCGCAGTGCGCGTGCGCCGTGAGGCGGCCGCCAAAAATGTCAGCTGAACCTTCTTCTTTTGTTTTTTTTGCTGAACCTTCTTTTGTTTTTTTTTTCTGATTCTTGGAATGTAAATAAAGAAATACATCGAACCAATAATGTTACTGAATCGTGGAATGGCCGGTTGAATCAATTGGTATTAAAGAAAAAACTCCGTTTGATGTTTATTTTTAGAGAATTGGAAAATGATACTAAGGCCCGTAATATCAATCACAGTTTAAACCAAAAAGGCTAGTTTAAACCCTATCTGTCGAGTAATTTTCACTCAAAATTCGAGGTTTAATCTAAGGTCTGACTTTAAACTGTGATTGTTATTACGGCCTTAACGGCGTTCAGCTCCGGAGGAAGTTTTGTTTTAATTTAAGTTTTGTACATAATTTGTGTTCGCATACCTAATAAATCTTCGTTTTCCCATGGTCCATACTTAATTTTTATATTTACTTAGTTAAAAAGTACTAGGCCTACCTACCCATAAAGTAGTAGGTGCCTAGCCTACACTGCTCACATTATACCATTGTGCTGTGTTATTGTTATTAGTGTTATTTAAAAAAAATGAGTGATGTGAAATATAAGAGACGTAAACGCCTACGACTTTATGCAAGCCATCAAATATCTTTTCTTGCAAAACTCGGAAAAAAACTCGCGGAAGAAAATTTGTCCATCCGTGATTTTTTCTTTCTGTACAGCGTGATCAGTTTCCACAAAAGTATATTTATTTTGTTGTCTCCACCGATCCCGGGATCACAGGATACAAACAATAACTTAATTTTTATGTTTCCACTGATACCGGGATCGGTGGAGACAACTCGGCGGGATCCGTGGACACATCCATCTGATCCCGGGATCGGTGGATACAACTCCGATGAAGGCAGCGGCCGGCTCCCAATGGAAGCGAGTATAGTGCGACATAAAAGAGTAGAAATTAAATGGCAACAATTTTTCATAGTAAATCCGAAAAGTGGTCGGCTTTACTATGAAAATTTTTTGCCATTTAATTTCTACTCTTTTATGTCACACTGTATGACATGGTCGTGATCCTCAGCCATGAGAAATCGATTAAGAAGAAGAAGATGATAAAAATAAAAGCGTTTATTTCCAATAGAATATCGAAATGTACCTAGGTATACAATATTTACAAAATATGTTTGAAATAATGTATAAGCAAGAGGACTGTAACCATAAAGGCACATCTTAATTACCAGAATCACAACCAGTGTTGGCTAATTTTGCAGCGAACGAGCGATGCAGTTTCTCTCCTTTTGCCGTGACTTGAACTAAAAACTTGACAGTTGTTTTTACCCAGTTCACGTACTCAGCAAACGCTGGCTAACTTTGGCCGAAAAATAGAAGTTAAAAACTAAAACCCGACTACTAAAAGGCTTAAAACAAGACCTGCTTATCCTTAAAATAGACTCATAGATAATTAATCGTAGTCGGAGGCCATCGGTTTATCAAATGCGAATGTGGTGTCCTCCGACTACGATTAATTATCTATGAGTCTATTTTAAGGATAAGCAGGTCTTGTTTTAAGCCTTTTAGTAGTCGGGTTTTAGTTTTTAACTTCTATTTTTTTTTGAGCTTTTTAGTTAGTTATTTTGGATGATCACCTAAAATAGAACCAAGAAGGGCAAAAAAAAACACATTTTGGAATATTTTGTTCTATTTGTTATGTTGACGCTACATGTGTTATCCATTTTTGAAAAGGTCTTTTAAAGCCCTTTCATTTGATACCCATGACGATGGTATCCGATAATTTTTATTTTTAGGTCCACCACTTTAGGGCGCAGCACAGCCGCCATCTTGATTTTTTTCAAAATTAAACTATCCTATGTTACCTGGGTGATTAATACGAATCCAACGACACCTCATTTGTTGAAATCGGCCGAGTAGTTTAGGTTCTGCGAGGGAACAGATGAACACACAAACATACATACCCACATACATACATACATACATACATACATACATACATACATACATACGCTGCTAAAATCATAACCCTCCTTTTTGCTTCGCGTAGTCGGGTAAAAACTGAAAAAGACCCTTCTTTTGTTGTCCATTTATACATTTTGTTTATGACATAGTTTTTTTTTTCAAGTTTCCTTTTTACTGTAAACACGACAGCACGTCAGAGTGTTCACTTTGTTGTAAATTCACCCGTAACGTAACCGAGTACAGTGCCAACGTGTAAGGGTCGTCGTGCTGTCGTGTGTACAGTCTTCCACACGCTAGGTGTTATAAGTTTGACCTCTATGTGTGTGTGTGTGTGTCTGTGTATCAGCCTTTCTGTCCGTGTGCCTGTGTTTGGCACCGTAGCTCTTAAACGGGTGAACTGACTAAGATGTGGTTTATTAATATTTGAAAGCCGGTTTTTTTAGCAAGTGTTCTTAGATAATTATGTTTTATCAATATCAGTTCAGTCGTTCATGAGATATGCTTATTTGAAGGTAAAATGTCGGGGGTATTTTATTATTTTAATTTAACGAGCGAGCGAAGTTCTCCGAGTGTACTTGAACAATCCGGCGTTTGTATTTATGTATGTTTGTATGTATGTATGAATGTTGGTACGACGATAACTTAGTTAATCGAATCGGCGGGTAAATGAGGCAAAGATAATTTTTAAGTTCGAACATGAGCCAAATCGGTTGCTAAGATAATCAAGAAAAGCTTCAAACAACAAACAACATCCCGCTGGCCAATAAATAAGACAAGGCATCAACAGAATCTCCGATGAAACAAGGTGTTGGCAATCAATCACCACGGGGGTATCGAGGCTTCCCTCGTTAGGAGATCACTTTACAATTTGATTAGAAGGTACTGGGTACAGGCGGGAACAAAAATCTTCAAAGAAAAGATTTATGACAATTCGGTACGCAAAGTTTTTTGTTCAAAAGTCCGTTATTGGCTTAATGTTATCTTTAAACAATATTGAGAAACTAATTTAAATATTTTTTTATTTTGGTCCAGTAGTTTTGTTTTTATGCGCTAAAATGTTTTGTTCCTATGACCGCCAACAGTATGCAGACCGTCGCGTGACGTCATAAAACCGTATCTTTGAAACGTTGTAAAATCCAAACTACTGAACCAAAATAAAAAATATTGAAATTAGTTTCTCAATATTGTCTAAAGATAAGATTAAGCCAATAACGGACTTTCGAACAAAAAACTTTGCGTACCGAATTCGATGTAGGTACATGAGTAGTCGGAGAGTAAGCTAACCTTTTTGTTACCTCTTTTATGTCTAATCGGCTACTCAATGTACATCGAATGAGGATTTTTCCAAGCATAAAATATAGTTCAAGATCAGTCTATTAATCTGTGGTTTTCATATAAACTACAGGTTTAGTTGAGCGATTTAGTTAGAATCGCTGTCAAATTTGACACTTGGAAAAATGCCTATTGTCATAATAAACTATGAGTTGTAGATTTATGAAACTGGCACCTGGTGCCGGCGGATTCATTCGCGAGGAGGTCTAGAAATGAAATATTTTACTGGAGTATAAAGTCCACTATGTCATCTCCAGCCGGCCTATTCTGTAAAAATCAATTTTAGTTTTTAATTGTTAAAGGACGGGTTTTAAACTATTAGTATTCTCAAACTCTCTTTATATTATGCACGTGCGTGCATTGTCTAACAAAAATAAGAATAAAGACTGCATTACAAACGGCAGTCACTAGATCGTGCAAAGCTAACTTTGCAGTGGAGCATCCGAAATAGTAATTTCTGTACGTTGCAGTGGTATATGTTACAAGTTCTACAAGTGGTACATGTTACGTCAGTTATTGTCTGTTACAATGTTTGTTTTGTGGAATACATTGAAAATATGGTGAAAACATACAAAAGCAACGTACGGAAATTACTATTTCGGGTGCTTCACTGCAAAGTTAGCTTTGCACGACTCTAGCCCTGATAACTTAGGTATTTTAAATAAGACAAACAAACGGCATTACTAAGATTTTTTCTTGAATCTAGTCTAATCGACTCGTAATAAAGACATTGAAAGCAGCCGATAAACTTTAGCACTCGCCTGTCCGCGGCAGTGCCGACTCACTAATATAATTGGCTCATTAGGAAGTGCTCAGATTTAGCGATAATTGATATTTAATCGCTGCTAGTTCTCAATCAGGGATATCGGTGCCCGGGTGCCAGCTGTGTTTTGAAATCAAAGTACCTTCATCAAAGGGGCACATCCTATTTCAGGCTTTATAATCCGCGCGCGATGATAATGGGATGGAACCTTGTCAAAGTCAATCAAAATTATACTTTATTTTACTTTGACAAGGTTGCTTTGACGCGAGTTTGCTTATCAGGCGCGTGACGGCGCGTCTCAGTTCCAAAAGGTAGCATCCCATTCTCATCCCGCGCGGATTACACCTCCTCGTCTACCTTCATACTTTGACGCATGCCGTTGCGGCGTGCGGTAGTGCGCCTTTTAGCTGGGAAGGATTTGCATGCGTGCCTGCCGCACTGATGCACGTAAATGCGATGCCCTGGCGATGCTTCTCTACGCTCGGTTTCATCCTTGCTATGCAGAGTCGCACTGATGCGAGTTGCAGCGGCATTCGTCACAATGTGAAAGGAGCCTTACTGTAAGTTTACAACTGAGGCCTTAGCCATTAACGCAATGGCGTGTCGATGGCCACCCAGTAAAAGGATAAAACCGGAGTTTCCTCGTTTTTCTCCTACCACCAGCGAACTAATCCTCTAGAATTAGAATCAGAATATTCTTTGCTGTACTACAAAACCATTAAAAGGACCGACAGCATTAATAAATCGTAATGGAAGCCGTCAACTGGGAGCCCATTTTGGCACCATTGCGTTACAGGCTAAGGCCCCTAGACTGCTGCCTTTCAACCGCCAACATTGGATAATTTTCGAGCGGCATATGTCAAGAAATTAACCAATATAGGCGACGAATAATTATGATGATAATATAAGTTTGTAATAAGCATTACAGAGTGTGTGTGAAAACAAAGTATGATTATGAAACTTTAAGAGCCGACCAGTGTACACACGACAGCACGTCAACCTTTACACGCTAGCACATTACCCGTTACGGCCCGGGCGACTTTACAACAAAAGTGTACAGTCTGACGCGCTGTCGTGTTTACCTATCTTACAAATAGCGCAAAATGGAAATATATTATCATAGTTTTCATTTCAATTTCCTTTGCACAAACTACGTAGGTACATTTTGTTCAGTTAATTGAACGAGCGAGCGAAGCGAGCGAAGTTCTCCGAGTCTACTGGAACAATCCGGCGTTTGTATGTATGTATGTATGTATGTATGTATGTATGTATGTATGAATGTTCGTTCGACGATAACTTGAGTAAATTTATTCGGATCGTCACGAAATTTGGTAGGCAGGTAAATAAGGTATAGAGAATTTTTAAGTTCGAACATGAGCCAAATCGGTCGAGGGGTTGCTGAGATATGGGGTCGCGAGTTCAAAGTTCGGGGCGAACCACTAGTTATTTTAGTTTCATAATTTCTGTAATTCATAATAACTAAGTACCTACTTTCATAATTTATTTTGAGTTGAGAGCTGAGAGTATGAAACTGTTTTGAGTGCATTTTCAATTTTACAGGCCAAAACAAAATTGCAATGTCTATAAATAACACGAAAACTTATCTCCCAACTAATTAAATAACAAGCGAGGAGGAAAAACTTCACAGTTATCGTGTCCCAGAAGAAAACATATCTATTTTACGGCATTAAAAATCCATTTCGCAATTTACTAGGAACAATTTGTCTTATCTTAATGGGTGAAACTTCTGGCCGACTCCCCTTGTGTCGCGTGCTTTCTTATGGCGCATTTATAACTTTACACTAGACGAGCAAACTTTCTTTAAATAATTGATCAATTTAAATATAAATACCCCTGACCTTTTAGCTTCAAATTATCATCCGATTCTGATAAAACATATTTTATCTGAGTACACTTGCTTTCAATAAAAAAAATTAAAAACAATTATAGGGATTACTCTAAAATATTAAACAAATAATAAGAAACGGTAAAGCTCGAGTCCGACTCGCACTTGGCCGGTTTTACACCTACAACGAACGTTCCATAGTTCCGTATGATTATTTTTTCAGGCGGGCAGGCGGGTATCGGGCAATGGCCCGTTTTCAAGTGACAGTTAAAAGCTGAATTCCAAGCCCTTGGTAAATGGCGCTCATAGGCTTGGCTATACAAGAACCGGGTTGTGGCTGTCAAAATTCACTTACACAGATTAATAATATCTTCAGAAAAAGCGAAATTTGACAGCCGTGAAAACGGCTCATTTTCCCGGTCTAAAAGCACCATTATGAATAGTTGCGTAGATAAAATATGTTACGCTTGCACCATTTGCCAATTTATCTTGCTTAATTTCTTCCCAGGTTTTTATAGATTCCTCGTTTTAAGAGAGTTCGTTACTTAGATTACGCAAAGTACTGAAAAGGCTTTGAAGTAGAGTTTTACACTTTACACTGATAAAGTAGAAGCACTGATTAAAATAAAGTGTCCCAATCTGGACTAAATGGGTACTTTTTGGTCTACTTACGAAAAAAAGAATTGATACATAACTATGACAGAAAAAAAGAAAAGAATAGAATGACAATAAGCAAAAATACATTTATGACTCTACAATAGTATGGATACCAATTATTTTGAAGACACGGACGTAAAGTTAATGATTATTATGTAATGTGTACTATTAGATATTCTCTGCTAATGCCAAACAAAGATGTATATTAAGGAATTTTAAAAAAATGGGCATGAGAGTACAAGTTTTGGTACAAGTTGATCAAAGTCGATCCTCCCATAGAAAAAAGTTCTAAGGTAACAAACGTTAAAAAAACAGACGAGTCGAATAAAACTAGTGGTTCGCCCCGAACTGTGAACTCGCGACCCCATATAAACTTAACAACCCCATATCTCCAAATCCCCATATCCCCATATAAACTTAGCAACCCCTCGACCGATTTGGCCCATGTTCGAACTTAAAAATTCTTTTAATTTCATTTACCCGCTTACCAAATTTCATAACGATCCGACCAACTCAAGTTATCGTCGAACGAACATACATACATACAAACATACATACATACATACAAACATACATACATAAATACATACATACAAACATACAAACGCCGGATTGTTCCAGTAGACTCGGAGAACTAGGTAGGTACATTGTCCTTTTTTGAAGCCGATTATAAAAAGTTTATTTTTTCATGTTCAAAATGTACACTTTACAACGAAATATCGGTCAAGCAGTCCCATTATTCTTCGCACAAAGCTACCAATATGCCGGATACCGTTCCGTTTGCATGACGCTGTACGATTTGTTGGTGGCTCCGCGAGGATCGTGGATTGGATCGTGATGCATTGAGAATATTCAAGCCCTAGTATTTGTTACAAGCGACCCCGCCGTCGACGCTTTTGTAGCGCTGTTTTTGTTGGATATCAATGAATAAAAAGGAGGAAACTAAAATAGGTTTGTATTTTTTTTGCGAATATTGAGGCTGGCCGCCGAAAAACATCATGGCTCAAAAACACCAGCAACATTGTGGCTCTTCCGAAACGCAACGTCAAGGCCCCAAGTGGCCATAATGATAGCCGAACTCCAATAAAAGAAGGCACCTTATAAGCACCTTAAGGGTGGACGATAGGAACGTGGCGGGAAATTCAAAATGTTCACAGTTTTTTACATTTTGTAGCTAAACTGAGCTATTTTTGTTCAGCGATTTTTCGTTCGCGGCAATAAAACAGTATTCTTTTCATTATTGTAAACAACATAACATCAATAATTCAGCCGATTATGAGTTCTGGTCTACAAAGCAGTGGCACTGCCCAAAAAACTTGTCGTAGACCAGAACTCATAATCAGCTGAATTATTGATGTTCTGTTGTTAACAATAATGAAAAGAATACTGTTTTATTGCCGCGAACGAAAAATCGCTGAACAAAAATAGCTCAGTTTAGCTACAAATGTAAAAAACTGTGAAAATTTTGAATTTCCCGCCTCGTTGCTATCTTTCAGCCTTAAGGCTCCGTATAAGGCTAACTAGCGCTACCAATGTTAAAAAAATCATATCTTCCTTCAGAAGAAGTTTCTGACAAAATTCTAAGATCACTCCATGCGTCCACTAAAGCCGCCAATGAAAAAAAAAACATATCTTCTTTTAACATATGTAACCTAGGCCTTACGTCCTAAAAAAGAGTGCACTCGAATTCGATTGCGGAATTTCAAGTAGGCTGTCTGTCATCAATACAAGTAAACAACTTGTACTAGGTGGCTAAAAAATATCAGCTGTTTCATACATTTGGCGCAGTGCTGAGTCTACCTTTTGTATGGAACAATTGATTTTTATTTTCGCCCCATCCTGTGCCGAGCGAATTTTTTAACCTTTGTTAGATTTTTTTTAAAGTTAATATTTAGATTTTTAACTAATTCAGCGCTTGAGGTCTTACAAATGGTGGTGAACACAAGTATTGTCTATTCGCTTCAGTGGCTAGTCGGTAGTTTCCACTCCGATGCTTTTTAATACACCACTGTCTATTGAGAAAGCCTCACTTCCATTCTTACTATTGATACGGAGTTAGTTTTGTAACAGGTTCGAGACCGGGACTCAAACCCACTACCCCCGGCATAGTGCTCAATCAACTATGCTATAGGCCGTGTTATTTAAGATATACTTAAAAACTAGCGCTGTTCCGCTTTGATAGTATTAATTAGAGCGAGAGGGCGAGTGTCTTTAAGTTCATCCTAAATGTTGATCTAAGTTGCCGGAGGGTTTTCTTTAATGACACGGATGCATTGGTGTGCATGAACGATTTTTTAAAGTAATATTTAAAGTAAGTTTTTTTGTAACCACTGCACATTTCGTATTTTGTAAACGGTTTAACTTACTTTTATTGATGTCGGGATAGAAGACTAGTTTCTGAGTAGATGCTGGCTTAAATTAATTAAAACCGTTTACAAAATAATAGATCACGTTTAAAAAATATTGTTTTTGTTTACTCTTTGAAGTAGGTACATAATAAATTAGGGTATTTTTTTTGTAATATCGTGCATAAACATAAAAATACAAAATAATAGATCACGTTTAAGATACAAATAATAAATAAATTTTAACACTTGAAGTACATAATAATATGGGTTTTTCTGTAATATTCTGCATAAACATAAACATATTTTTTACGTTTGCAGTAAATAAGTTATGCATTGGTTAGGAATATTGGAAACATCTCTTTTTCAATTTACTTAGATGGATTTTCCGAATCTTGATTCGTATTGAATTTGATATCTAGATAGATACGAGTATCTAGCAATGGAAGCAATTCTTCAGGTTTAGGTTTTGCCTCAGGCTATGTTACAATTATTACTTGCAATACAATATCTTTTATATTATATCTTCAGGTTTCATTTTGCTTTCCATTGTCATTATTACCAATAATTAAATCAGATTACATTGCATTAAGGGTGGACGATAGCAAGGTGGCGGGACATTCAAAATTTTCACAGTTTTTTCGTGATTTTCCCGCCACGATGCTATCGTCCACCCTTAACTAGACTTTACCCACGACTTTACTGTATCATATTTATTTTTTGTTTACATAACTTAGTTGACGGAGGAACACTTCCATTTTTTTTTATTATTACTTATCTTTCCCATAATTTTTAGAACACTACAGTTACAACTCTACCTTTTTGTTTACATAACTTAGTTGACGGAGGAACACTTCAATTTTTTTTTTAAATTATTATTTATAGTTCCCCTAATTTTTAGAACATCAAAGTTACAACTCTCCCTGAATGAAAAAAAAGGCAGCAAAGAAAGAAGGGTTTTCTAAAAGAGGTTGCAACTGGGCTTTCCTTGACAATGATTTATTACGCGCAAAAAAAAACGAGGAAACTGTTTCGCCTATTACCGGCCAGTCCTATTTTGAAACTTCAGGTAAATAGAGGGAGAGCTATGTATTGATGTTATAACAAAAAAAAAAACTGGCCACCATACAAAACGCCCACCCGACACAAGGTAAATACTATTAAATTTGGTCCACATACCAAGGGCCTGAGTCTGTAACGCGATGGTGCCAAAATGGGCTCCCAGTTGACGGCTTAATGCTGCCGGTCCTTTTAATGTTTTTTGTAGTTCAGCAAAGAATATTCTGATTCTAATTCTAGAGGATTAGTTCGCTGGTTGTAGGAGAAAAATGTGGAAACTCCGGTTTTGCCCTTCTACTGGGACTCCATCGACACGCCATTCCGATCGCACGCGGCAGGAGCGAAATGTATAAGATAAGATAGATAGATAGATAAGATAATTTATTTATTTACACAAAAAAGCATGCACAGTATACATAGGTATTTTAAGATTACACAAACAAGTTTTCAAATCAAGATAGGTAGGTACATAGAGATTTTTCGACAAATTTAGATTAACAAGATTAGATGGTGATTCCCACACTAGGCCTAGCCTGTATCGTGGGAACCCTAAAGAGAGATTACAATATAATTGTTTGTTTCGAAACCGTTGACCAACAGTAACTGAAGTTTCTATAGGTATCTGCTGCACCAATAACAGTAGGTACTGTAAAAATTATTATTAATCTTTGGGAAAGAAAAATACTAAAGAGAAGTATAATCTATGTATGTATGGATTTAGGTACTGCCGCGCGCGATTGGAGCGAGTTGGATCGTCCGGTGTGGATGTGGACCCGGCTATTCAAAATTCGCATCCAAACCACGCTAGGAAAAAACCAGCCAAGTGCGAGTCAGACTCGCGCACTGAGCGTTCCGTACCAACATTCTATGCAAAAAATTGAAAGTAAAATAATGACTACGGACCCCAAGTACGTGCGTGTGACTGGCACTTGGCCATTTTTTGTTATTAGTTGATGTACTATAGAATAAGCCAAGTTTGATCCATGTAAGTATGTAATATAGTTTTTACAATAGAGCAAAAACTTAAACCAACACGATATGAGGACCATTATCATTATTATTTTATTTTTATTATTTGTTGTTGTTTCCCCCATAATGTTCGGTGAAAATTACAACTCTAAGTACCTATTACGGTTTCAAAGATACATGACAGCCAGACAGCGGAGACCTGGTCTGGACAGAGTAATAGGGTCCCGGTTGGGCACCCTTCGTGTACGACTACGGAACCCTAAAAAGGGGACTTGTTTTGTTTACGCAAGCCCTTGTGCTACGCGGACCGCTACGTAAAATATGCTGAGCGAAATTCAATATAGCCAAAACAATATTGTAGCACCTGCTTGGGCGATTTCCATATTCCGCGCGGTTTGGCCCTCCGCTCCGGTTGTAGTTCTAAATATTCAATTTACTTACCTTAGTAGAACATCGGTGCGCAAAATAAAAATAAACTGTAAGCTTCGCCGCCGAAAATTGTGTTGAAAAGATATCCAGAGGAGTGAATCTCTTACTTCAGAGGAAACGCGGGTAGCCGCTGCTCCATTCAAAAAGGGAGACCTGTTTCCTCCCTGGATAAAAAATAATAGACAAAACTAGAAAAAATATGTTTATGCCATTCAATTTATATGTACCTCTGCTATGTTACTATGTTTTCCTTTTTTCTTATTTTATAAAAAATATTTTATAAAAAAAATATAAAAAGGAAAACATAGAGACATAGAGTTATCCAGGGAGGAAACAGGTCTCCCTTTTTGTATGGAGCAGCAGCTACCCGCGTTTCCTCTTAAGAGGAGAGCCTCTGGTTCCCGAACTCTAGTGCCGCCGCCAATGAAAAAAATCATATCTTTTTGGATGCGTTTTTCGCTACAAAACGGACCGTCAAATTAAATTTTATCGCCACTTTTGGCGATAAAATATTTTATTCATAGCCTTAGGTCCTAAAATAGTTAATAAGCCTTGCGTTGATAACCTAATTAAGAGTTTTTGGCAAAAAAACACATCCAAAAAAAATATGTTTTTTTTTTTTTTTTCATTTTAGGCGCAGTTGTGCCTAGGCAAATACATACCTTAAAAGGCTGACAGCTACTCAAGCTTGACATTAGCCAAGGCTTGACATTAGCATTTTTGTTTTCTGAGATCACCTACTTGAGCTAGAGTTTGGGCTGACAACTATTAATGCCATCCTTATTTTGGAAACGTAATTTTCAGATTAATAATTTAGCTCAGGGTGCTGGCAAAAGTTTTGGAATATATTTTCTGCCAACGAATCGTTTCGCTTGTATTTGGCAAAGAGTACCGATACTCAGAATAAATATGCAATATGCAAATGTTTAAATAAAATGTAGGTAAGCTAAAAGTAACTAACATAGCTGTTGGAAATACAATAATAATTATTACTGGGTTATATTATTTCTTTTTTTTATACTGACGATAGCAGCGTGGCGGAAAATTTAAATTTTTTCGCAGTTTTGTAAGTTTTTAAGCTAAACTGAGCTATTTTTGTTCATCGATTTTTGTTTCGAGGCAATAAAATAGTATTATTTTAACTATTTTAAATTGTAAGCAACAGAACAACAATAATTAAGCTGATTTTGTTTCGTGGTTGACAAACCAGTGGCACTGCCCAAAAAACTAGTTTATGACCAGAACACATAGGTAATCGGCAGAATTATTGTTGTTATGTTGTTAACAATTATGAAAAAAATACAATTTTATTGCCGTGAAACGAAAATCGCTGAACAAAAATAACTCTGTTTTGCTTTTAAAAAACTGTGAAAAAACTATATTTTCCGACACGCTGAAGCACGTCAAGTTAATAAAATAGTATTTTTAAACAAAGGGAATCATTGGATGAAGAGCCAAATATAAAAAGAGCTCTCAAAGTGCTATTGTGGTAGAGATTAATAATCCTCTCTGACATTCGTGACAAGGTAAAATACCTGAAAAACTGCAATGCCTCGAATTGGTAGCCTAAAATTGGTACCACGTAATGGTCAGTAAAATTAAGGGATATATTTTTAAGCAATCAATGACATATGAGAACCAACGCGAAATAGCCGAACCCCATACCTTAGGCTCGAAACCCACAAAAAAAACAGTGTGTAATGGTGTAACAGAAGGCTAACAGTCTCGGAATGAGCATGAAGGCGCAAAATCGGTCAGATTGGAAAACTGTTTTGAGAGCCTTATGTCCCTGACTAGGAACAACAGAAACGGATGATGATGATGAATCGTGTATGTTTACAAAACTGCATCTTGCTTGACCTCAGAATATGCCTCACTTGAGAACGCTTTAATACCGGCCTCTACCCAATACTTAGAGAAAAACAAACGAATAACCTATAGAGTTTCCCCAACGACATCAATAAGCGAATGGGGACACGAGAATTTACGAGTTTAATATACATTTAAATATATCCACAATCGCCCTGGGACTGCGACGGAGGTCTGGAATAAATACGTGGCAATAAGTCCCCATAGAGACTAACATTACAACTTATCGACTTGAACTCTTCGGCGACAGGACTCTATTCTCGGGAACGCACAATTTTTTTTAACACATTATATTCGAAAAGATCTAGGTCATTTGAATTTGGACATTGCAATTAAAAGTTCAAATTACTAAAGAGATCACAGACAACATTGAAAGAGATCAATCACGCGAACAATGTATGGACAAGAGAGTGGCAGTATGAAAAAATTTTACCCGATATTGCAGTGCAGTCGCAAGCGATTGTTTATTAGTAATCGGCCACAATTGTATGATTTTTGGGTATTTTTCACTGAATTGTTTTTTTTTTTGCTTCATTATCGTGTAAATAATAACCCATGAGTCGGGTGACACTTTACAAAACAACACCTTGTATTAATTTTTCAAATAATACACGGTGGAATTTTTGTGGTTTTAAAGCCGAAGGTATTTAGTTGCACTCGTGATTCTGAGCCAAATTCCAAAATTTTACTCCAAAACGAGCGAAAAAAAAAACGGCTATCGCTAATCGACACCATTTGTATGGAGAAGTGAATTTTTTTTTCGCTCGTTTTGGAATGAAATTTTGTATTTTGGCTCAGAATCACCAGTGCAACAAAATACCTTCGGCTTTAAAACCACTAAAATTCCACGGTGTATAAGCCTGATCAAAACAGTTTTCCTTCACCGCTAGCGAATTTTTTACAAGTTTATGCCAGTTATTGACCAATATTGTAAAAATTATGCATACCTACACATAACCGTTTATTTTATTCATTTACCACATCAAAACGTTTATTCTATGACTCTCGCATAACTTTTATACGAAACGTTTTCCGAGAGCGTTAAATATTCAATATTTTAACTGGTACCGATAACGATACGATATCATGCGCGATTTTATAGCGCATTAAGTTCAATGTACTGCGGATAGATAGCCGGTTTTTATTGTTGCGCTTTTTTATCGTGTTTTAATGTCCGTTTTGATATGCAAAGCGGCATTTTAGTATCCACGCAACGATATTCAAATATCGTTGTATGTATCCACGTGTAAAAAATATATTGTCTAGGGTGATTATTTTGTTTAGTACAAATTGTGCGTTTTATCTATCTATCTATATACCTATCCAGCCCATAAATAAAGCCCATGGCTGGGCATAGGCCTCTTCCTTTTCACGCCAACCCCCTCGGTCCAATGCCAATCTCATCCATTGTCCTCCCACGTTTTATATATTTTTTAAATATGTACTTTAATTTTCTGTTAACAATATAACTTTTTTTCTACGTTGTGGCCCAAAAACTTTTTGTTTAGATTTATCTTATAAGACTACCTACATAGGTTTTTTACCAAAACTACGATTTCAGTCCGTAAACCTTACCTTGTAGTTTCAATTAAACAGATCTAAACAGAACTTAGTGAAATAAAGTTGCCCCTGCTCCAGGGAGTAGATCTAAAAGGAAAGCGTTAAAATATGAATAAGTATCTACTGTATAAGAGACAGTTTTAAATAGTTCTTCAAATGACGTGTGTGAGTTTGCTCCTCTCTAGAGGAATGTCATAGGAGATGGTACACGCGACAGCACGTCAGAGAGTACATTTTGTTGTAAAGTTGTCCGTAAGGTAACTGGATAGAGTGCTAGCGTGTGTACGACTAACTTGCTTCGTAATGTGTGAGAGTACAGTCGCTTATAAAATGTTGATCTAAGTACTTAGTATCTTTATGACACTGTTTCGGACTTCATTCAAAGGTAGTTTCCCTGTTTTCCTTTTAATACCTTCCCTACCTTTTTAAAACAGTGACGTTTTGAAACACGTACATACAGAGTAAGTACAGCCGAAAAAACAGACAGAAACGTTATTTTTAATTAAAAATTATTTCGTACTTTTTAGTTCGGTTAGCTATAAAAGCGTGTTTTTTTAGCATCGCGCTTCTGTCGCGATGCAAATGCGATTCGCGCGACACCCTTCCTCCGTTCTCTCCTCGATGTCATCCGACACGGTCGCGCGTTTGCATCGATACAGTCGCGATGCTGTAGCGCGTAAGTAGCGCGTTGGCATCGCTCTTGTAGCGCGATGCAAATGTGACTAAAGTGTGTTAGTAGCGATGCTGTTGCATCTTGGATAAAGGATTTCTTTCACTGACTGTATCAGCATTTTTATCTTTCTAGAATATCAAGTGTCTTGTTAGCGCGGATACCGGAGCGGCGGAGACGATAAACTTACCGTAGGCCAATCTTGAGCTGAAATAGAATCGCCATTCGGTGCTAAATCTGTTTAGAATCGAGACGAAGTACTTGCTTCTTGTATTTCCGCAGGGAAAGGTTACGGAGACGTCTTTTGTGTCGATCAGGGTTGCCAGATATCAGATAGCTCGATGAGCCGTTTTTACGGCTGTCAAATTTCGCTTTTTCTGATGATATTATTAATCTGTGTAAGCGAAATTTGACAGCCACTACCCGGTTCTTGTATGGCCAAGCCTATGAGCGCCATCTACCAAGGGCTTTGAATTCAGCTTTTAACTGTCAGTTGAAAACGGGCCATTCGCCTAATTTTGACTAACGAGTAGCCTAGCGCCATCTACCAAGGGCTTTGAATTCAGCTTTTAACTGTCAGTTGAAAACGGGCCATTCGCCTAATTTTGACTAACGAGTAGCCTATGTCGCCTATTTTTTTTCTGACAGACAGATAGACAGACACACAAGTGATCCTATAATAGTTCCTTTTTGCACTTTTGAGGTACGGAACCCTGGAACATCATAGAACATAAATAGTTTTAACGTTGTGATCCCTATCACTGGGTGCTACGATTACACTGTAAAAAAAGGAAGGACCATTTGGAACACCTTCTTTAAATACATGAAACGTCAAAAACACATTTATTTATTTCGTTACAAAAACAAATAGTTATCTTTCAGATAAGTGAACGCAAACTTTTAGTCCCGCAAGTAACACGCAAAAAGGGGAAATAAAAAAGTTAAATCACACAGCGGCCACAAGAGGCGAACTAACAGACAGACTTGACCGGTTTTTTTTTATTAGTTCACTCACGTCCTCAGTCCCCGAGCTAACGCCGTCTACTACAGCTATAAACGAATTTGCTAAACTTTCTTCCCGGAGAAGAAGGTTGATTTGAAGGGAAGGGTTATAGCTAGACATCGGATTATATGCACTCTCAAAATACCAAAATATGCATGCAATATGCACTAAAAAAGGAACGAGATATGCACAAAATATGCACTATTACATTTTTTGACCCTAAACTTTCGTGAGCACTGCACATTTTTCTATTACATCACGGTTTTACTCACTTGTATTTTTGTCGGTGTAGCCGACTAGTTTCGGTTCTCATTCGGAGACCCTAATCATCAATCGACGGCCACGTCGTCGTCGCGAGGGCCGACTCGTTCTCCACTATTGAAATGCTATATTTTTTTTGGTAATTTACATTATTTATCACAGAAGAATGGATAATCTACCCTAAGAGCACAAACAGACGCTTACAAACAAACAAAAAATGTCCAAACATTTTCTAAAAGAATAATGTCCTGAAAAGAAAAAAAAAACGCAAAAATTGTGGGAGCTTAAAACATGTTTCGGAAACTTGTGTGTAGCCTCAACTTTGCAAAATATTTAAGGAAATGTGTATTTTTCACCATAATAATTGGAGTTCAAAGAGGGAAGGGTGGACCATTTTTTGAGAAATATGCACTATCAATGAAAACATACGTTTTGCATACGTTTGGCGTTTGAGATCCGGAATCTCAGGCGTCTGATCACCGATCGCGAAACAGTGAAATTTGAAAAATCCTCTTTTTTAAAAATTGTGTGTGTACCTGCCGAGACTAAGGCCCGGTTTCTGAGTTGAGAATTTGACTAAGCAAATACTTACGTATCGCTCTGTCACGCTCTTTTGTGAGAAATATGCAGAGACAGGACGATACTTATCCATTTGCTTAGCGAATTTCTCAACTCAGAAACAGGGCCTAAGGCCCGGTTTCTGAGTTGAGAATTTTACTAAGCACATTCTTTACGTATCGCTCTGTCACACTCTTTTGTGAGAAATCTGCAGAGACAGGACGATACTTACCCATTTGCTTAGCAAAATTATCAACTCAGAATCCGGCAGTTACGCTCGAAATACATCTCAAGAGCTGGGGATTGCTGAAAACCAGCGCTGGGAACCATTCATTCATGGTAACTGTTGAATGTTTTTTTGTAGGTGATGTTTTGGTTTTGGCAATAAATAATGTTTTATCTTTTATCTTATCTTCATCTTACTGATTCGCTACCATCAAATCGTCTCTACCAGTCATTTTATCGCGCCAAGCCTAGAGGAAGCAAAGAAAACGTCCAGTCCCCGAAGGGACGTCCACGTATGCCCTCCTGATGTACTTTCCATGTTTGGGTCACGTTCACGCCTACATCGACACCAATTTTACTTTGCCCCCCACGCGAGGGAAAATAGCCTTTAGGCTTAGAGCAGTAAAGATTCGCAGAGAGGCAAGGCTCAGCTGGTGGTAGTTGTAACCTACAGATGGTATAAAGGCCCAGTGAATTATTAGTGTGGACTGTTTGTTTTCGGACTAGGAAAAGGTTGAGGCTGCGCTAATGGTTTGTTTAGACTATGTGAGCCTGTTTTATATAGCTTACACAATTTTCTATTGCTGGGTTTATTAAGAGGGCGCTAGAGCACCATTTCCCCCTACAAACGTAGTTCAGGTTTAATTTCGAAACTACAGGCTGGATTTTGCTGAATCTTGGTTTTTATCAGTAGATGACCAATACGGAGGTTTGCAAATAGTTTTTATAATAAAAAAAAATAGCCTGAAAGAAATTAGAGCGATGCGTTTTTCGCGCCGAAAAAGGGGTTACTTTCAGCTGTTATTTACTTACATTATTACACTGTCAATTGGAGTCTAACTACCTTGGAAACATCAATAATATATTGTCCTTATCGGAAAAAAAAAATTGAATAGCTAATAAAAAGTAGAAATGGCAGCTGAACTACGAAAACATTTGGGAAAATAGATCAATTACATTACATTACAACTACACTACATACTCGCGAAAGGACACGCACAAAGGTAGACTGCTCATACAGCCGCATTGCCTCTCACTTTTCCCGCGCCCCGTCTCGCTCTGGGTGAAACAGTTATAGAAAGCAGTTCCCATGCTTGTTCAGGGAACTCTTAAGCTTTTTTTTAACCCCCGACATAAATAGAGCGGTGTTATGAGTTTAACCGCTATGTGACGTGTCTGTGTCTGTCTGTGTCTGTCTGTGGCACCGTAGCTCTTAAGCGGGTGGACCGACTTGAATGTGGTTATTTTTTTACTTGAAAAAAGGTTTTCTAGCGAGTGTTCTTAGATAATTAATTATTATTGATGAAAATCGGTTCAATCGTTTAGGAGTATGCTAATTTGTAACTAACGCCTCGCCTTGGTGCCCTAAATATTTGTACATAAGACAGCACGTAGATCCTTACCGCGTGCACTCTATTCACTTACGTTAGGGGCGACTTTGCAACGAAAGTGTAAGTTGGTTGTGTGTTAGTGAGTGTAAATTGCCAGAGACGCCACCACTGTTTTCCGGGTACTTGGGCTATGTCGTGGTTGGTGGTGGTCTGCCAACCGATCGTGAGAGGTGGCGTGAGCATGAAGAGGCTTTTACTAAGCAGTTGGAGTTAACAGACTGACAGCACCGGATCTAGGGGGGGGCAAACCGGGGCATCCGCCCCGGGCGACAGTTTCAGGAGGCGCCAAAATCGGGCCGTCCGGATGTCTGTGTGTATCAATGTGGCACGATCACGCCTGTAAAACTTTACGAATCGAGAAAATATCACGAAAAATGCCAACCATTCACGAAAAATTTATCCCACCAAAAACATTCTGTAAAAAACTAGCCAGGTCTCGATGGAGCGGCTTGTTTATCTCTAAAAAGTAATTAAAACTAGACAAAGTCGTGCCAAGTCTAAGGTTCTGCGATTTCTTTATTATTATACCTAGTTAATGTTGTGTGACTTGGCCGTTGAAGGGTACACAAGCGGTTCTGGCGACAGATTGGTGCAATGGTGTCATGGAGCACCTGGTTTTGTACCCTTGTGGTCTTCAACGGCCAAGTCACACAACATTAACTATAATAATATAGAAATCGCAGTAAGGAACCTTAGACTTGAACACGACTTTGTCTAGATTTCATTACTGCCGTGCCCCCAGATCTTAAACGCTGGAGAGGGGGCGCCACAATCAAGTGTCTGCCCCGGTTAAAAAAATCGTAGATCCGGGGCTGCAGAGTGATGATGGTGACTGTAAAGTATGTGGGTCTACATGCTGTCGTGTGTACCAAAGCATGGAATAGAGTACCATTAGTTGGATTCTTTTTTGCATTCTGTCAGTCTAAAACCACCAAAAGAGAAATATGGTCCACGCAATTGTTAGTTTCACTTAACGCAGGATTGTCCTGGGTCTTTTTACTGCTAGGTGCGGCTGTCCCACTTAACGAGGATAATTTTGGTGACCCACGAGCCCATATTGTTCCTAAGAAGCGCTGAAGACCAGACGAGGTTGCAATGGCAAGTTAGGGTAATGTTTTCATCTGCCAAAATGGGTGCTGTAGTCTTTTATTTCTGGGCGGCTTTTTATCTCGTAAGAGTAAGGAATACTTTATGCTCTTGCGCACACGAAAAACCTGTATAAAATTATAAATTAAGTATTATTTTCTACAATGTAGAGTAGGGTGTCCCAAAAATATCAAAGTGGTTTTTTTAAAACGCATACCCTCTTATTTTTTTCGAATGATGTCAAAACAAACGTAAATAAAGTTTGGTGAACTTAGAATCATGGCAACCCGTGCCGACTTGGATCGAAACTTCTCAGTACTACGTACTATGGAGAGCGCGTGCTAAGTATTGATGTGCTTGCAATTGCTTAGTTTTTTGTTAGTGAACGCATTTTTTTTCAAGCATTCTTCATGGCACTAAAGTTACCAAGTTCTATAAAGAGATATTTGTTTTATTGTTGACTTAAAACATCAAATAACGGGTTCAAAACTTCCTTCAAATGGGCAAATTTTGGCAGTATTGTTTTACAATATTGATGAAGTGAATTTATCTGTCAATGACAATGCAAACCTTTCAATTCGCAAATGTATTACCTATTGGGAAAAGGCACGTATCGCTAGATACATAGTTGCGTAAAAAAACTTGTAAGTTTATAAAAAGCCCTACAGGACTTGCAAAAAATGCAAACAAAACAAAAAATATCTTAGCAGCAGCATTAGATAGAGGTCAGCTAAGTATTAGAGATTATGTGTGTATCCCAGAGGCTACTATTGAGGCCTTTGAGCAGAATAATGACGAGCTTCCAACAAGAAAATAATTAATTCATACGGAGAGACGGAAATAATGCGCCGTAAGGTTTAACTAAAGTAGTGTAGTTGGAAAATTAAATTTTCACGGATTTTTCTATTTTGTAGCTTTTTTGTTCGGTGATTCCTGTTCCACGACAATAAAACAGTATTTTGCTGATTATTATAAACAACAGAACAACAATAAATCAGCTGATTATGAGATTTGGCCAAAAAATTCGTTTTGGTGCAGTACCACTGGTTTTTCCGAGCAAAACACTTTATCAGTTGATTTATTATTATTCACTTGTTTCGAACAATGAAAATAATACTGTTTTAGTGTTGTAAAACAAAAATCATTGAACAAAAATAGCTCAGTTTAGCTACCAAATCGAAAAAAACTGTGAAAAAAATGAATTTCCCACAATTAGCCCACAACATTTCTTTAGTTGAACCTTATCGGAAAACCCCTTTTATAAATTGCTTATTTTTGCTTGCCGCCATGTTTTGAAGCTAAAGTCAGCTAAATGACAACAAGCCCTGAAACATCTTTAAAAAGTTTTGGATAAACCAGAAAAATATCGATCCTGATAAAATTTAGTGCCATAGAGAAAAACTGCAATAATTGATCTTAAAAGTACTATAAACTACTATAAATTGATTGACGTTTATATAATACTATTTTTTTGTGTTAGGTACTCACTAAATATACGATTACAAACATTATTGATTTCTTATTTCGAGATAAATATCGAAGTCAAGTATCCGCCCATACAAGCTCAATACAAATTTTAATTTCTAAACTTTGGCTTCAAGTCGGCACGGGTTATCATTATCCAATCAAGTTAATATTTTGTATTTGAGTTATTAGGGTCAAATAGAAAAAATATAGAGGGTATGCGTATCTGATTTCGCGAAAAAAAAAATCTCCCTTATAGCCTGGGACACCCTAATGTAGAGACCCGAAAATTCGTTAAAAACCACGACCTCTGGGACATTTTTGAGAAGTAAGATGTTTTGTAAATCTAACCTAACCTCTCCCGGCCCCCAGCTGTGCTGAGCAAGCCAATGTCCCAGGCACTGCAGCGTCGAGTGGTCTCTTCATCCATAGAAGTGTGAGTGAAGGTGCCACTGAACGCTGTCTAAATCATCTCATTACGTAGTTGCAAAGGCTTGCCCAGCATCTATACTATCCCACTCACTTCTATCCACAGTCACTCTAAAGTAGGAAATTCTAACACCAACTCCGAAACCTTATTAATAAAGCAGCAGAGTCGACAATCGCACACAAATCCGTTGTTTACCGAAGGCAGGTAAGTCGTCCGAACAATGCCCCTGAAACCACAGGCGTACACCCTTGCAAAGATATTGCGCCGCCAAGCCGCAGAGTGAAATATATTCGCCGAGATGTACAGTCGGCGTCGAAAGTCAATAGCATCCCACCAAAAACATTTTTATGTAAAAAATGTTGCCAAGACGAGACAATACACCTCGCACTATCAAAAAGCTATCAGATCTCATGTAGAGCCAAGCTTCTTACTCTACACGCCCTAACTCTACAAGCCCTAACTCCACAAACTCTTCACCTTAGTCAAAATATATGGCTTGGCCGTTTTTACTAACAATCAAAGTTATGATAAAAAGATTGAAATTAACCACCTTGTCATGAGTGGCCTTCTCCCATTGTATCTAGAGTAAAATCTGTAGAAGAGATTTATGCCAGCACATAATGCACACAGCAGATAATTTGTGTAAGTATTTATGTATACCACTTACACTGATTCCAAAAGTGGCATACTTCAATAACTGTGGCAAACTTTCATCTAATTCATATCATAAATTACCTCAACTTAGTAATGAACGGGGTTATCAACATTGCCCAGCACCTATACTATTCTGACTGCTTAGTCGGCCTATTCCACAGGAAAGACAAGTTTCAATACGTGTGGAGCCAACTAAGTCGCGGGTTTTTATTATTTTTATCTATATTCGCCCAAACTAGAGAAGCGCATAATATTGGGGCAGGTGAATGGCAAACGCGCCAGGGGAAGGGCACCAACCAGATGGTCTGATGCGATAAGTTCAGTGGCTGAAGGAAGCACTCACAGGGCAGTTCACATGACGGAAGACCGCTGCCAATGGAAGCGAGTACGACGCGATCCTCAGCCATGAGGAATCGATTAAGAAGAAGATTTACATTGACTTTCGACGCCGACTGTCCATGATAACCGCAGCATTCGTCAAATCCTGCAGGTGCATGCAGCGTTCCTATTTGAAAGGATTTATGTGTTCCCCGACAACACCGTCTCCGGATAAAGGCCTGTGTAAAGGGCGAAGCTAATCTCTTTGGAGCCTACTAACAAAGGCAGTATCTACCAATGACCATACGTGCGGAGACAAAGATCAAGCAGGGGCCTGAGTGTAATGCAATGGTGCCAAAATGGGCTCCCAGTTGACGGCTTCAATTACGATTTATTAATGCTGTCTGTCCTCTTCATGTTTTTCCAGTATAGCAAAGAATATTCTGATTCCATTTCTAGGTAGGAGGATTTCTATTGTAGGAGAAAAATGAGGGAAACCCGGTTTGTCCTTCTGCTGGGAACCTATCGACACGCCATTGCGTTAAAGACTTAAGCCCCAGTATAGCGTCTGAGTGGTCACTGGTCATCTCTAGTTGGTATAAATGTTTAAATCACTGAACAAAAATTTATCAGTTTAGCTGAATGCTAATGGAGAATGCTGCACCGACAAGAGGATAACTCTTATAATGATGACGAGCTGCATGACTGAAAAACTGTGTTAATTGTGCATTTCACGCTACGCAGACGCCACGCTACATTCAGTTTGCCAATCGAATAAGAGAAAAATGTCACTTAATATCCATCAAACAAAGTAAGTAAGTAGCGCGCAAAAACCGCAGCCGAAGCCGTAGCTATACAACGTGTAGTGTCAAAAACTAACTTATAACTTATCAAACACTTAGCAAGTTGGGCGAGACACGAGTCCTGTGGGACAAGGGAAAAGTTCCTCTCAGAAAGTAAGGAAATACCTACTTCATTTTGGTAGTGGAAGAAATTTTGCGCCGGACAGAAAAATACAGCAGTATTTTATTAGATCTTTGCAGATGATACAAGGTGGCCCATTTTTGGTAGTCCTTTTTTTCTAGAAGTCATCGTAACTGATCGTTAAGATTTAGAGCAAACTTATGTTCTACCAAAATGTATAGTTTAGGATCTATGATTTTTGTCACAAAATCCACTAAATGGTGTAAAAACTATGAAGGTTTTTTTTAAGTTGCGTACATACATGCGTACATATGTATTTGGTGAATTTGTACCTAGGTATATTCAGTGTAAAAAAACATATCTGAACTTTAGACTGTGCGTGACAGCAATACCAATAAAACACAACCTAGATATGCTTCCTCGATAAACAAAATATATACGATACATTCTCGGCGATAGCATATTCTTTATCGTAAAAAAGTACACGTCTCACGCTCAAAATCCAATTTCCCGAATATTTTCCGTTTGTAGCATGAAGGGACGTATCAATATTATTAGGTACTTCATGTAACCCGGCTGTGTAATTTCAAAACCTAGCACATGTGTGAAAAAAAGTTTATTTAGTTACGCATCATTGTCATCATTGCATAGAAACCAAAGTCTAGGTAAAAAAAACCCAAAAAGTCCACCAAGATGAAAAAACAGGCTCAAAAAACCATTATAAGGGATGACTTGGTTTGGAAATGATAAAAACCAATCGTTTTAGTACCAAAAAACCTAGTAAGTGTTTTCACACGTGCATTACACCTACATATTGGCCATAGAGAAATGAAATGGCAAGCCAAGGTTCACCTGCTTCTTTTGACCTTACTCTCGTTCAGCTGTGTCTCGTGGTTTGCATCTAAACAAAGTAACCAAATCGTTTTTTGGCTCTCCTGAAAAATTTGTCAAATGGCTCTTGCTATGTTTTAAAATTGCACAGCCGTTTACATTTTGCTGGGGTAGAGATGATAGCCAAATTCTTATACGTTACTAGATAGAGACTCTTTGTTGTAAAGGTAGAGGGTTCGGACCACCCAGTTGATTTGATTGGAACTTTTGGAACAATAATGGCTTCATCGAGTTCCATTCAGACCAACGAGTTGGTCCATTTAGTTGGTCAGAATGGAATAAGAGGTAGGTTAGGTAATCGTATGAGGTAGTGGCCAACCCTAAAACTTGGACTTCGTATCAAGAAATCTTTTAGCAACTGTTGACCATAGACAGGATCCAACTGTTGACCACAAGAGCCGCTCTTTGAGAACTTGAGTGTATAACGGAGTTCAATTACCTTGGTTCTACTAGTGGTTCGCCCCGAACTGTGAACTCGCGAGTGTACCTTTTTGCCAACACCATTCGCGCAGACGCGCGCGCATTGCATGTAAATTTTACAACCCCGTATCTCGGCAACCCCTCGACCGATTTGCCTCATGTTTGAAATTAAACATTATTTGAATTGTATTTATCCGCCTACCAAATTTCATGACGGTCCGACCAATTTTAATAGACTACTCCATCTAAAACAATGTCCCAGGCACTGCTTGGCCGAGTGGTCTCTTCATCCATTTAGTGTGAGTGAAGGTGCCACTGGACGCTGTATAAATCATCTCATTACGTAGGTGTAAAGGCCTTAGATCCAGACACATCTGGCCTTTTCATACAATAATATTTTCGTCCAAAAACTACAGTTTTTCAAACGAATCGCTATCAGAATTCTAATCCATCAAACGCAGACATTATTTTCACCTCACGCGAACGAACGAAAAAATATAAATTGTTATGAATTGCACTCGTAAATTCCACCATTGGAGCGCAAAAAAATCAATGCTATCACTTCTATCTATCCACTTGGGTGGGTTTAAATTAGTCAACACGAAGACGATACAATGCTTGCCATGAAAGAAGAGACTTGAGACACCACGTGGTTTGACATGCGCAGTGTGGCGATTTACGTCTAACGTAACGTGGTCTACGACAAGTTTTTTGGGCAGTACCACTGCTTAGTAGACCAGAACACATAATCGGCTGAATTATTGTTGTTCTGTTGTTTACAATAATGAAAGGTTTTATTCTCGCGAACGAAAAATCGCTGAACAAAAATAGTACAGTTTAGCTACAAAATGTAAAAGTCTGTGAAAATTTTTAATTTCCCGCCACCTTGCTATCGTCTACCCTTAAATTCTAACACAGAAGTTTGTAGGTGCATTGACAATCAAGTACCTAATTACTCGTAGCAAACAATGGAACCATACAAAACTGTATCATGGCAGTCAGTGATTCCACAGTCTTGGTAAATAAAGAGAGGCTGCCAATGATGATGATTTGTCCGACACAAAATAACATAGGTAAGTATCGCAAATATCGTGTCGGTAGATGTAAGAGCTCTCCGATGGCAAAAAAATCAATGCTATCGCCCCATCCATCGAGCGACGTGCGACAACTCGTTGTTTACGATAAAGAAAACAAAACGTCACGCACACGGACAAAAACACGAGCTATCGAGGGTTTTAGTATGAAAATCGATGGGATATAGGAAACGACAAAAAGCTCTTTGTCCCGCGGTAGCGTTAGAAACAATAACCGGGCAGAGCTAAAACTAGTTACCTCTATAGAACCGACTATGAACTCGCGAATGTAACTTTTTGCTAACACAATTCGCGCAGGCGTGCGTGCATTTCATATAAACTTTGAAACCCCATATCTCGGCAACCCCTCGACTGATTTGGCTTATGTTCGAACCTAAAAAATATTTTAATTTAATTTACCTGCTTACTAAATTTCACAACGATCCGACCAAAACTCAAGTTAACGTCGAACGAATATTCATACATACATACAAACGCCGGATTGTTCCAGTAGACTCGGAGAGCTTCTCTCGCTTCGCTTTGAAAAATGCAGTCGATTCGTTTTATGCTACAGCTTGCACGTTTAACAACTCAATGGTAAACGATAAATGGTCACGTTTAACAACTCCGACAAGGCCTGGGAGCAACTTGCGGAGGACCGTGAAGAGTGGAGACAGTTCATCACTGAGGGTTGCACAGTGGACGACCATGCCTGGTTTAGACAACTAGCCAACAGACGCAAGAGGCGCCACGCACGTGCCTTAAACTCCGACCAGCAGGGGTCTTCCGCACTATTATGCCAATACTGTGGACGTGGCATCTACTCCTGCATCAGGCTTTACAGCCACGAGCAAAAATGCCACAGGGATTCTAATAGATGTAAAGGCCCTTGATGATGTAGCAATTGCGTAGATGTAGACAAGCAAATTAATGCAGCAGCAGATTTTGCCGTTTCAGAACGGTGATCAAACGCTTGAGATTCAAGGATTTGCTGGAAAACGCGTGCGAAATCGGTGCTTGATCGCCGATCCAACTATCGGAATATTTTTCCGAACCTTCTACCTCAATGTCAATAACTAGTATTTTTTATTACTGAAGCTATCCGGGTTTTGCCCCGCGTTTCATGTTCGTGGCAATAAACTGACGTGCCTTATCCAGCCTACCACCTGGAAAATAAAAACTGAATAGAAAACAGCACAATCTATATATATAAAAGGCTTAGGTTGACTGACTCATCACGCTACAGCCCAAACGGCTGAACCTATAAGTATGAAATTTGGACAAAAGTTGCGTTATATGGTGGAGGGTTCATTTAAGAAGCGATTTTTTTTTATTTAACCCTTAAGTGGGTCAAAATAGGGCTGAAAGTGTGTATGGGAAAAAATTTTTTTTTGGTCTTTTGTTCTTAAATCTTGCTTTTTTGTACTTTTTTTTTAAAATGACTTGACACCTATTTCAGATTTTTTCTCATTTCTATGTTCTTAAGGGTTAAAATGGGTGCCAAAGTTTTTCGATTTTTTTCACCAGTTACGATCAATGCTGGAACAAAACCGCTAATGCCACAACAGTGAAAATTTGACAATAGTTGTAATTTGTAGACACGCTAAGGGTTAAGACAGATTTACTTCAAGTTTAACCCTTAAGGCGGTAAAAATGGGGTCCAGAGTTTGTATGAAAAAAAAAAAAAATTTGTCCGGATTTACTTGCAACTAAGAATTCGTATATTAAATCAAAAATAATTAAACACCTGTTTTAGCTTTTTTCTCATTTTAGCCGTTTAAGGGTTAAACGAGGTTGAAACGTATGAATATTTTTCGTGATGTAGTGTAATCGTCGGGCCCAAACCATTTAAGCTACAACCATGAAATTGAAACTGCAGTAGCGTTTTGTAGCAAAACTACCCACCATGAAGAAAAAAATATAATTTTAACCCTTCAAATGCCCAAACCGGGGTTCAAAGTTTGTATGAAATAAAATTTTTTTTTGGTCCGATTAACTTGAAACTTAGTATTTGTATATTAAATAAGAAACAATTAAACACGTGTTTCAGCGTTTTTCAAAATTCTGCCCACTAAAGGGTTAAAAGGGGTAGAAAAGTTTGAAGATTTTTCCTGATTTAGTATCAATGCCAGGCCTAAACCATTAAAGCTACAATTATGAAATTGAAACTGCAGTAGTGTTTTGTGGCAAAACTACCTACCATGAAGAAAAAAATATAATTTTAACCCTTCAAATGCCCAAACCAGGGTTCAAAGTTTGTATGAAATAAATTTTTTTTTTGGTCCGATTTACTTGAAATTAAGTTTTAGTATACTAAATCAGAAAAAATTAAACACGTGTTTCAGCGTTTTTCTCATTTCAGCCAATGAAGGGTTAAAATGGGTGGAAACGTTGAAGTTTTTTTCCTGATGTAGTAGCAATGCTGGGCCCAAACCATTGAAGCTACAACTTTCAAATTGAATGTGCAGTTGCATTTCATAGCATTACTACCCACCATCAAGAAAAAAATATAATTTTAACCCTTCAAATGCCCAAACCGGGGTTCAAAGTTTGTATGAAATAAAATTTTTTTTTGGTCCGATTAACTTGAAACTTAGTATTTGTATATTAAATAAGAAACAATTAAACACGTGTTTCAGCGTTTTTCAAAATTCTGCCCACTAAAGGGTTAAAAGGGGTAGAAAAGTTTGAAGATTTTTCCTGATTTAGTATCAATGCCAGGCCTAAACCATTAAAGCTAAAATTATGAAATTGAAACTGCAGTAGTGTTTTGTGAAAAAACTACCTACCATGAAGAAAAAAATATAATTTTAACCCTTCAAATGCCCAAACCAGGGTTCAAAGTTTGTATGAAAAAATTTTTTTTTTGGTCCGATTTACTTGAAATTAAGTATTAGTATACTAAATCAGAAAAAATTAAACACGTGTTTCAGCGTTTTTCTCATTTCAGCCAATGAAGGGTTAAAATGGGTGGAAACGTTGAAGTTTTTTTCCTGATGTAGTAGCAATGCTAGGCCCAAATCATTGAAGCTACAACTTTCAAATTGAATGTGCAGTTGCATTTCATAGCATTACTACCCACCATCAAGAAAAATATATAATTTTAACCCTTCAAATGCCCAAACCGGGGTTCAAAGTTTGTATGAAATAAAAAATTGTTTTGGTCCGATTTACTTGAAACTTAGTATTTGTATATTAAATAAGAAACCATTAAACACGTGTTTCAGCGTATTTCAAATTTCTGTCCAGAAAAGGGTTAAAAGGGGTAGAAAAGTTTGAAGATTTTTTCCTGTTGTAGTATCAATGCCAGGCCTAAACCATTAAAGCTACAACTGAAGAAATTGAAACTGCAAATTGAAATGAAATTGAAACTGCAGTAGTGTTTTGTGGCAAAACTACCTACCATGAAAAAAAAAAAATAATTTTAACCCTTCAAATGCCCAAACCGGGGTTCAAAGTTTGTATGAAATAAAATTTTTTTTTGGTCCGATTTACTTGAAACTAAGTATATGTATACTAAATCAGAAATAATTAAACACATGTTTCAGCATTTTTCTCATTTCAGCGAATGAAGGGTTAAAATGGGTGGAAACTTTGAAGATTTTTCCCTGATATAACGGGTGATTTTTTAAGAGCTTGAGAACTTTTATAAAAAAAAAACGCATAAAATTTGCAAAATCTCATCGGTTCTTTATTTGAAACGTTAGATTGGTCCATGACATTTACTTTTTGAAGATAATTTCATTTAAATGTTGACCGCGGCTGCGTCTTAGGTGGTCCATTCGGAAAGTCCAATTTTTGGCAACTTTTTCGAGCATTTCGGCCGGAATAGCCCGAATTTCTTCGGAAATGTTGTCTTCCAAAGCTGGAATAGTTGCTGGCTTATTTCTGTAGACTTTAGACTTGACGTAGCCCCACAAAAAATAGTCTAAAGGCGTCAAATCGCATGATCTTGGTGGCCAACTTCGATTCGTCGCCGTTCGCAGCAATTGGGTTTGTGTTATTCGACCACATGGAAGATTTTACGCAAAGATCTTCATGCTAATTTGATAATGGTGAAAGATGTACCCAGGCAACTTCTTATAAGTCTTCGCGGACGAAGTCGCGGGCGAAAAGCTAGTTTACTATGTTTTTTTAACTTTCGTACTCAGAATTCAAATTGGATACCCTGCTCAAACCCTTAACAATATAACGTAATGAGCATAATAATATTGAATCACGATGATTCAATATGCTTATTTAAACCTCAGCTTTCCAATGCCAATTTACCTCAGCATGCCAATCCCAATTTACCCTTTGACATTCCGTAATTACCTAAGTAGGTAAGCTTTGAAACTTTGGGAAAATTATGTCTACGAGTCATTATTCCAGGAAAATCTCTACAGAGTAATCAAATTACGTACCTACTTACCTTTATAAAGAACTAGCTTTTGCCCGCGACTTCGTCCGCGTGGACTACAGAAAAAGGATATAATTATGATTTACTTTGCTCATAAGTGTAAAAGCGTGATACTGTGTAGCCTCTATGTGTTATTCTGATGTCTAAGCTATCTCTATTCCAAATTTCATCCAAATCCATTCAGCCGTTTCAGCGTGAAAGCGTAACAAACAAACTTACATTCAAATTTATAACATTAGTAGGGAAGTATGGATTAGTTCGGTGGTTGCAGGAAAAAACGGGCAAAATTCGGTCTTGTCCTAACAGCTGTGAACATAATACACGACTGAGTTAGACTTGAGGCAAAATATCCCACTAGGTCGAAGTGTCCCGGGCTCTCAGCCTGGCCCCATATTGATAAGATAAGATAAGATACACTTGAGGCCATGTACGAGTAGTTTTAAACTACTAGGAAAATAAAAATACCTACCCAGCCGCTCCAAGGAGCCTCCATTGGCGCCGCTGGAAGATGATCGCTTTTCCAATTTAACTTATCTGTGCTTAGCGAGACCACTTCAGACTCGTCTCCGGGGATTGTTAATAAAATCACAGGCAGCGCTTTGTTGCCTGTGAAGCGGTGTTGGAAGGGAGGCTAAGGCAGTAGGTACACACGACAGCACGTCAGACTGTAAACTTTTGTTGTAAAGTCGCCCCTAACGTAACCGAGTAGAGTGCTAGCGTGTAAGCGTCTACGTGCTGTCGTGTGTACCTAAAGTTAAAAAAAAGAAACTAGGTATTAATCTTTTACAATAATTATGTAGCACAACGTGTAGCTCGTGTAAAATTCAATGAGCTCATCATTTCACATTATGCACTTGACAACCAACTTATTTTTGCTACTTTTCTACATATTTAATTTCAAAGAAAAATTACTGACTGATGATGATGTAAGGAGGTAGGATCAGATCAACGGAACCCTGCAAATTATGAATCATATATTTGAATATCAAAAAACACAAAAATAAAAAAAAATAAAAAAATATTTAAAAAATATTAAAAAAAACTGAAAATTGCTGGGTGGTGGTGTCATACCTCTATCAAGTGTATTTTCAGCTTTAGGTACCTACTCAGCGTCGCTTATTATTAGTTATCTGGGGTCTACCGGCTAATTGGCGAAAATCGAAGTTCGATTTTTGAAAAATGTACTGCCACCCAGTTAATTGTACTGCCACCCAGTTAATTTTTCATAAATCGAACTTCGATTTTCGCCAATGGTAATCGGCTTCGTTTTAGCCGGTAGACGCCCTGCGTGCTAGGTCACAAGGGCAATTAAACAGATATCAGTCAGTTGTTCACCTGTCTAAGTAAAGTACTTTATTCCTATAAACTATGGGTAGGTATCCACGCAGACCCTTTTTCAGTATCTGCGCGGACGAAATCGCGGGAAAAAGCTAAGTATCGAATAAAAACAGAGTTTAGGTCCGGTGTCACCGACTGTACCCTGTTAATCGTAGTTTCCGGTAAGATTTTAAGATTTTGTTTAAGAGGCTTGTAAACAATATTAATTAAAGTTTAATTAAATGTACAGCAAAGAATATTCTTTGCTGTTTATTTATTCGTATGGCCACAAAATTATATTACAAAAACATAAAAAGGATCGTCTACTGGGAGATTTTGGCACCATTGCGTTACAGACTGAGGCCCCAGTTTAGTGCACCCAATGGACGTTTGATCAAATGTAAGCTGACGTCATGGATTAACGAGCGAGCGAAGTTCTCTGAGTCTACTGGAACAATCCGGCATTTGTATGTTTGTATGTATGTATGAATGTTCGTTCGACGATAACTTGAGCAAACTTGGTCGGATCGTTATGAAATTTGGTAGGCGAGTAATTCGGAACCCAAAGTTTTTTGTTCGAACTTTCTGAACCAAACCAAAATAAAAAATATTGAAAATAGTTTCTCAATATTGTCTAAAGATAAGATTAAGCCGATAACGGACTTTCGAACAAAAAACTTTGGGTTCCGAATTGAGGTAAAGAGAATTTTTAAGTTCGAACATGAGCCAAATCGGTCGAGGGGTTGCTGAGTTATGGGGTCGCGGTTCGGGGCAAACGGTGGCTCACTCACTGCTCACTAATCTCCGCAAGAAGCATATTCAAGAGAGGGTTATTCAGCCGATGATCCCGGCAGCAGTCTCGTCACGCACCTAATCAAGCAACTTTCGAGCAAGTTTGATGAGCTTACCAGCGGGGTGCGAATTACCGCGCGTGGCTCTGGTGTGAATGTGATGACGGAAAGGGGTGAGATTGGGCTGTGATATTATACAAACACTAGCAAACTGCCCCGGCTTCGCACGGGTGCAGCTGGGTATTACTAGTGGTTCGCCCCGATCTATGAACTCGCGACCCCATATCTCAGCAACCCCTCGACCGATTTGGCTCATATTCGAACTTAAAAATGTCTTTACGTTATTTACCCGCCTACCAAATTTCATGACGATCCGACTAAATTTACTCAAGTTATCGTCGAACGAACATTCATACATACATACATCCATACATACATACATACTAACGCCGGATGGTTCAAGTGGACTCGGAGAACTTCGCTCGCTTCGCTCGCTCGTGCAATAAACCTTCCGGGAAAAAATATCTAACTGAGGCGGTGAAAACCGCATCTAAATCCGATGCGTAGTTTAGGAGTTAGCGGATATACACTACCTTCAGCCGGGCTTTAGGTGGGCAGGCAGGCAGGCAGACGCACTAGTGATCCTATAATGGTTCCGTTTGGCCTTTTGAGGTACGGAACCCTAAAAAAAGTGGAAGAAGCCGCGGTGGAAGGTTAGGATCATATAAGATCGTACAAGAAATCTCTACATGTATGGTTTAAAACAATGTCGTTTACCGCGTCCGTCTGTTTATACGCTCCTCCAAGCCCTACTAAGCCACGCATTAGACGCAATGATGAATGTGGATTTCACCGTCGGTTCCATGTTTTTTAGATTTTTTTTTATCTTGTTTCTTGTCATAAACTAAAGAAGTTAAAATCTCCATCTTCCTGCCGGTGTTAGATAATGTAGATCCTTTTCTTTTACCAACCTCAAAACTCACTAAGCCCTCCAAAATTTCACCTGATCAGCACAACAACTCGCTTTGTGTTTACCATAGCTCCTTGAACTCTCCTGCTTACGTTGGCATCTCATAAATTGCTTCAGCCATCACTGTTTGTGGCCATTTTCAATCGACTGATAGGGCACGGTACGGCAAAACCCTTGAGGTGTTCCTGTCGTCCAACTGGTGCCTTAGCCTGTAACGCAATGGTGCCAAAATGGGCTCCCAGTTGACGGCTGCAATTACGGTTTATTAATGCTGTCGGTCCTTTTAATGTTTTTGTAGTGCAGCAAAGAATATTCTGATTCTAATTTTAGAGGATTCGTTTTCTGGTTGCAGCAAACAATCGAGGAAACCCCGGTTTTGTCCTTCTGCTGGGACGCCATCGGCAAGCCATTGTGTTACAGGCTAAGGCCCCTGATTCTTTATTTTTCACCGACTTCAAAAAAGTAGAAGGTACACAATTCGACGCGTATTTATTCTATATTTTTATGTTTGGGAACTCGAACTTTTTTCTACGAAAACCGATTTTGATAATTCTTTTTTAATACAGTTGCTCAAAAAGTGGCGTATTGCAGGGACGTATAGCGTTCGGGATGTGGGCTATTACACACGCGTGCTTTTTTTTTACCTTTCCCGCACTCGTGCGTTTTCTTTCCCAACTGTCAAAATAATGTCTATTAAAAAGAAAAACCAACCATGAAGTATTTCCTAAAAAAGTTTTTATGATTCATGCAAATACGTATATTTCTAAAAAGAAGCTACTAATTTGTTTCAATATCAGATTTAATGATTTTATTGAATGAGTTTGGTTAGGTTTCATTTCATTAAATTTCATTTTCATTTCATATCAATAAAAAACTTCTACTGAAAGCCAAGTCGGCTGTATGCATAGTTGCCTTTGCCTACCAGAATGGGTGAAGAAAAAAAAACTCTGCTTATATTATATTCTACGGTTGGCGCCATTTTGATTTTTCAGAAATTTTCTTTGCTTTAGTTGTTTGTTGCACAAAATTAGTAATTTCGACCCTAGTTTTTTTTAATTAACAGCCACAGGAACTCAGTATAATTGCACAAAATGCTTCGGAGAACATTTTACCGGAAAAGTCAAAAATGCTAGGTTAGTTGAGTTTATTGTGTTTTTATTATTTTATTAAATTGTTTCATTTTTTCGCAACTGTATTAAAAATAGTCGTTCAGTACACGTGCGGAACCGTCATTGCAACTTGTTCCGACTGTCAACCCTCGCCTTCGGCTGCGCCTCGGCTCGGGTAGCCATTTGTCGGAACTCGTTGCAATGACAGCCTTTCCACACTTGTAATGAAATATACTATTTTTGTTTGAAAGGCTATAACTTCCCATAAGGTACTATAAAAAATGGTAAATATCTAATGAAGAACGTCGGAAATGAAGAACAGAACTCCGCATCGTCAGCAGCAAATCACTCGGAATCACTGCAATAACTTAATAACAGTGTACATACTATTTTCACCGGCGAAGTAGGTATATATTTTTTTTGAACGAGCGAGCGAAGCGAGCGAAGTTCTCTGAGTCTACTGGAACAATCCGGCGTGTGTATGTATGCATGTATGTATAATAATTATTTTCGTGTACAATAAAGAGTTATCTATCTTCTATCTATCTATCTATGTTTGTATGTACGTATGTATGTATGTATGAATGTTCGTTCGACGATAACTTGAGTAAATTTATTCGGATCGTCACGAAATTTGGTAGGCAGGTAAATAAGGTAAAGAGAATTTTTCAGTTCGAACATGAGCCAAATCGGTCGAGGGGTTGCTGAGATATGGGGTCGCGAGTTCAAAGTTCGGGGCGAACCACTAGTTATTACGAGACATAGACAGATACCTATGGCCACCGGGTAGGGGCTAGCGAACAATACATTATTTCAAGAAATTTCAAGGTTACATTAGTTTATGTGATTTTTCTTTTTAGCAAACTGTGAAGTTCCATTCGCTAACTGCTAAGCAACACATCGTGAGGAAACCCGCGGATACCTAGTTGGATCCGTGCGTAATGACACTTGCCTTTCCTGTGGGATGGGCCGTCTAAGCTGTCGGGATGGTATAGGAGCTGGGCAATCCTACTCCATCTAAAACACTGCTATCTTAAATTTTTATTATCACCTTGGCAGTGTGAACTTTTAAACTTAAAAGCCGCTTAGAAACACCGCTCCGTCTAGCTAAAAGTTTTCCTCAAAAACATTAAGTCAAACCCAGTATTTATCGAAGACCAATAAATCGCGTTTTGGCCTTTCGCCAGATTTGCTCAACTAAATAATGCTGCTTTTGATCACCGTCTCCCTTACAACCGTCTTTGTTATTTACTTTTTTCTTCATTATTATTTATTATTCTATTGGCCGCTTATTCATGAATCGTAACCAACGGCCAATCGTTATGGTTATTTATGATCTTTGATAGAATATTTGGGTGCACGGAAGTGTTCGCAACGACGCTAACTCGAATACCTAGTTGAAACGAAAATCGAAGCATCTTTTGTCTCTCTATATTATACTCTTTGTAGTTCAATAGTTTCATTAAATCATACTAATTCAGTAATAAAAATAAAAAATATAAATAAAAAATATATATTCATGTAAATACAAGGTGTTACAAAAGATGCTAACTCTTTTTACAGGGTAATAGCACCCGGTGATAGGGATCACAACCTAAATATTTTTTTTGCTCTACGACGTTCCGTTGATTTTTAAATTAATAAAAAATGTGAACGGTGTGGCGGGAGAAAAGTATTTTTTAAATATTGTTTTCATTGTCTTTCACAATGTTTTAACAACTCAAACCTATGCAAATTCACCTACACCTACAAACATATTTTTAAATTTGAGCTAATACCAAGAACAGTAAAGTTAAAAAAAAAATCAATTTAGAGGTTATAAAATAAAAAAAGTTTTTTTCAACTTTTTTTTACAGAATTGACATCCTGTTGACCAGTAGGTTACACCCAGTAAAAAGAGTTAGGATGTTTTGTAACACGTTGTATATTCAGTAGTTGTTACTACTATGATAACTCGAGTATCATTGATCGGAATGTTGTGAAAGGTAGGCGTAAATGAGATACAAATAGGTTCACCCGTTTAAAAGATACGGTGCCACAGCAGACACAAAGATAGACAGACACACACACACAAACACATAGCTGTCAAACTTATAACACCCCTACTGGAGTTACAAATGAGGCAAATCCGAAATATGGTGTTCTAAGTACCTACTTATAGGAATATCGCGAGCCTTTGTTCGGGGCGAAATTCAGGAGATAATTAGGATAATTCATTGCAAAGAAGGCATGCTCAATGGGCATTGATCAGTGAGGCATCGATTGCCGTAAATTGAAAACCATTTCGAGGAATAGGGAGACTGATTACTATTAGGGGTTTAAATAAGTAAAATTAAAACGGATTATTGATATTTATCGCCAAAAATGTTTACTTCATTTTTCTTTCGATGACGTCATCATAGCCTCTAATGCGGTAGTTCCATTGCCTACAAATATTTAAAAAAAAACAACTGTCAAAAGTGTGAATCTGAGAAAATAACCTTATTGTTGACTTGACACTGACATTTGTCAAACGTCAACATATTTTTATTTTTTAAAAGCATGAATGAAGGCAATGAACTTAGTACATAATGCCAGTGGTGACATCATACACAAAACTTTTAGAAATTTTAAATAATTAATAAAAAAAAATACATGAAAAATTAAGAAAATATTCAAATTAGTTTCTTATATTTGTCTATATTTTCGATTTAAAGAATAAAAAATAAAAAATGACGATGCCCATTGCTCATGTCATGCTCAGGTTTTTACATTTGCTTCCAAATCCAGACCATCGTTTCGTACTTAGGTACCTATATTCCAATTTAATTATAAATTTAGTCCAGCAGAGACTTCGCTGTCGTAGATCAAAGCCGAAATAAATGTCCCTATTCTAGAGAAGGCTTTTTGTTACCTTTTGTTGTGGGCTCGGCAACTTTTAATTGGGTCTCCTGGCGGGTTATATCAAATAGGTAATGGGACCTTTCCGATAACTTTTATCCTAAATGAAACGCGTGGCTGACCTTTGAGGCCGAGTTTATGCTTAAAAAACATGGAATGAAAATCTTGTTTGACAGAGAATAAAAATTAAACCACTGTATTTTCAAAATGGTACGGTGGGCCACAATCCCACAATCACTTTTTGTTTTCACGGCTGTCAAAGTTCGCTTTTTCTGAAGATATTATTAATCTGTGTAAGCGAAATTTGACAGCCACATCCCGGTTATATGGATCTTGTATGGCCACGCCTATGAGCGCCATCTATAGGGCTTTGAATTCAGCTTTTAACTGTCAGTTGAAAACGGGCGGGCCATTGTAAAAGTTAATGAGTTTAGCGACGCTGTATGTAAAGGTATGGATTAGATATCTACGTGTATGTTGTAGATATAGGTACCTTTCTAAGGATAACAACCCCGCAAATTCCGAAGTTATCGCGGTCAGACTTCAGCACTACGTACGCCCTCTCATTTCATTCCGATATGTCGGGAGAACTTTTTTCATAACACAACCGCTCCTTCATTGGGTTAGACCGGACGAGTATTTCATGCTGTTATTGCGACCGGATTTTCCTTTAGGCGCGTTTACACTGAACGAGCACTCTCTCATCTTAGAATTGTATGTTTCGTGAGCATTGATAATTTCATTTGACAGTATCACTTACTTATAACAATTAACGTCGACTAGTTTCGACCTCGACCGGAAGTCTTAGTAACGGAGAAGAGACAAAGCTCACGTCGCATCAATACAAGGTGTAAAAAGGGTCCTAACTGTTTTTACAGGGTGTTGCGGTCAACAGGATGACATTTCTCTAAAAATGTTGAAAACCCCAGTTTAATTTTATAACCTCAATTTTTTTATTTAGAATTTGGTTTAAATTCAAATAGGTACATGATTTTGCGATTAGGGAAGCGAGTGAAGAATATGACGAAATTATTATTATCTTCCCTAAAATATGACACAATTTTTCATTGTCCATGACCTCGCATTGCTCGCTTAGTCCAAGCGCACTCTTATATTGGATTGTTTTTATTTACTACCTCTTTGATCGGGTCCTTGCGCTGCAAAGCGTCTTGTGTTCCTCGAAGAACAATCTTTCTTTTCAATAAAACTTTATTATTAAGAACTCTGTGCTCTGGTCAAATGAGTCCACTTCTCTATTGTTCAGTAGTTTTATTTTTTTATTGTTCTATTTTATTGTATTTATGTAGAGAGTTGGTTAATAGTTTTAGATAACATCCAATAGGTCAGTGCAGTATCTCCTAATCAAAGAGGCAAAGCTCATTTTGGTTGCCCGTATTTCAGTCTTGTAGGTAATTGATATACTGACCACCTCTTTCGCACCTCTAACGCTCGCGGGTTACGAGTTTTTATTTTTATTTTCTATGATAAGGCAAATGATACCCAGTTATAAAAGGCTATCTGGTACATACAGGTATTTTTTACTTAAATTAAAGCTCCAACCAAATTGTAATTCAAAATTAGCAAAGCTGGGCAAAGGCCTTCTCTCAGATAAAGTCACCACGCGTGCTCAATGCGGGTTGGCGATTTTTGCTTTGAGGGTACCTATAATGCCTCATGCGCTCAGGTTTCCTCACGATGTTTTCCCACAAGTTCATTTAAAAAAAAAATTTTTTTTTTTTAGTTAGCCTGGATAGTCTCCCAATATATTTTCATAAAAAGTCGTCTCACCACGAGGCAGTTTCGGATAGTCGCTATTGTTCTATTCCAAGTTTTATTCAGCGGTGAACCGCCGGAACTAGGTCTTGAATAAAACAGCCTTGCGCACTTACAAACAATAAGACCGACCGTCCGGTAAGCCAAATGCACTAGCTGTTAGTGGCAAACGCCTAGCATGCGCCGTGACAAGAATACTAAACGGCTCGCAAATGCATACTAGATACCCCGGGGGTTGAGCTTAGGGTATACTCTAGTGACATTGTTTAACAAAGTGACATAGGCCCGGTTTCTGAGTTGAGAATTTTGCTAAGCAAATGGGTAAGTATCGTCCTGTCTCTGCAGATTTCTCGCAAAAGAGCGTGACAGAGCGATACGTAAGTATGTACTTAGTTAAAATTCTCAACTCAGAAACCGGGCCATAACCATGTCCCCGGAAACGGAACGATCCTCGGAACGGATTTCGTCCGTACCTTCTGGAACAATTTCCCCGGATTTTTAGCCGAATGACGACTCCTAATAAAGCGACGCGTGTTATTTACCTATACATGGGTTGTTTTGGGGGTGATTATTTACATGATACTGAAGCCAAAAAATATATAAAATAAATAAAACATATTCAGTGAAAAGTACTCAAAAATTGTTAAATTGTGGCCTCCCTTACTACCTCGAGCGCCACATCTCGCGCGCGCTTTGAAAAGGCACGGGGGTGTCCGCAAGTCGCGGTTATTACAGAACAAAATTACATAAGGTAATTTATTAATAAAAAAAATAAAATTACTAATTTTAGTAAAGTTTCAAGCGTTACTAAAACTATCTTCCCTGAGTCGGGTGTCAGTAACCAAAACCACACCCTGTAAAGGTACTTGCGAAACTTGCGTGATTAAAAACATCGTGAGGAATACTCAAACGGCGTAGAAAACATGGAACTTTTAAGCTTAGGCAAGGGCAATGCAAGGTATATTATTTGTGAAGTACCTACCAATGTTATTGAACGAGCGAGCGAAGCGAGCGAAGTTCTCCGAGTCTACTGGAACAATCCGGCGTTTGTATGTATGTATGTATGTATGTATGTTTGTATGTTTGTATGTTTGTATGTTTGTATGTTTGTATGTTTGTATGTATGAATGTTCGTTCGACGATAACTTGAGTATTTTTTGTCGGATCATCATGAAATTTGGTAGGCAGGTAAATGAAATTAAAATAATTTTTAAGTTCGAACATGAGCCAAATCGGTCGAGGGGTTGCCGAGATATGGGGTTGTTAAGGTTATATGGGATGAGAGAGGGCGCCACTGCTGCCTCTCAGTAACATTAAAATAGTGCTAAAAAGTTATTTTAAAAGTGATAAAAACGTAAATCTAATCAGTAAACAGTGAAAGCAGTGATAAAAACTAACAAAAGTGAACTATAAATACAAATTCTGTTTGGAAACAATATTGTGGATATCGGACGTAAAACTCAGTGGAAACAATAAAAATAAACTTTTACGGGTCGCAAAATAATCCGTAACAAGAACTCTATTTTAATCCAATAAATCCAAAAATAACCAAAAATCCAAAGTACACCAGATTAGAAAATTCAAAACAGCGCCATCTATTAGAAAATATATATATCATATTGTTATTCTATTTCGTAACAGAGGGCGTGACAAAAAAAAATATCAGAGCCATCTAGTGTTCAAAATTATAAACCAAAAAGTCCTTATGCTCAACAATAGAGGTCGCTTTACTTCAAAACTACAAGAGAGTCCAATACAAAACTTAAAATGGAAGAAATACTAGATAAACTACAAAAAATCCATAAGAAAAAGCGGCGAAGTTACAGAAAACATTCAAAGAATGTTTGGCGAAAAACTAAAAATGCTAGAAGAAAAATCTGAAAATCTTGAAAAACGAGTGGAAAATCAAGAGCAAAGGCTGTACTATCTAGAAAAAAATGCTAGACAGAAAAATTTGGTTTTCTTTGGCGTCGAGAAACGTGAAAAATCGTAGTTTGAGTTGGAAATGATAATTGCAAACTTTGTAAAGGATTTTATGAATATTGAACTGGACCTGAAGGATATAGAAGCACTATAAGAAAGATAGGAAAGAAATCAACTCGCGTCTTATGCATCTTTCACTTCCATCCATGCGAGCATATAGCTCTTGCGCTCCACTCTGGACGGCCGGTAAAGGCAAGCCAGAGGTGAGGGTCCCGGTCCTCTTGGATTCCAATCCACTCTTGTACAAAGACTTGGATGCGAGGACCAGTTTTCGACCTTCGGAAGACTCGGATCCGTGGTACCGCCACATACCAACAGCTCCCCACAAGCTGCCCTGCGGTGGAGGAACCATAATGGTCCCTCCATTCCCTTAGTCGCCTTTTACGACACCCACGGGAAGAAATGGGTTGGTCCAATTCTGTACCTTCCGGGAACCACACGGGGGTTATTATTATTATTAAGTTTATATGGGGTCGCGAGTTCATAGTTCGGGGCGAACCACTAGTAATAACATAGGTAGCTCTATAAAAAAAAAAGAATTGTCCCGGAAGACAAAACCCAGACTTGTGGCACCTTTTTAGATACTCAAACTATAATACAACGAATTACATCGAAACCTTATTGTTACACGATCATTGAATAATTTTTGTCTACCATTGCTTGCTCGTCAGAGCTTTTCCTCAAGCTGAAACGAAGAGAGCGAGCAATGTAAAGTGTTCCAAGTGAAGAAAACTAAGCGCATTAAGGGGAGGAAAATGCCACGGTCAAAGGAAGGCAGCATTTCAAATTCTCAGCGCATAATGGACGTAAACAAGTCTGATATTATTGCAAGACGACTCTAAGAGTCTAAGACTTGTTAATCAATAGTGGTGCAAGGAAATTATTCTGTCGGTGGAAAAGTGATGGTTACTGATGAGGACTTGCAAGAAGAGGAAGTGTTTATGAACGAGCGAGCGAAGCGAGCGAAGTTCTTCGAGTCTACTGGAACCATCCGGCGTTTGTATGTATGTATGTATGTATGAATGTTCGTTCGACTATAACTTGAGTAAATTTAGTCGGATCGTCACGAAATTTGGTAGGCAGGTAAATAAGGTAAAGAGAATTTTTAAGTTCGAACATGAGCCAAATCGGTCGAGGGGTTGCTGTGATATGGGGTCGCGAGTTCAAAGTTCGGGGCGAACCACTAGTTATGTTGTTTCTCTTTTATGCAGGGTGTACAGTCAACAGCAATTAAATCTTACGACTACCGTTGCAAAGTAGCCGGCAACATAACTGAATAGAGTGCACGCGTATAATGTTCGACTTGCTGTCGACTGTTCCTTCCTGCGTAAATAAATAAACGATACATAAATGGCGGACACCCTCGCCCCCCTCTAGCTTTAACTAGTGGTTCGCCTCGAACTGTGAACTCGCGACCCCATATAAACTTAACAACCCCATATCTCGGCAACCCCTCGACCGATTTGGCTCATGTTCGAACTTAAAAATTCTTTTGATTTAATTTACCCGCTTATCAAATTTCATAACGATCCGACCAAATTTACTCAAGTTATCGTCGAACGAACATTCATACATACATACATACATACATACATACATACATACATACATACATACATACATACATACATACATACATACATACATACATACATACATACATACATACATACATACATACATACATACATACATACATACATACAAACGCCGGATTGTTCCAGTAGACTCGGAGAACTTCGCTCGCTTCGCTCGCTCGTTCAATAATATCTCCGTCTATACCTACTCACACGTTATAATGAGGTCGTCCTTGCACTATCAACTTGGACATGTTGAAAATAATATCAGTTGCAGAAAAACTGTCGAATTTCCGCACGAAAAATATGCTATTTTATCAATTCTTGGGGGTCTACCGGCTAAGACGAAGCCGATTACAATTTGCGAAAATCGAAGTTCGATTTTTGAAAAATGTACTGCCACCCAGTTCGTTTTACTGCCAAACATTTATTTTTTCATAAATCGAACTTCGATTTTCACCAATGGTAATCGGCTTCGTTTTAGCCGTTAGACCCCCTGACCCAAAACCGTGGTGTTATAAGTTTGACCGCTTTATCGATCTTCCTTCTAAAACCAGGGAAATACATCCATGTAAATTCAGGTTAGGTACTATTTGTACTCACTGGTTGTAGTTTTTGTTGTGTCGTTAGTTGACATGTCGTTGTTCGTGAAAGTTATGTAGAGTTTTGGATGAACTTTTTTTAAACAAACGTGTTCTTTCAGCTGGTACAACAACAGCTTTTAATTTAATCTTTCAATTGATAATAATACAACATCGTTACAAACAACAAGTTTCATAAATAATCTCTTAAAACTATTTAGTTACTAACAATACAAATTTTCTACGTGATAACAATGTTTCCTCTAAAAAGGACTTCTAAAATATATTGAGCAATAATTGAAACCTCCAATCATTGTTAGAGATCTTCTAAAGCCTCTATCAGCACTATATTTCGCACTATCGAATCCATGGCGAGCTGAGCAACTAGGACGAATGACAATACTAAACTGCCAATGAGCCGTTTTCAGCACAAATTCACAAACCATTTCATAGATGGCGCCTACAGGCGTGGCCATAGAAGGACCGAAATACGGCTGTCAAAATTAATCTGTGCTAAGCGAAATTTAACAGCCGTATTCCGGTTCTTCTATGGCCACGCCTGTAGGCGCCATCTTTGAAATGCTCTGTGAATTTGTGCTGAAAACGGCTCATTCAACAGTGCAAGTTGGCGCAACGTTCCTACCACTTAGGTACTAGCAATCTAGGTATGGTCCTTCGAGCCAGCTGTGGGCACATGGAATCCTTTAGCTATGAGACAGCATACCTACTTAATATTGTGAGCTAGGCCTTGATCGTCTAAGATTTCCAGAACGAAGGACAATACCAAACTGCCAACCGCGATACGCCACCTTCTATCCTGTTCCACATAATTCAACAGAGCAAGACGGCGCAACGTACTATGCAGTCTCGGTATGGTCCTTCGAGCCAGCTGGGTGCACTGGAGCGCTTTAGCAATAAGACATAAGCTCCTTAATGGTGCAGGCTTTGTCGCAGCATTCGCTGACGACGAACTGCCGCTTGTTCCTGGCTCCCGAGCTGAGGGTTCGCGCCTTCAGAGCAGACATCCAGGGCCAGCCGTAGTCAGAATCCTGGACCTGGAATTGCGGCTCTTCGTAGTAGCCCGGCAGGATGTGGTCTGAGGAAGTAAAAATCGATATGCAGGGTGGTGTTTTGGTCAGTGACACCCTGACACCCGACTAAGGGACGATTGTTTGAGCAACGCTTGCAACTAAACATAACTTTATTTTTATTTATTTTTTAATTTTGGTTATTTTTTTTCTAAATAAATACACCGTGGAATTTTAGTGGTTTTAAAGCCGAAGGTATTTAGTCGCACTCGTGATTCTGAGCCAAATTCCAAAATTTTACTTCAAAACGAGCGAAAAAAAAACACTTCCCAATACAAACGGCTATCGCAAATCGACACAATTTGTATGGGGAAGTAATTTTTTTTTTCGCGCGTTTTAAAGTAAAATTTTGGAATTAGGCTCAGAATTACCAGTGCAACAAAATACCTTCGGCTTTAAAACCACTAAAATTGCACGGAGTAGGTATTTGATTTACAACCTTGTTCAAGTTGTTTTATAATAACCGCGACGTGCGGACACCCCCGCCTTCTCAAAGCGCGCGCGCGATGCATGTCGCGCCCGACTCGCCTCAAGCGTTAGTATAGGCCACAATTGAATGATTTTTGGTTATTTTGCAGTGACATATTTTTATTCTTTTAAATATTTTTTGGCTTCAGTATCGTGTAAATAAACCCTTGAGTTGGGTGTCATTTTACAAAACAATACCTTTTAGTTGGTCAAACTAGACGTGCTCGGCAGTACGATGGATCGATAAACGTTCAAGTAGCGCCATTTTGATTTACGTAGAGAGATAAGGCAAGATGGCGTTTATCTCTAGCAGAAAAAAAATTAGTATAAATGGGTAAATGAGACAAATAAATAATGAGCCGAGGGGTTGCCGAGATATGGGGTCGCGAGTTCACAGTTCGGGGCGAACTACTAGTGTTTTCTGAATAAAGGAGGGTTTGATCTATTTTTAGTGTTTGGTATTCAAGACACGATAAAACTTCGATCACAATACGATGAAGGTTGTCTGGAAGAGATCGCTCTTAGCGATAAGACCGCCGTCTGTACATACTACTAGGTTAAGAAAATTCTTCCAAAAAAATAATTTCTGGTCTACAATAAAGACAGTGTTCTCTATCTAATACTCACTGTACGAGTTCCCGTTGCCAGACCGTTTGGCTGTGGGCTGATCTTCCTCATAGCAGAGGAGGGCCAGGGCAGTCGCCAAGACTCTGCCACAGTAGGTCCTGGAATGAAAAACAAGGTAAGTGTAGAAAAAGTGGGCCCTTAGCCTGTAACGCAATGGTGCCAAAATGGGCTCCCGGTTGACGGTGAAACGATTTATTAATGCTGTCATGTCGGTCCAGTGTCGGTCCTTTTAATATTTTAGTAGTACCTACAGGAAAACATCGTAAGGAAAACTGAGCGTATGAGGCATTATACCCTCAACGCAAAAATCGCCAACCCGCATTGAGCACGCGTGGTGATTAAGCTCGAACTCTCTCTCTCTGAGAGAAGGCCTTTGCCCAGCTAGTGGGACATGTACAATTGTACAGGCTACATCTTACTTTTAGTACCTACAGCAAATAATATTATGAGTCTAATTCTACAGGGTGCACTCTAATTCGATAGCGGAACTTTAAGTAGGCTGTCTATTGATCAATACAAACAACTTGTAATAGGTAACGAAAAAAATGAAGCGAAAAAAAATATCGACTGTTTCATACATTTGACTAAGTACTGATTCGACATTTTGTATGAAACAGCTGATATTTTTTTTGCTTAATTTTTTTCGCCACCTAGTACGGTCGGCCACAATCTCAGATACCCCATGGCAGCTCTTATCGCGCGCGGCATAAGGGCGCCAATCGAACAAAAAGGGGTATCTGAGACTGTGGCCGACTGTACAAGTTGTTTGTATTGATCAGTAGACAGCCGGCTTAAAGTTCCGCTATCGACTAAGAGTGCACCCTGTAGAGGATGAGTTCGCCGGTTGTAGGAGAGCAACGAAAACATCCAGGTTTTGTCCTTCTACCTGGGACGCCATTGATACGCCATTGTATTACAGGCTAAGGCCCCTGTTCCATTTTCTCTGTTTGTGTTGGCGTGAGCTTGGCAGAGCGCGCCCGTCACACACGTAGTTAAATCGCTAGGCTGCTGTACACGGGTAGAGTAGAGCGGTAGAGTACTAACTAGAGTCGTGCAAAGCTAACTTTGCAGTGGAGCATCCGAAATAGTAATTTCCGCACGTTGCTTTTGTATGTTTTCACCATATTTTCAATATTTATTTATTTTCCATATTTATTTTCCATATTTTCACGTAACATGGACCACTTGTAGAACTTGTAACATGTACCACTGCAACGTACCTACGGAAATTACTATTTCGGATGTTCCACTGCAAAGTTAGCTTTGCACGACTCTATCCTTCTAACTGTACCAATGTAAACAGCATCGGTAGAGTAGAGTACTGAAATTTGGTAGAGTAGAGTAACTAGTATCGTGGGCGAGCTACCACTTTCCTTCCCCCACTCCAGCGTCCACTATACTCTACCGAATACTCGACCCATGTAAACGGTTAGTAGAGTAACTTGTAGTAGAGTAATCTGAAGTTTATCAAAGCGTTTCTTACAATTTCTTGATTAGTGACGTTCTTGTTCTAGTGCTTTTTATAACTACAGGGTGCACCCTAAGTTGATAGCGGAACTTTAAGTAGGCGGTCTACTGATCGCTATAAACAACATGTACTAGGTGGCGAAAAAAATGGAGTGCAAAAAATATCAGCTGTTTCATACATTTGGCAAAGTACTGAGTCGACCTTTTGTATGGAACAGCTGATATTTTTTTAGCTTGATTTTTTCGCGACTTATTATGACAATTCGATATAGATTGCGTAGTCGATTTGACATGAGGTTACAAAAAAGGTTTGTTTACAAACCGACCTATCAATGAACATCGAATTGTCATAATAAAATATTTATGTCAGTTATATGAAACGCGGGCCTGGTACAAGTTGTTTGTAGTGATCGGACAGTAGACAGCCTACTTAAAGTTTCGCTATCGCCCTTGTAGTGACAACTCTACCGACAAAATGAAAATTTACGTGTAAACAGTTACTCTACTTAAATTGGTATAGTACTTGGAACAGGTAAAGTAGTACCTATGCTAAAAAAAAAATCTTTATAAAGATCCCTAGCATGGGTTAGTGCTTAAGAAAATAAAAAAAGTACCTATGGTAGTTGACTCTACTATTTACTCTACCCGTGTACTTAGGGTAAGCTTAGTTAAAAATTGGTTTAGCATTTTACCTAGGTTTCTCATGCTGCGCCGGCACCATGCCCCCGACATGTCCTGATGTCGCGGTGAAGGTGCCAACGAGGGCGAGCAGGGCAAAGGCTTTTTGGAAGTTCATCTGGAATCAGTTGAAGTTTTGATCCTAGAGTAAATTGGTCCTAGAAGAGGTCCCGAAACAAACGACAAGACTGCAGACATTCTTAGTGCCAAAATTCTTCACTTCAACGATCGTATGAGAGCTACTCGTACCACGCTTGCATTTGCCGCAAGGGACTATTGTGCTGCGTGAGGTCAGAAAGGTCACTGTTTTTAAGGGTTCATTCAAGGTTCATTCTAATTTATTTTAATAATGAAGATTTTGCACATACCTTATACCTATCAGAATAATTTTATTATGGGAAAAAGTTGTTGTCCCGCTACTAACCACAGCTTTGAAACAGTTTTAACATTCGGAAAATTGTGTTCTTATGTTTTTTTCGTACAACACGGGACTTGTTCGATGTGTTTTATTGGCACAGGTTTAAGGCATTATAATATGAATTTAATGTACTTAAGTAAACTTTGTAAATACGAGGGTCAGAGACGTAGTTAGCATCATCACACGAAACAAATGGATCTGGGCTGGCCACATAGCCAGAATGGATAAGAACCGCTGGACCAGGCGGGTCCTAGAATGGAGCCATGGCAGAATACCAGACCACGAGGCCGCCCACCCAGGCGCTGGGCGGATGACATCCGCGAAAAGGCGGGTTATAACTGGATGAGAAAGGCAGCAAACCGCCAACACATGGTACTAATTTTTGGGAGAGGCCTATGTTCAGAAATGGACCAACAGAGGCTGCCAATGATGATGATGATAAAAATTTGTTTACGTCCGAAATAACTAACTCGAAGAGCTTTCATGACCTTACCCGACAGTGGCGCCAACTAGTGACCGCCAAAACGGTAGCCCTCATTATAGCAGATTACTCACCTTGTATTATTGAAGCTAGTGTCTTCCCCAAGGAGCTGAGAGCGAATGTGTCTCAAGCAATGAAAGCCTTCCGTTAAATAGTCACCTGAAGACGCTGATGTGCCATGCATATTCATCGCCTGTCTCCCGTGATAACGTCTCCTACCTGTTGTAAAGTTTGGGTCATTTTACAGAGGCGTTACAGAAGTCGAAGATCGGCAAGAGAACAAACTCGTACCTAAATATTACGACTAGTAGTTCGCCCCGAATTGTGAACTCGTGACATAATGTTGCCAAGACGAGACCATACACCTCGCACTGTCAAGAAGCTATCAGATCTCATGTAGAGCCAAGCTTATAACTCTACACGCCCTAACTTTACAAGCCCTGTTCACAAACTCTTCACCTTAGTCAAAATATGTGGCTTGGCCGTTTCGTTACTAAACTAATAACAGAAAATAAATGAACAGTGAAGTAATTTTCACCTTACGGCCATATGACGGTAGCGAAATAGCCAAGATACATATTTTTACTAAGATAGAGTGAGGAGGTATGTCGACATTTTGCCGTCTTCTTCGATCCTCCGTGATGTCTGGGCCGACACAAGGGCTTTCCATTTAAATATCTCTGCCCATGGTTAGGGTTGGAAGCTTTCCATTTAGGTCTAACTGTCCATGGCTAGGGTAGGAAGCTTTCCATTTAGGTCTAACTGTCCATGGCTAGGGTGGGAAGCTTTCCATTTAGGTCTAACTGTCCATGGCTAGGGTAGGAAGCTTTCCATTTAGGTCTAACTGTCCATGGCTAGGGTGGGAAGCTTTCCATTTAGGTCTAACTGTCCATGGCTAGGGTTGGAAGCTTTCCATTTAGGTCTAACTGTCCATGGCTAGTGTAGGAAGCTTTCCATTTAGGTCTAACTGTCCATGGCTAGGGTAGGAAGCTTTCCATTTAGGTCTACTGTCCATGGCTAGGGTGGGAAGCTTTCCATTTAGGTCTAACTGTTCATGGCTAGGGTTGGAAGCTTTCCATTTAGGTCTAACTGTCCATGGCTAGGGTAGGAAGCTTTCCATTTAGGTCTAACTGTCCATGGCTAGGGTGGGAAGCTTTCCATTTAGGTCTAACTGTCCATGGCTAGGGTAGGAAGCTTTCCATTTAGGTCTAACTGTCCATGGCTAGGGTAGGAAGCTTTCCATTTAGGTCTAACTGTCCATGGCTAGGGTGGGAAGCTTTCCATTTAGGTCTAACTGTCCATGGCTAGGGTAGCAAGCTTTCCATTTAGGTCTAACTGTCCATGGCTAGGGTAGGAAGCTTTCCATTAGGTCTAACTGTCCATGGCTAGGGTGGGAAGCTTTCCATTTAGGTCTAACTGTCCATGGCTAGGGTAGGAAGCTTTCCATTTAGGTCTATCTGTCCATGGCTAGGGTTGGAAGCTTTCCATTTAGGTCTAACTGTCCATGGCTAGGGTAGGAAGCTTTCCATTTAGGTATCTCTGCCAATGGCTGGGTTGGAATTAAGCTTTCGATTTGGGTCGAATTGTCCATGGCTAGGGTGGGAAGCTTTCCATTTAGGTATCTCTCTCCATGGGTAAGTAGTTTGGGAAAGCTTTCCATTTAGGTAATTACTCTGTTCATGGCTGTTTTTGCCAAAGACCAGACCTTCTGTAACGCAGGGGTTGTTTGTGCGATACGGATGTGTGGGGGTTTTAGTTCAAGGTCGGATCAGGAAATCTAGTATGAATATTAGTAAGTAAGAGAAACCTACCTAAATATGTAGAGATTTGTATTTTCAGGTTAGTTCCGCTCCAAAGATTATGGTATGGTATTAGGAAAATTACCTGTACCTAGTACACACGACAGCACATCAAACTGTACCACAGACAAATAAAGTCTATGTACGTACACTTTTAGAAGATAGATAGATAGAAGATAGATAGAAAGACGTTTATTAATAGCCACGGAAATAAGTACAATGATAAAAAAAAATAAGACAGGAAGACTTTTGTTGTAAAGTCGCTCCTAACGTAACCGAATAGAGTGCAAGCGTGTACCTAAGCTTCGACATGGTGTCGTGTGTAGGTGGATTATATTTCCACAGGTTTTTTTTTTGTTTTAAGTTATTTTTGAAATCGTACAAAGAGTTACAAAAACGTTCAAATAAAATGAGTCAGCCTTCGATTACATGCAAGTTTGGATCATTGCAAGCTAGCTAGACTACTTCACTACTCTCATGCCAAACATTCGATTAATAGTGTTATTAGGTAGACAGGTTGGTTTTGGTGACAAAAAGTTTTAGCAAAAAGAATTGCTAATACTTTTTGCTAAGACCATTTGCGCAGGCGCGCCATATCTCGGCAACCCCTTAACCGATTTGGCTCATGTTCAAACTATAAAAAATATGTTTGTCTCATTCACTTACCTTACCTCCCAAATTTAATGACGCTCCGACCAACGTTGATCAAGTTAATATCGAACGAACATTCATACAATAGGTACGGTCGGCCACAATCTCAGATACCCCATGGCAGCTCTTATCGCGCGCGGCATAAGGGCACCAATCGAACAAAAAAGGGGTATCTGAGACTGTGGCCGACTGTACATTCATACCTTCATAGTACCTACTTACTACAAACGCCGGATTGTTCAATTAGACTGAGAACTTCGCTAACTTCACTCAAAGTCTAATCTCAGGCCGAATTCCCCATAATAGCCAAAAATTAGCCCGCACCGAATCTCTTCGATTATAAGTCGACAGCACGTCGACCCCTTACACGCGTGCATTCTATTCATTTACGTTACGGGCGACTTTTCAACGAAAATGTAAATGTTTGCGTACTGTTGACTGTACTGTGAACACCTCCATCCATCAGCTCCTAGACATCTACGCAGCAAAGCCTCCCATTGCCCTCCCTGATAGCAAGCGAATCGCATCTTCCGCCCCATGAGGTCCCAATAAAAACCCGCGACACTTGCAAATAGCGCATATTCATCAGGTGGCCCGTCAGATTTAACGTTCCAATCTGTCGATGAATCCCGGCTGTTCCTCTTGGCCCCGTTGGAACAGGTACGGTCGGCCACAATCTCAGATACCCCATAGCAGCTCTTATCGCGCGCGGCATAAGGGCGCCAATCGAACAAAAAGGGATATCTGAGACTGTGGCCGACTGTACCTACAGTCAACATCACGTAAACCTTTACATTTTCGTCGCAAAGGTGCCCGTAACGTAACTTAATAGAGTCCACGCGCACGATGTTAAGGCCCGCCACATACAGACGGAATTCCGGACGGAAAAAAACCCAATGAGTGACTGCCTACCACCAATTTTATCCTTATATATTAAAGTTGGACTTGCTATGAACAGGTCCAAAACCCGAGTCATGACCAATGGTCGAAAGCAGAAAATTTGTGTGGACGGGCAGGAAATCCACTATGTCAACGAGTACATCTACTTGGGCCAGCTAGTAAGCTTCGAAAACAGGCAAGGCAAAGAAATCGATCGCCGCATCGAGAACGCCTGGAAGTGCTACTGGTCCATGAAGGATCTTATGAAGGGAAACCTTCCGCTCAACCTAAAGCGGAAACTCGTTGATATGTGTGTTCTGCCCGTTCTCACTTACGGCTCCCAGACTTGGTCACTGACTGAAGAGCAAAAGTCCAAACTCAAGATTTGCCAGAGAGCTATGGAGCGCAGCATACTCGGCGTCAAGAGGACAGATCATGTCCGAAATACCACACTGCGCTCCAAGACGCGCATAGCCGACGTAGGGGTCCAAACAGCAAAGTTGAAGTGGAGCTGGGCCGGACATATCAGCCGCATGCACCCGGATAGGTGGGCAAGAATCGCCACGGAATGGGTGCCAGCAGATGGACATCGAAGTCGAGGTAGGCCGCGAAGACGCTGGCGGGACGATCTCGTCAAATACATGCCGGAGTGGTCTGAGGTGGCCCAGGACCGAAAAGTCTGGACTGAAGTGGGGGAGGCCTTTGCCCAGCAGTGGGACACTAACACCGAGGCTAAGTAAAAAAAATAAAATGTAAAGTAATTTAATACAAATTACCTAATGCCCATGAAAAAGTCACCTAAACACGCGAGCAGTGCCATTGTTTTAGCAATTATACCTTTATTTGCAATAGACAAACGCGCGCGCAGGGCGCCCGAAAATTCACTGATTTCGGTCTTAACCGTACAGCAACCTAGAAGACAACTTACATTCAAACAGAAACTCTGGGATTGGGTCTCACAGGAACTCCCCACTGGCGCCACAGTGCCGGTATCTCGTCTCGATCCGGAGCGCACTTATGCCGTCAAATAAGATGAAACGGAGCGTAACAACGGAAGTGACGTGCCCTTCAAACATGAGTGAGTGCCTATACTTGATTTAATTTTTATTAAAATTCCATCCATCAGCTATTCTGGGCTGCTGCTAGGGGCTTCTGATTGGCTACGATTGACTTGTTTTGCAAAGATTTTTGTTTTGTTTTGGTCCTACACAGCTTAAGGGCGCCAATCGAACAAAAAGGGGTATCCTAGCGTGTGGCTGATTATACGAAGGCGGACCTCCAGGGCCCTTAGCCTGTAACGCAATGGCGGGTCAATGGCGTCCCGGCAGAAGGACAAAACCGGGCTCTCCTCGTTTTTCTCCTACAACCAGGGAACTAATCCTCTAGAATTAGAATCAAAATATTATTTGCTGTACTACAAAAACATTAAAAGGACAGACAGCGTTAGCAAATCGTAATTGAAGTCGTCACCTAACAGCCCATTTTGGCACCATTGTGTTACAGGCTAAGGGCCCAGGGCTCCGGCCAGTTGAGACTTTGAGAGTACCTACTTGACACAAAATTAATCATTAGAAAATCGTTGTGAGTAGGTAAGTACTTACTGTAAGATTTGAAAATTGTAAATTTAGACAGAAATTGGACTCCAGACTCTTTATCTGTATTGTGACCACCTTGGGTTGGATGGATGGATGTTTCCACTCGCCCGTTGTTTCGTTGTGTACGTAGGTATGTGAGTAAGTAGGTAGCTATGTAGATAAGTACTAAAAATATAGCTCTATAGTAGGTACCACGAACTGTCCGTGAGATCCGCTGTTGATATGTAAACTATTGTAGGCGGATCTGGCTGGTTCCACATTAGCTCCAAGAATATGGCGAAGCATAGTACCGCGGTAACGGCCCACATCTGAAAAAGGAACCCGTACCCGGGCGCATTTGGAACGAAATCTCTACTATATACGATTGTAAATTTGTTACAAATACCCGCAAATATCTATATATATTAATTTACTAAAATTAATGAGGACTTGGCTTAAAGGTCCTGTAACCAAGCCATAAACTTAAATAAAAAAAAACTTCTTGTAATTTGTTATCTGTGTGGTCACTTCACAGCACAGACTATAAAACGTCACTTTTTGTGGTTGAGTTGAGCATTGTGAGTTGCGCCTTTCATTTTGGCCCAAATACCGCTAATTTCTGAGTTAACTTATAGTCAAGAGCAAGACGCAGACGCAGTGCTTTAGATAAGTCAACGATCAGTGAATGTCTTCTCCTTGTCGCGTAAACTTGTGTCTTCGGCAAAATGTTGAACATACTCGAGTTGTTTTTCCTAAGTTTAGCGTTTATGGTAACTTTCACGGGTTTCCTCATAAATAACTTTGAAAACTACGTACCGGCCTTCATAATAAAAGGCTACAGATATGGCAGCTTCGCCTACCAAGGCTCCAACGCGAATTTCCTTCAAGCTATCGAGATACCGAAGTCTCACTACAGGCATTTCTATGTGTTTTCCTCAATATTCAGCCTCGGGACTTTGCTGTACATGTACCACGTGTATTTCACTGATTCTAGTGTTAATTACTATGTGCCTGTCGTGCTGAGGCTGTTTTTGGAGACTGATCAAATTGGAGGTAAGATATTTCGTGTTTTTCATTCATAAATCCTTTGGATTTGCCTCCATCAGCAGAATCATCGCGCGAGTATCATATCTTCTCCGTGATTAAGGCTTTCAAATAAAGTAGTCAATACAATTTAATGTCAGTTATTTGTGTTCTGTGTATTGGCAATTTAATAAATCTAAATCTAAAAAATACTAGCAGTTCTTTGGTAACTACCTAATAACGGAAGTTTTAGCAGTAAAACTAAGACTTTCTAAAATAAGTGGGTCACTGCAAGTAATTGTTGCTTGGGCAATTTAATGTAGGCCATTATTGACTTTGCTCAAGTTATTGTTCTTACCAAATTAAAGTTTTTTTACTTTAAAATGCCTGAAAACTTTTTCAAGGGTTCAGAAAGGTTAGAACTATTTCTGCCTAGTTTCGGTTTCTTGGTCCGTTTTTGGTATATTTTTGACTATTTTTGGATCGTAACAAATTGTATTCTCGATTCCTAGTCGTAAAAACAGCATGAATGGTTAAAGCTGGACCCAGAAACACCCCCTTATAATAAAATTAAAATCCATTGTCTTACTTCTATAGCCAACCCTATGATGCTAGTAACAGCATACTTTCTGAGCCAGTTAGAAGAAAAAAAAAATTTACACTTTAACACATGTGTTAGTAAATAGTTAAACTTACTTGTATTTATGTCGGCTACACCGAGAAATATAAGTAAACTCTAATTTTTAATTCGAGTCCACGGAATGACAGTTGCTACATAGGCTTTATCTGACAGTTGCATACTAGCAACTGTCATTCCGTGGACTCGAATTAAAAATTAGAGTTTAAGTTTAACCGTTTACTAAAGACCAAAAGAAAATTTAATATTTCAGATGCCCTATAAAAGTAATATTGGTGTTCCATTTTCAAAAGAAAACCATTTTCTTCTTTTCAGTGTCAGCAGCATCTGCCTTCGTTGCCATGTCCCTTCTCACAATCCAATGCTTTAGACGACTCTATGAAACATTTTACCTGCAAGTCTTTGCCAAGAACAGCAAGATGAATGTAAGCCACTATGTTGCTGGTCTGGTGCATTACTTCGGCTGTGTGGTCGCTATCGTTGGCCAGGCTCCGGAGTTTTGTGGTAATTTGGACTTAATTTATTAATTAAACAAGAGTCATGAAGTGTTTATTTGTTTTAGGAACACTTACCTGATGACAAGTTAGTTAAATGAGTCCCTTCTAAATGAATTAAATGTATTTCTAATTATTGTACAGTACTCCCAAATTAATAATACAGATTGCGAAGATCTGTTCGTGAGTTAAGCCCACTCACGTACAATATTCGCTATGTGTATGTGCATTATTAATTTGGGATGTAAGAGAACTGGATTCTTCAAACTTATCAATTATCATACAAAATGTTTTAATCAAAGTTTAAAACTAAGGCCCGGTTTCTGAGTTGAGAATTTTACTAAGCACATACTTACGTATCGCTCTGTCACGCTCTTTTGTGAGAAATCTGCAGAGGCAGGACGATACTTACCCATTTGCTTAGCAAAATTCTCAACTCAGAAACTGGGCCTAAGTCTTCTCCAGAAATGCCCTTGAATATGGCACTCCTAAGACACCATGTTAGGTGTAGCAATGAATTCAAATTATCGACATGCAAACTATCTAATGCTAAGTTGCATTTTGTATTCATCACATTGCCTATTGTAACACACCTAAAGGTTAATTGCCGTTTTATAAAGGCACTCTATTGTGTATGAAGCAATAAGGGTCCGTCCATTTATTACGTGAGGCGACTTTGGCGATTTTTCGACCCCTCGCCCTCCTTGGTCAGATATCGTGAGATTTGGCTCGACCCCCATTAATCTCACGTGAGATTTTTCAGTCTGATCTGTCTGGTGGCGGGGTTTTTTTTTTTTTTTTCTAAGGTTTGCGGCTATACAATCGAGGAGCTACTTGGTGGCGTTCGCATTTAGCAATATTTTAGTAGATTTGAAGTTATTTTAACCCAATTTTCTACAGACTGTTCCGTGCTGAAAAAAGTTGATATTTGCCGAGACCGAGATCCCCCCCCCCCCTCTCCCCTTCGTGAGATTTGGCTCGGCCCTTCCTAAACGCCTCACGTAATTAATGGACGGCCCCTAAGGACAAAATACAATCATGGTTCCTTGCAGAAATTGAACCCAGCACTTCCATGTCAAAGCAAACTATTTACGACCCTTACTGGAGTGCCTCTGTTTCAGGAAATCAAACGATGCATCAACCATCTTGGCTGGCACCCAGAAATATCTTCTATATCCCCTGCATCCTGATATTCATGTGGGCGTGGTACGAACAGTATCAGAGCAACATAATCTTTGCCAACTTACGCAAGGATAAGAAATCCGGCCAGTTGGTTACCGAGGATCATGGGATACCGCTAGGAAGATGTTTCGATAGGATATCCAGTCCTCATAGACTGTGTGAGCTGACGATGTATACTGTATTACTGCTATTGGTGCCTACTAGGACTTTCTTCTGCATTTACTTGTGGGTTTTGGGTAATCAGGTATGTCGATCTCTATACAATATTTATCATCTCCTTCAATCTGTCCTTGAGATAGAATTTATTCAAGCTACGTAAGATTTACTTACCTATTCATGGCGCATTAATCAGATGCGCAAAACGTCATCAAAATTTTGCATCAAGATGCGTTTTCGAGACCCACTAGAATCGATGTTTCAAACATTTTACTTTGATTTTATAACCAAAGAAAATCACTCTAATACAAGGAAATCTTTCTAGAATGCTTTTTTTATACACTTGAGATTAAAATTTAAACCTTTTTCTGTGCGAATTTCATAAAGATTATTTTTATTTCAGATCCAGACAGCAATACAAGCCCATGAATGGTACAAGAAGACTTTTAAAACATATCCAAGAAATAGACATGCAATTTTCCCGCAAATATTATAAGTCTGACTAATTATAGTTAGTTAGTTATGTATACGACTGGTTCTTAGTATGTATTTTTTACTCTGATATTATGTTAGCCGTAAGTTTTCCTCTGAAAATAAAATAAAAATAAAATAAAATAGGTAAATTACAAAAATAAGTCTGCGGACCAAAAATTTTGCCTTATGAAGCTCTATTAAAATATTATTATTGTACAGGGTGTTGGTTAGATTTTTCGTAACAGATTCTAACCTATGCTTTACACCTCCGTCATTGTCATCTAAAGGTTATTTAATTTAAATATATTGAGGAGGGTGCAGTACTGGAGATCTTGGCCAAAATGTAATGCAGATGACAATGACGAAAGTGAATCGGAAGGTAAAATCTTGAAAATCAGCCCAGTAGCGAGTGAATAAAATATTTTTAAATGAAGAAGGCTTTAGTTTGTAGTCGAATGTCTTCTGAAATAATATTAGTGTTGAGGACAGAGCCCTTAGCCTGTAACGCAATGGCGGGTCAATGGCGTCCCGGCAGAAGGACAAAACCGGGTTCTCCTCGTTTTTCTCCTACAACCAGAGAACTAATCCTCTAGAATTAGAATCAAAATATTCTTTGCTGTACTACAAAAACATTAAAAGGACAGACAGCGTTAGCAAATCGTAATTGAAGTCGTCACCTGACAGCCCATTTTGGCACCATTGTGTTACAGGCTAAGGGCCCTGGTTTTAAAAGGCCATAGAAGCTAGTTAGAAGGTGTTAATTGAAAACAAATCAGTAAAATGTTTAAGAAACTATTATTAATATTAAGTAACACTCAAATAATAATATAATTTAAATATTCGAATAAGAAACTGTGTTAAAAAGGCATTTAAATCATTTATTTTGGGTCATTATCTGGGCACGTATTTATCTGCTGAAGATGACCGTTTTACGTAAATTGTGATAAATTACAAACTTATTTATTGCTTCACTATTTGTATTTTATTTAACTTACACACTTCACAGCACTGTTTTGCACTCTTACTTGAACAGGAAACTGGAAAGAAGAAAAAAACATCTTGTTTAGAAACGTAGATAGAAAGTGTAATTTTAACTAGTCCCTAAAAGTAATAGACACCACAGTCATGTTTCATGAAATGTTTCGATAGAGACCATAAGAGAAAGAGTGGGCTCAAATGAAAAGAAAAGCTCTCCCTAAACCATTAAAACTCCTTATAAGAGATGCCTGAAAAGTAATTGATAAACTCGATGTACTCTTACATTGAGGGTATCTATTACTTTTTCATCTCCCACGCTCGGAAAGTTTGCTGTTACTAGTAACTTACGATCGTGTAAAGGCCGGATTTAAACTATCTGAACTTTTGTGCGCTTCGAAATTTGAACGCGACGCCGGGACAGTCTTTCCCGCGCCCTATAGTTTTGAAAAAGAAAAAAACACTGGCCGTTTAAGTAGATGCCAGATCCCGATGGAAAATAAAACCTCATTCATAGTTCGTTTAAACGCGTATTTCAGCGAAAGCGATTGTTCGTGCCCGTTCTCTATACAAAACTGTGAATGTAAATGGTGCATAAGCATCTTTTAAAAAGGTAAAGTCACGGAATAGAACATTCAGAAACGCGGTTTCTTCTTATAGTCTTTTCAATATTTTGTACACATATTTATTTTTAAATACCAGTAAATAAAAAAAATGCTGCGCTTCTGTTTTATCAAATAGATAATTATGTTTTGGTTTGTTAAATACATTTTTTCAAACGATATTACTAATTTCATTTTTTATCTCCTACAAATTTTTAATTTATATGGTATAAGTTCAGAATGCACCCGGAAAAAAAAACATTCTTTTATTTACATTATTTTTGTGTCTGGATAAATAAACTTCAGGAAATTATTAATAAAACGAATGGTTTTAATACCAACGAAGCTCAAAACTTTAGTGCGGCAGCCGTAACTACAGTAAAATATGCTTTTAAAAGGAACTTATTTGACTCACCTGTTTTGCCTGTAAGTAGTTGTCTATAGAGTTTGTCCCGCTTGGCTAACAAAGTCATTTCCTCGCTTCTGTGAGATGAAAAGTTTTGTGTTTCGCACGAATGCAATATTATTTGCGTCTCGTGCTTCTGAATACCTCGCTACGCTCAGGTTTCTTTTTTTGAACCACTCGCTACGCTCGTGGCTCAATTTTAGAAACCTTCGCTAGCTCGGTTTTCAATACAAGCACTCGCCGCAAACAATAATTTTGCATTCTTGCATAACAAATAACTATTGTTTGAGGCATCTAAAAATGAAAGACTTAAAAGTACTATACCCAAAATTTTTTTTTTATGGAGGGTCTGACGCTTTGGGGGGGGGGGGGGGGGCTTGAGCCCCTTAGCTCCCCCCCCCCCTAAATCCGCTAGTGTATGTACCCACCTGTAGGGGTATCCTTGCGTCTTGTTCCGGAACACAGATAGCTGCAGAGAGAAGAAGATACAGACCAGAACAAGCCCGACTACTGACTGTAACCGTCTGCTCTTTCCCTCGAGGGGCGGCCTCGGGGCGGTGCTTCCGTCGCGGACCCCTCCCGCCGCCTCTATCATGAGAATCATGCCCACTTCGACCGCATTATAATCCGCGCGCGATGAGAACGGGATGGAACCTTGTCAAAGTCAATCGAAACATAATTTTACTTAGACAAGGTTGCATCGACGCGAGTTTGCTTACCGCGTGCGCCTCAGTTCCAAAACGTCGCATCCCATTCTCATCCCGCGCGCATTATTCTTACACATGTCTAGTATGTATGTACCAGGGGCGGATCCAGGATTTTGGTTCGGGAGGGCTTGAACCCAATGAGCGTAGGTTTTCAAGTTTTCAAATTTACAAAGTATACAAAATTTATTTTTATATAGGGTCTCAGATGCTCTTAGGGGGGGCTTGAGCCCCTTAGCCCCCCCCCCAGAATCCGCTAGTGTATGTACCCACCTGTAGGGGTATCCTTGTGTCTTGTTCCGGAACACAGATAGCAGCAGAGAGAAAAAGACACAGACCAGCACCAGTCCCACTACCGACTGGAAACGTCTGCTCTTTCCTTCGAGGGGCGGCCGCGGGGCGGCGCTTCCGTCGCGGACCCCTCCTGCCGCCTCTATCATGAGGATCATGCCCACTACCACGGCCGCGTCTGGGTTCCTTGAGTTAAGGTTTCTGATTGTATTTTATATAGGTTAATCTATAGGTTAAGGATTGTATTTAGGGTTGCCATATTATGTCCGGCATGTCCTCCTTTTTAACCCCCTACCAAAACGGAGGAGTGTTATAAGACAGACACACAGATACACACCCTCACACAAACATAACGGTGAAACTTACAACACCCCTCTTTTTGGTCGGGGGTTAAAAACCACACCGTCCGTCCGTTCTTTTGTTGTGAAAAGGATACTCAAAATGGCTATAATATAGCTCTCCAGCACGAACTGTCCGTGGCTCCCGCTGTTGATGTAGACGGGTCCGGTCTTCGACCGGTGGAAGAACGGCGGACCTCTGATCTGGTTCCACATCTGCCCCGAGACCATGGCGAAGCAGAAGAATACCGCGGCGACGGCCCACATCTGGGAGTTTGGGAAATACAGATTGGTTTTATCATGGGAAATTAATAACCAAAGAAGCATAATATTTTAAAGATAGATAGATATAGAGAACACTTTATTGTACACCAGGAAAAAATATTGAAAGTAATATTTTATACTTAAACGGTAATAACGGCGAACGAAAAAAACATGGAAGCATTTCTTTAAGCTAACCCATCCTCTAAAATCGACACACGCATCTACTCGCGCAGACAGCTTTGTTAAAAATATTTTAAACCAATAAGGAAACAAGAAACTCCATCATTGGTGGATAGTTTTCACGCTGTTGATGTTATTGGACGTATGCTATTACGTACGTAAATAAAGTATGATTTACCTGTTGTAAAATGTTATTTATGGTATTTAATAAATAAAAATTATCTATCTTAAATGACAGCGTCAAACTGATGTCTTCTGAGTCACGTCTATCCAACTACTAAACTGAGAGGAACCATGTGTAGACTCCGCCCCACTGCTATTGGCTACATAGGGGCAATGTCCCAGGGCCTCCAAGCTCAGGGGGCCCCCTCGGACCCAAAATAAAAAATCGGAAATATAGATAGGTTCGGGCGCGCGTTAGAACAAATGGCCCTTTGCATAAAGTATCTCGATTACGATATTTAAGTATAAAATCGGTATTTTTTAGGGCGCGCTGCCCGCGTGTTTTAAAAGAAAACCTCGGTGAGGGATTATAGTAGGTATGCTCCTTGCCGTGGCTTATAAAAAAGCTTAAATCGGTGAATTTTCGGGCGCGCTGCGGGCGTTTCTTTTTAGTTAAAACGAATAAAGTGATGAAATTATTATTCAAGGGAACATTTAATTATAATGGTTAATTTCTCCATTTTAGGCTTACATTTTCAGTTAAAGTATTCTATAGGTTTTTTTTTATTTACCTGTCTATAAGTACTATTTTGGCTTGATAAAACCTGAACAGTTTAGTTGGGGTCCCAGTTTGTTTTCGCCCCAGGGCCCTTCGTTACCTAGCTACGTCACTGCTCCGCCCATACGAGAACCATATGCATCAGGTCATTTCTCAGGGCTAGTGAGATCTCCATGTTTTCTTCTGCTCGCTGGCTAATACATATTACACCTTCCTATGGCACCAAAAGGGAGCATGCTCAGCATTAAGCATAGCATGTAAGCACATGCAAAGAGCTGTTTTTAGCAAGTCCCTTCTTTAGGTACATGAGCTTGTGACTTGCCTTAACTTGTTAAATTTGTTCTAACGTTTTTGTGTAAAATTTACAAAACGACACCTTGTATAAATTAAAGTACTAACCTGCTTGTTGTAGAGGAACTCCAGGTTGTTCCGGCGTAGGTAGAGGAACCCGCCCGCCAGTACGAAGAGCATTGTGAACACCACGGCGCCGGAGTAGTTGGGCGGACGGAATATACGGACATGGAATATATAGACATGGAATATACGGACATGGAATATACGGACCTGGAATATAAGGACCTGGAATATACGGACATGGAATATCTTCTTCTTCTTAGGGTGCCTCTCCGACTCAGCGAAGGATGGCGGTCAGCTCTGCATATCCGTCTTTGTCTCTCGCGAGGCCAAATAGCTAGGCAGCACTCGCGATCCCAGTCCACTCCCGTAGGTTTCTTAGCCAGAATTTTCTCCTTCGGCCGACGCGTCTCTTGCCAGCGACTTTTCCCATCATGGAATATACGGACCTGGAATTTAAAGTACAAACCTGCTTGTTGTAGACTCTACAACAAGCAGGTTTGTACTTTAAATTTGTAGAGGAACTCGAGGTTGTTCCGGCGCAGGTAGAGGAACCCGCCCGCCAGTACGAAGAGCATTGTGAACGCCACGGCGCCGGAGTTGTTGGGCGGACGGAATATACGGGCATGGAATATACGGACCTGGAATATACGGACCTGGAATTAAAGCACAAACCTGCTTGTTGTAGAGAAACTCGAGGTTGTTCCGGCGCAGGTAGAGGAACCCGCCCGCCAGCACGAAGAGCATTGTGAACGCCACGGCGCCGGAGTTGTTGGGCGGACGGAATATACGGGCATGGAATATACGGACCTGGAATATACGGAGCTGGAATATACGGACCTGGAATTAAAGCACAAACCTGCTTGTTGTAGAGAAACTCGAGGTTGTTCCGGCGCAGGTAGAGGAACCCGCCCGCCAGCACGAAGAGCATTGTGAACGCCACGGCGCCGGAGTTGTTGGGCGGACGGAATATACGGGCATGGAATATACGGACATGGAATATACTGACCTGGAATATATGGACCTGGAATTAAAGCACAAACATGCTTGTTGTAGAGAAACTCGAGGTTGTTCCGGCGCAGGTAGAGGAACCCGCCCGCCAGTACGAAGATTACCTACCTAGTACGAAGAGCATTCTGAACGCCACGGCGCTGGAGTTGTTGGGCGGACGGAATATACGGGCATGGAATATACGGACCTGGAATATACGGACCTGGAATTAAAGCACAAACCTGCTTGTTGTAGAGAAACTCGAGGTTGTTCCGGCGCAGGTAGAGGAACCCGCCCGCCAGTACGAAGAGCATTGTGAACGCCACGGCGCCGGAGTAGTTGGGCGGACGGAATATACGGACCTGGAATTTGAGAGAAGCGGTGTTTAGACCAAACATAGGATAGTATGAGTCTCTTCCTAATAATAAAAATAATATCTTTATTTATTCAGATAACTGGGATCCATTGGGTTACAAACTAGTTTAATTAAATAAATAAATAATAAGCTCGCAAAGTTTGACTGTGCATTATTGTGAGTAACACATAACGCACGCACGCACACACCCAGTCCCACGTAGCCTATTTATTTATTTCTTCTTGTATGTATTTCGACCCATTGTTTAATAAATGGGCCATCTACCCTGTTCGCTCAGGATACCCTTGGAGCTGCCACGGGACCTGCTGGACAGTGAGGCCGTCCTTTTACGCATAATAGCGTAAAAGTCGTCCGAATGAGCTTGGTCATATATTTTTAGATTTTAGTATCCTTTTTTGTGAAAAGCTTGTTTTGCCATCGCAATTCTACAGGGTGCACTCTTAGTCGATAGCGGAATTTTAAGTAGGCTGTCTACCGATCAATACAAACAACTTGTATTAGGTGGCGACAAAAATGGAGCGAATAAAATATCAACTGTTTCATATATTTGGCGCAGTACTGCGTCGACCTTTTGTATGGAACAGCTGATATTTTTTTCATTCCATTCTTAAAGTTCCGCTATCGACTTAGAGTGCACCCTGTAGATTATGTTTGGCCTAATGTCTTCCGATATGGAGGCCTAAAATGGTTCCCGATCAAGGATAACAACATAGAACTCTGAAATGTGCCTGGGAAAATAGATGCCCAAACTGCCTTTCGGAGCTTATTTGCTCGTAGTCTATGCAATTAAAGTAAAACTGTACACTAATGCAATAAGGTTGACATTCTAATATTAGACGTATGGTTGATGTTTCGTATTGTTCTATTGCTGATATCATTTGTTTCCGTGGGGACAAGTTTTTATTGTGATTTTATACGTAATGCGGATTCTATGGGATTTAGTTCGGTGGAAACTATTGACAATTTATTTACGAACAAGCGTGGAGTTTGCCTGATAAATTAGAAATTATGGAATGTTCATTCATATGCTAAAAATACATACGCAAAGTAAATAAGTACACAGTAGTTACAGCTGGCCCGAGTGAGCATTATGCTACGGTCGGCCACAGCCAAGGATACCCCAGGATAGCTCTTACCACGCGCGACATAAGGCCGCCAATCGAACAAAAAGGGGTACCTATCCTAGCGTTTGGCTGACTGTATGTACCTTGGTGATTAAATATTACAAACAATTGGGTCACTTCTCAAATGTTTATAAAGGCGCCACCAATGAAATTCTACACTTAATATTATAAAGAGGAAAAGTTTGTAAGTGTATGTAGGGGGTAATCTCCAAAACTACTCATCCGGTTTTAAAAATTCTTTTACTAATGCGAAGCTACGTTATCGCTTAGTGCTATAGGCTATTTTTTATTGTGATAAAAGGAAAAAAACTAAGTCTGCGCGGACGAAGTCGCGGGCAAAAGCTAGTATTTACTATTTTCAAACCGACTGCAAGTAAAGGGGGGTTTGTGTCTAATGTGTCTTCGACTCGTGGCGTGTGTCGTTTGATTGACACCTTTTTAGGTATGCCACGCTCGGGAAGAGCTTCCATGGACCATGGGATATCCTAGCTTGTTGACCGTACAAAGTACATGGGTACGGTACCTAATGTCTACGATCTACTTCTCGAACTTCTGGTTTTTTGGCCAGTAGGTACCACCGGTTAAGAGGGCGTTAGAGCACCATTTTCCCATACAAACGTAGTTCCGGTTTAATTTCTAAACTACAGGATGACAGGATGATACAGCTGGATTTTGCTGAAACTTGGTTTATATCAGTAGATGACCAATATGGAGGTTTGAAAATAGTTTTTATAATAAAAAAAAATTGCCTGAAAGAAATAAGAGCGATGCGTTTTTCGCGCCGAAAAAGGGGTTACTTTCAGCTGTTATTTACTTACATTATTACACTGTCTATTGGAGTCTAACTACCTTGGGAACATCAATAATGTGTTGTCCATGACAGAAAAAAAAAGATTTTTGAAATAGCTAATAAAATGTAGAAATGACAGCTGAATTACGAAAAATTTTGGGAAAATAGATCTATTACATTACAACTACAACTAGATACTCGCGAAAGGACACGAACAGTCGAACAACACGTAAACTCATAAAGCCGCATTGCTTCTCACTTTTCCCGCGCCCCGTCTCGCTCTGGGTGAAATAGCTATAGAAAACAGTGTTTCACGCGCTTGGCCATCACTGAGTTCCCACGGTCCTGAAGGGGCCTCTTAACCACTTTGACCAGAAATTCAAAACGGCTTAATTATTTTTGTTCTGTTGTTTAGAATAATGAAAAGAGTAAGTACAATTATATTTTCGCGAAACAAAAATCACTGAAAAAAATATCTCAGTCGATAATATTATTTTATTAGGTTTGCACGGGCACTATACCTTCATAATTTAAACACATTTTTTAACGGATTTAACACTCGTTATATTTTGTATGTATCTCTGTTCAGATTTTTTTTTTAAACTGAAAATGTAAGCTTTTCCACCACACTACTTTCATTGACCCTTAAGTAACAAATTAAATGTAAGCAGTAATTTATCACAAGAAAACTTACTGCAAAGGCACACGGTAGGCGAATGAGAGAATCTGTTTGAATAACTCAGATGGCATGACAAATCTGGGCGACAACCGTAGAAACCGTCCTTTCGTGGGTGTTGAAGGAATTTGAACTTTATTTCGGTGTATTTAGGTGACATTTTGCATTTTCATGGGTGCCTATACACTAAAGAGTAACTAATTCATGTTTGAGTTTAGAGTGCGAACAAAATTATTGGCAGTTGACAAATCCATCAACACAAGATAATGTACCCTCATACTTATCCCCACATGAGTATGCAGAGGCACTATTTTTTTAAATATTTTGCTAGTTTTCCCTTCTTCAGGAATCATGAAATGGCTGGCATGGAAATGGCTGTGGATCGCTAGGTAGGTACGGTCGGCCAAAGTCTAGGATACCCTATGGTAGCTCTTACCACGCACCGCATAAGGGCGCCAATCGAACAAAAAGGAGTTAATTATTATTTATTAATACACTGGCAGCTTAAAGCTGATGCGTGTATATCACTTTAGTGCACTTTTTAAATGTTTATCGAGTCTGTTTTTAAAAGAGTTCACCGAGGTGGCACTGATTACTGCCTCAGGCAGTTTATTCCACGCATTCACTACACAGTTCGGCAAGATTCAAGATATTTATTTGCTTTGAACGTGGTAGGTACATTTCATATGTTAAAATAGAAGAAGTGTTTTCTGGGGTTGCTTGTCCATGGTTGCTGGTTCAACTTCAGCGAGTGCCCTCTTAGCATTTTGTTGGTATTTAGCTCGTATGTGTTTGTGTTTAGGTCCGGTACATTGTAATGGTTGTGTAGGATTTTGTATGTCTCTATCTATTAGGTTGCCTCACTCTCTACGCTGTATCTTTGTGTGAGGCCGGCTGTACCTACCTACTGACAGTCTTGTGGCTGTACTGGCACAAATTACTCAGAATTGCTATCAGAAATTCAATAATTTCCTATAAAGATTGGGGACACCTAGAAAAATTGCTTGGGACCAAACATCTTGGATGAACCTGACTAGCTTCGGAACTACGGAACCCTAAAAAGGTTGGAAAGGGCAGGTTTTAGGTTTACCTGTCAGAGATCAAGCTATCATCGTGTCAATGTTACCTGAATATCAGTCCTGTCCTGGATCCACTTAGAGATGGCCTCGGCATGAATCCCGGCGCGCTCAAAGTCCATTGAGTCTGAAGGTTTGGGCTTGCCCTTGGCTGGGAAATGCATGATGACAGGTGCCGTGTTCAGCCTTAGCTGGAAAAGTTTGCAATATACAGGGTGTTAAGAGACCGCCAACATAAATGGTAATGGTAATGGTAATGGTAAAACGGGCTGTTTTCCGCAACTCGACGTCTCTACTTGCGCCTATTTTGCGTCTGGTGGGATTTTTCATCCTTGCCAACCCAGCTCCTCCAGGAAGTCCACCAGTCCACGGATGTTCTGGAGCACTTCGGGGAGCGACCCCGGCGAACTGAGGTGGGTAGCCCGGTATTTTGCCAGCTCCCTGCATTCCAGCAGGAGACCGCCAACATAGCGGGAAACCATACCATTGTTAGGTGTTTGTTTTTGTTTGTTAATGTTAAAGTTTCGTAAGCTCTGCACATTTTCATATTGATTTAACGTTTTCACTTACTTTTATTATTTGTCGGAATAAAATAAAATTTGTGAGAATGCTCATATTTTTTTTATAGGAGGAAAATTCATGTTAGCAGGGTCTGTTATCAAAATCCCTAGATTCAACTAATTTATACATTGAGTTTAATTTACTTTTACTATAAATTAAGTTTGTATTTTTTATTTTTAGTAGTTTTCTTAGCTCCGTGCTACAGCAGTTAGGGTCCATCTGATTGGATTTTCATGTTAAGAATCCCCTGGAGCTCTGCAGCCCTCTCGCTCACACTTATCAACATTTTAATTGATTGTAAGAAAATTATTCCGTTTTGGATGATAAAATATAGTTGCATACAGAGATCTTGAAGCTATCGACATGTGGACACACTTATAATTTCACATTTCTAGTTTAAAAAATATATATTAGTGAACTACTACCGAAGTTCAGTAATATTTTTTTTATTACGAGGAATATGAAATCAAACGTGTGTCCACATGTCGATAGCTTTATTATCTATGTCTGGAACTATATTTTACCATCCAAAGTTGAATCACTCTCTAACAATCAATTAAAATGTTGAAAAGTGCGAGCGAGAGGGCTGCAGAGCTCCAGGGGATTCTTACGATAATGCACTCATCCTAGTTTTCTTTCAAAACATCAGGCAAGCTAATTACGTCTGAAAATGTCTTGGAATAAAGCAACCAAGTAGTCACTACACCTTTCTGGGACCTTAGCCTGTAACGCAATGGCGGGTCAATGGTGTCCCGGCAGAAGGACAAAACCGGGCTCTCCTCGTTTTTCTCCTACAACCAGAGAACTAATCCTCTAGAATTAGAATCAAAATATTCTTTGCTGTACTACAAAAACATTAAAAGGACAGACAGCGTTAGCAAATCGTAATTGAAGTTGTCACCTGACAGCCCATTTTGGCACCATTGTGTTACAGGCTAAGGGCCCTGGAGTGCCGTTGGTCATTGAACATAGATAGTTAGTACCTACAGTCGGCCACAGTCTAGGATAAGGGCATAAGGCGCGTGGCATAAGGGCGCCAATCGAACAAAAAGGGGTATCCTAGCGTGTGGCTAACTGTACCACGAACTTACCATTTGGAAGATGTCCGATCCCTCATCAAAATCAACGATACCAAAGTACATCTTGTTGTTGAACCCAGGGGAGAACCTGAAGGAGTTGGCGACGATCATGAACTCGTCATAGACATGCTGGCAGATGGCACATCGTCTCGCAGGTGCCATTGCTGTAAACATCACGACGAAAGAGTAATCTCGAGGGGGCGACTTGACATAGTCCTTAAACTTCTGCAGGTTAAGGTTCACGACAGACTTCTTCAGTGTCAGGTCCTGCAGTTGCTGTTGCTTCTCTTCTAGCTGGAATTTGGAACGCATTCGTAAGAGAAACACGAGTTTTTCAACCGCAACCGGTATCTTCTATTTGGAAGACTTACCCCTTTTACCCGCGATTGGGCGGCTCCATTGTGGTACGAGAGAAGGATGAAGAAGAATAGTAACGATATCAGCTTCATATTGCTGGATATTCTTGTAAGAATACCACAATTTCTCTTTACTTTTGCCAACACAACTCCAGCGAGACACCGAAAAATTCGATAGAACCACAGATTACAGAAAGTCAAAACGGATCGAAGTGTCAAATTTTCTAATCTGTGGTCAAAAAATCAACCAATCCGGCTGTCATTCGTGTCAAGGTTTTTACAAATTAATAATAATCTGTGGAGTGTGGACCTGAGGTGGGCGTGTTGGGACGACAGGGTTGGGTGGGACCGGTATATTAAAAACCCACAGAAACTGAAAACATCCTGCCGGTTCCCCTTCGAATGACCTACTGTTATTTATTAAACAAATTTTCATAAAACAAGCAACGAAATGCAAATGTATAATTTCACAACTCGCTAAGGGGGCATTTCCCTGAGTTCTTCAAGATTTAGGAAAGGCATTTATCCTGCGTTTATCACAGCCTAGATCTCTTTTAATCTGTGAGCTCCAATAGCACAAACGTCGTTGGTAACCACAGTGTTGGTAACACTGAAAAAAAAAGTAAAAAAAAACTGTCGAAGGAAGGAAAAGAAAATTGAGAAAAACTTATTTTCAAAAAAGTTTTTATTCAGATGAAAAGATTTTCAATGCAAGCAAATTTTTGCAAGCAAAGTTGTACCGGCCAGTGCTTTAACAGAGGAATCTTCAAGGTAGGTGACCCCATAGAAAGGTAATAATAAGTCTATGGGTGACCCCAAATCACTTCTGCTTCCAGCTTGAAAGGGAGCTTGTTATCAAAAGCTTCAAATGATCAAAAACCTATATTTTCGGATTGGAAGAATTCATTTCGATTACACGGGGGGGTATCGCACGCAACATTCTGCTATCTCATGCACTCTTTTGTTTAGCTAGCCAAACCGACTGACCATAACCCATTCGTGCCTATCGCAATGGACTGGATTAAGGAATCAGCGCCTCTAGCATCATGATGGATTGTATCCAGCTCTTCATCATATGTCAACAGAGTGAGATAAAGAAGGGAGAGATCATTGAAATAGATCGTGATAGAATACCTTCATGCTAGAAATGCATCAAAAGGGGGATCCTCGATCCTTTTCCTTCCTCATTAGTTCGAGGTATGGTAGAGCGCATGATTGCCATTTTAACTAGAAGCCCGAGCAATTCCAAGTCGGCCACCAGGATCCCCTAGTCCGATCTCAGTGAACGCATCGGTTCATCGCTTCTTTGCTTGTGTTTCGAGGGGCAAACTAGTACCATTCGTATCACCGTTCCCTTAGTAGTGGTACAGATGGCCCAGTATGCTTAGCATGGTCGTTTTGACACTCTCTCGAACTCGAGTGACAGACGTGCGTGCCATGTCTTTTGTGCGAGCATGGCAGGCGGGATTCGAGATGGCAATAGATTAGGGTCATGTCGAGCAGAAAGTAGATATTGCAATTTTTAATTAAAATGTTGTATTTTTGTCTCCATCGCCATGTTGGCGTAGAGCCAACTCGAGCCCGACCGACAAGTTGACAGTTTTGCATAGAGAAGGGCCTATCTCGGGCTTACCATGCTGCACGTACTGAGGCACCAATTTGTGCATGATCTTGCTTCTGCTGCTAGGCTTGACTGTGTGAAGTGAAATCCATTAAGTTTTGCCAGCTTAGTGGCTATTCAACCCTAATAATATTCTAGCTAGGTACCCCAGACCTATACTGAAGATTGTGTTAAAATATGCAAGGGATGCAACCAATGGATTCATGGTTGTGTACTGGACCAAAACTGTGCAATCGGCATAATGTCAACTGAAACACATGTCTTGAATTCATAATTTACATAATTATTTTCAAAATATTTTATTAACACAATTCATTCAGTAACACCAAAGATTATAACATCTCTAACATTTAACCTAAAATAAAATACAATTTTTACCTAATGTATTTTACTTACCAATTTATAATCATTCAAACATCATATATTCGACTATTATGAGGTAAGTATACATAATAAATATATATTTTAAATATTTCACATTATAAGTCGTCAGAAAAGTATTTTATCAATATTATTGTGGTTAAATATGACAGTACCTTCACATAGTAGAAAGGCCTGTGTTAACTATATCTTTTTAATTAATTTGTTCATCGAAGAGGAAAATAAAACACAAGCAATCAAGTAGAAACAAAATAATATGGAATGTACAAATCATGTTTATTTACCGATTCCTGGCAATACAATGTTTGTGACTGGCTTTACAACATTCTCAGTAGTCATTCGGTGAGACAAAAACATACAGTCCGTAACAGTACAAGTAATAAGAATAAATATTGCCCACTACAACACTGAAAGCTATTAGCAAGTGGTATGTAGTTAAGCCAGGTTTAACCTCAATAAATCGTCGATCAACCAAACTTGCGCGGTACACAGTACCGTGGGGTTAACGGATCATAAATAATTTTAAAGATAACTTGTTTGGACTTAAATTTCTACTCTAACTGTACATTAGTTTCGCCTTAACGCTAAAAATAATCTAAAGTGATATAGTGATCGTCAGATAGCTTGAATATCGTTCGCTAGGGATGTAACGCGGAAATTAAAGTTTGATATGTCGTTGGAAAAAAACATAAAATCTCCTGTCACCGGAAATAAATGTAAATGAGTGGGCAGTAATAAATTAATCTGTCATCGCTCGATAGCGTTTAGGAAACATGATTGAACTGTAATCATTTTTATAAAAGGGAAATAGAAAAATGATTTATACAAGTCGCGACTCAAGGCACAACGCGGCCGCAGCATCTAGGCCGTGTCGCGCCGGAGCTATAGCGACAACATATAAATGATTAACGTTCAAGTACTCAACAAGAGATAGGTACTATACAAGGAGGTATTGTGCCCTGAGGTTCTACATGGGAGTTAGATGAAACGTTACCGGCGACGACATCCCTGTGCGCGAAGAGCAGATTCGAAAGCTGAGCATAGAACCTCAGGACACGGGCGACGGGAGACAAGTGTGGTACGCCAACGGCGCTTACTGTTTTGTGTAAAGGTAGATGGCGACGATGAGACCGTAAAGACCCAACACTTCAGCGAAAATGAGGATAAGGATCATGCCGACGAATAATCTGGGTTGTTGTGCCGTACCACGCACACCAGCGTCTCCGACGATTCCTATGGCGAAACCGGCCGCAAGACCAGAGAACCCGACGGACAGACCAGCCCCCAGGTGGATGAACCCTCTGAAAAGAGAGAAAACACTTGTGTTACACACAATCCAACAGCATTAACGTTTTACTAAAAATAGAGGCGAACATAGGTTTTCTAATTATTTCGATAAAATATAGATCGTTGTCAGGTGTTTTAAAAATGTCGTGGAGCCATAACGGCACTACAACCGGTGACACAAAAAACTTGAACCTTGAGCGAAATTACATTTTTATAGCTCACTCGAATGCTCACTCAAATATCGTTATAGCTACATATCAGACCGGAATAGTTTTGCAGTAAATTTGAATTTTTCTTTTTAATATTTCCTATTGATAAAAATAAATTATGATAAATAATGAACCAAAATATAAGTAATGTCATTCATCATTACAAATGAACTTATCAGCAACATGATTTATCATTCTTATCTTGAGTACCTACATATTCACTGATAGATACAGAAACTATTTTCTTCAGGAGCTACGCTTAAGTAAGTCAGAATGCCATCATAAATAGACGAGGGCTAGAATGTAGGCACACTAATTTCTGAATCTAGTATCGTAACACAATTTGCCCCATTTAGCCACAGACCCGCTTTTTTATTCTACCATCTTCGCTACCAGGATTCTGAATAGACAGTTAATGTTTTCTCTTTGTCTCATGCGGCGGGCGAATACAAATAATATGGCGATGGATAGAAAAACCTAATATCTGATGACGAGGGCATTCTAGGCCTCTGAAGAATGACCTATCTATCCAATTCCAGGTGATTAGTGAAATTCACTGTGGGCCATTAGGCCTCTACCCTGACAGTTCCGCTAACCTTCCCAAGTCACCACGCTCTGCGTAGACAATACCAACTAGGTACAACCCCGAACGAATCCAATAACTTACAATCCGGTTAGGTTATTTTTATGAATTCTAGGGTAAGCCGTGACCCAAGTGTAGCTCTGGCAATGGCGTCTCATTTACAAATGACTTGATAGCGTGCAAGGGATTGCCGAGGTGACAAACACGAATCGGGCGGGTCAAACACTGTTTCAGTTCATCAGTTGTTATAATATCATGGGAATGAGCCAAATAGGTTGTTGCTTCCATAAATACCATCACTTAAAAGGCAAATAGGTCTAGATTGATCTTCGCTCAGGGCAGGCTTTGTTTGGCATTATCAGCCTCTGAGGTACGAAGATTTCTACAAATCTTAATCTATTTAGCGATATCGAGCAGGTCAGATTTAGTTTTGTTGCACTTTTGGGCTTGACAGCAAAGTCCCAGGTACTGCAGCGTCCCAGTGGTTACTTCACCCATCTAGTGTTAGTGGGGCGCCACTAGACGCTGCATAAATAATCTTTCATAGATGTAAAAGGCCTAAGTTTTTTAGAACTCGACAAAACCTTTCTCGTGGCATAGTGTACCTCCAGCAGTTTAACATAAGCAAGCATTGAAGTGAAAAGTAAGATGTAGCCTGTGCAATATTGTACATGTCCTACACTACGCCAGCTGGGTAAAGGCAGACAGACAGAGAGTTCGGGCTTAATCACCACGCGTGCCTATTGCGGATTTGCGATTATTGCGTTGGTGTTATTTCAGTGAGTGAGACAACTTACTTGTATAGGGTGTAAGTGTTGGAGGTCTCCAGGGCTCCAGCAATCAGGACAGCCACCACCAGCCCGTAAATGGCAATGATACCCGCCATGACGACGGGGATGATGGACTTCATGATGAGTTCGGGCCTCATCACCGACATGGCGGCGATACCCGTGCCGGACTTGGCCGTTCCATAGGCCGCGCCGAGGGCTGGAAGTAGATAGAAGTAGATTGGTTAAAAACTTGAGGCATTTCAAAAGATTCATCGAGTTGTCCACAAATCGACTTGCCGTAATAAGGATTGGTTTTTAAAAATGCCTAAGTAACTTCCAGCAAGGTACCGGCTAATTATTTCTTTTGGCAGCTGATGCGAAAACTCTGATAGGAGACGGTACCTACACAAAGTGGAAGAAAACTTGAGGTAGGTATTTCAAAAGATTATGTCAGTCGTCAGCGCATTAACTTGCTAGCTGTAATCGGGATTAGAAATTCCTTAGTGCCAATCTTCGCACCACAAGATCATCAAGCTGCAATTTCTATGTAACTCCATTCAGTGATTTAGCCTGCGTATTGTCTATCAGGAATAAGTATGTCTTGTTTAGGTGTATTGATGATTTTGGATGACTGCACTAAAACAATATACTCATGACTATTTTGTAACATGAATAGATTCAGTAAATCCAATCATTTGCATGTTTGGGTGTTATTCCAAACTTAATTGAGAGACTTTTTGTGTGTGTTTGTCCAAAACCGGTTCTGTGTTGATCCAAACATGTCCCAGCCCTGTAGTTTGAGTGGTAAATAAAACTATCAAGTTTGGGTAAACGTTGCCACTTGATAATTTAAAAAGCCTGCATCTGTCTCTTTTTCATAATCCAGACGAGGAAGACTGAACTAAAGTCGGTTCAGTGATTTGTTACGTACTTCACAGTGATCAACCATGGAAGAAGGTTCACGTGTTCACTGTGCCATGACGTCAAGGAACAATGCAGTTTAGTAATGCCATCGTTCTATAAAAAAGGCTCGACTCAGGGTCACCTATCATTTCAGTTTAGTTCTATGATCTTCGTTTTTTATTGATTCTTCATGGGATTATGAACATTTATATAGATTCCATTGGGAACGGTTGTCTGGACTACACTTTGTGTCATAATTTATCATAATATACTCTGCCTATCCCATCAGATCACATGACTCGTGTGCCCTGCCTTTCCTGTCTTTCGCATTTGCCATCAACTGGACCCATATGAACTTCTCAAGGCTATGCCTGGTAGACCGGATTATGATGTGTCAAAAGAATACCTCATTATCTTATTGTTATGTCATACATGATCACGCGTGCGTGACAGCTTAGGCGCGAAAAGTTTTCAGGGGTTTTCCCGATTTTAGTTGCAAAATAGCTTCCCCCATTCCTCATTATTGTCATGAATAGTTGAATGAGAACAATTTAGGGTAGGCCCTGTATTAGGCTTTTCTATAAACATTGGTTATCCATCAAACCGAATAGGTAACTAAGCAAACTTAAAAGTTACAGTATTTTAGTAAAAGTCTAGATGATTCCATGCTAAAATGTTTACCATGTAAATAATGGGTAAACCATTGATGTTCCATTAGTAATTATTCGTTTAGGACTTAGCACTGGTTAAGTTACTACTAAGCCAAGTGAATCAGTTGACTTAATCACATGATGTCTATGTCCGAATCATGTGATTATGTCAAAAAGTTATTTTTCAACCGAATTTTTAGCCGGTTTTACAAAAAATACTTTACAAGTCGTGTTTGGCACGATTTGTAATGACGACTACCAATACATGCTCATAACCTCTTGCCTTGGCATGGTCGAGTATTCTGTTTGTCTTACAAGATGTTATTGCAAAGATATTACACCCAACATTTGCAGTAAAACAAGTGCATTGTAATGATTATTAACAATGCGAATACAAACTGATAATACATGTCAGCTACACTTAACTCTTTAGACAAGATAAGTCCAGACTTCATGAACCAGTTTTCATGTGATTCATAGGTATGCCGACTGCTGCTTTTTGCAGAACAAAATGGGCAGCTTTGGCCTATTTTTATTTGGGAAATGACATCATGTGAAAGAGAGAGTACCTACTATAAATCAATGGCAATGAATGACAAACCATTGTAATAACAACGATTTTGGTGGAGGCCTTTCATTATCAAGGATTCTGCTATGCGTGTGGCAGTGCTGCAGGGCTACCAACATACAATAAATTTAAGTCACATGACTTTTATGAACCCGGTGATTCATTCATGGGCTTTGAGATCCTAGGGCAATCTTATACATGGGACAATTTTCCTATCCCTCGAAGATCGCTGGAAATATAGGTAACACGTTTCAGTGGACATTGATTTCTTTTGTCGGTTTTCACTATCTATGTAGGCATACACAGTATAGAAGGCGCGGCTATTCCTATATTTAGGCCGCCGAAAATAACATCACTAGATTCACGCTAATGATAAAATACTTGGTGCTTCACCCTCGATCTGGTACTTGAAAACTAAACCTTCATGAGATCGATATCGCTGAAGACAGCCATTTCGAACAGTACAAGCAACATAGATGAGAATGCATACCACTGAAGATGATGGCCGAGGCCGCCCCCATAACTCCAAAGAAGGGTCCGTAGATTGGGTTCGCTTCCGCCATTTTGATGTGAAGTGTAGGGTATTTACAGGTCCCAAAAAACTGTGATGACTATCTGCACACACTCACTTCACGAAACTACTTTAGCACGGACAAATATGGCCCAAGCTTTGCAGACTCGATAGAATGGGTCATATGACGATTGATGTTCAAGGCAGTGCTCGATATGCGCTAACTTCTCATTGGCTTTGATTTGTCACTTCCGATATGCGCAGCCAATCCTGAGCTAAAGATTTCGCAGGGTCGTGACGTCTATCATTGATGTGGATCGCTGGCCAGCAAACTTCATCTGCGCATGTACTATTCTGTCATTTTAATCCTATTTATTAAAATAAAATTTTGAAGGGGGGTTGTTTGTCGGTTTTATTGTTACAATAAATAATTTTATCTTAATTTATTACATTATTATTTACTCAAATTTAGTAAAAGGCCTTTGATATTCGTAAAATTATAAGAAAACTTTGTTTTGACTCGGAAATTGTATTGCCAGTGGCAAAAACCGATTTGGTAACACATCATAATATTTGATTGATTTAGGTATTTTAATTTACATATTTGAAATAATTAGTTCCCCAAAATAACGAAAAAAATTATTGTTAAATGAAACGGAAAATAATAACTTACTTTATTTTTATTCCTACGCTGGTCACCCTAAAAACATGTGGCATCTGTCAAAACCATGTGTCAGCTGTCAAATAATAATTTGTCAACAAAACCTAAAACACAAATCGTGGGGATTTTCATTTCAAATTAACTAATAATTCTCTACCCAGTTTGTGAGTATTTATAGTAATTCAAGGATATTAAAGCAACTGAATAAATGTTGAAGCCCATTTTAAAATGAAGTATAACTACAAGGTTTGTATCACTTTGCCGCTTTTGTAACTTTCGGTCCTAACCCGCGAACAGTCCCCGAGACCAAAAAGACTCTATCTTACGATTTAATTTACTTTTACCTATACCTAATCATTGTTAAAAAACCAGCGAATATAATTTTAATTGCTAAAACGTGCCAAACAAACACTTCGCCACAACATAACCTCTAAACATGTTTGTTACAGTTTCAAAATCTTCTTGGGACAGTGTATCGGAAAGGAGACATTATATTTACAAACGATGGCAACTGTGTTATCAGTCCTGTTGGTAACAGGATTACAGTGTACAACCTAAAACAGTAAGTCCGTCTACAAAAAGTCTTTGCACATCAAATTTTGTATATAAATTTTGCAACAAATAAATAATGTAATCAAGGTGCATTGCGCTTTAAAGTTTCAAAGGCAAAGTTAAAAAAAAACCGGCCAAGTGTGAGTTTCACTCCCAAACTGAGGGTTCCATATCACCATAAAAAAAAAATTAAAAAAAATACATACAAAGCATCTAGCATGCTTTTATGTATTTTGCAATAGTGCAAGTAAAAGTAAAGTAAAAACGTGTATTGTCATAAAATTAAATATCAAGTCTACATTATTGTGCTGACCCCCACACTGGGCAATGCCTGTCTCGTGGGGGAGACAAATATAGGAATTATTATTTTTTGGAATATGGCTAATAGTAAACTTAAATCTAATGTAAGTAACATCTTAAATGTACTTAGTGAAAGTTCATTCTCTGTTTAAAATGGGTCAGTCTCTGTTTAAGGCCCAAACCTAGGCACAACTAGCACTGCCAGTGGTAAAAATACACATCTTCTTTTTGGATACATTTTTTGCTAAAAAACTTCATTAGGTTATCAATGCAAGGCTTAACTATTTTTAGGACCTAAGTGGCCACTTTTAGCGATAAAAGATTTTATTTATAGGTTCTAGGATCTGGAATCTAAACCTTAGGTCCTAAAAAAAGTCAAGCCTCGCGTTGATAACCGAATGAAGAGTTTTTAGCAAAAAACGCATCCAAAAAGAAGATATGATTCCATTGGCAGTGCTAGTTGTGCCTAGGTTTCCACCTTAAGTCTTTTCGAGGTGGTGGGATTTAGAAGTTCAGTTGCCTATGGATAAGGATGATAATAAAAAAAATTATGACTGATGTGAGATGTACAAATACAAATTTATTTATTACCAAACAATTTTTACATGAAATATAAACAGTGGGCCCCGCACTAAGTAAACTTGTATTACGGGCTCCCTAATTAATGTGTTTATTATTTTCAGAAACAAGAGCAACACACTGTCCGTAGAAAGTCATTACAACTACACAGCGATAGATGTGTCCCCAAATGGCTCCGTCTTACTTGCTATCAACGAAAGTAAGTTCCTTACTTCCTCTATTAATTATTTGGGTCTTTTCTACTAAACTGCTTTCTCACTGCTCAAATTTCTATATTATCACAACTGTGCCTTTATTACATGGGGTTAAAAAAAATGAGGTACAGTTGTTTTATCTCACGAAAGGGGATGAGCCATACTTGTAGTTGTAATAATGCGTATAGACGCGCGCTCTTGTGTGCGTAACTTCATGCTGACAGTTTTTAATGGATAATTTTGGCGCGAACTGAGTAACACTAGTGACTCGGCCGGGGCTCGGCCGAAACCGAGCGCTCCGGAGCTTACGCACGCAAAGACAATGTGCATGCACATTTACACCCACAAGTATGGCTCATATGCTTTCGTGAGATAAAACGTCTGTATCATTGGATTTGTCATTTTTCAAATTCCCCGCTAGCCAATTTGTTTTATTTCTTCTTTAAATATTGGTTTGATTATTCACAGAGGGTGAGGCCCAGATGATAAGCCTGCTCACATGCTCCGTAATACACCGGTACAAGTTCAAGCAGCAAGTGAATGCGGTGCGATTCAGTCCGGACGGCAAATACTTTGCTGCTTGCTGTGATGACACTGGTATGAAAAATTGGTTTAATTGGTACATGGTAAAAAAAATTGGTTTAATAAACCAATCTTCATATCTCCAATTAAATTATTTACTACTTTTTGTTTTTTCTAATGCACCAACCCATACTTAAATAAAAAAAAAATAAGATTTAAAAAATTTGCTTTAAACCTGGCATGCAAGAAGTTGCGGGTTCAAGTCCTGTCGCGAGCAAATTTTTATAGTAAAACTTTAAATTATTTACGTTTTAGTGGCATAGTTAGAACTTAAAAATTGTGCTGCCTCCTTTTCCAGTATTCATAATGACAGCCCCGTGCACGTTCACCGGGGAATACCGCTCCTTTGTCATGAAGCGGGTCTACAAGAAAGCCCACGACGAAACCACCTGCCTGGATTGGTCGGCCTGTTCCAAACTCCTTGCAGTCGGCTCCAAAGACACCACTACCAAAATCTACACCGTTGAATACCTGGACAACCTCAACATGTACTCGCTAAGCGGTCACACGGATAAAATTGTCGGTGTGTTCTTCGAGAAGAAGAGCTTGGACTTAATAACGGTCAGCAGAAACGGTCAAGTTTGCCTGTGGGAGTCAAACTTAGAAGCGGACGATCTTGTGACGTCAGCAGTGCAAATATCGCACGTGAAAAGGAGGAAACTGCAGAAGGATGCGGAGGATAGCGAGGATGATATCAATGAGAAGCATGTGATCGAGAAGGATGGCGTTGTTGAGGTGAGTTTCACCATCAACATCTATAAAAAAAAAAGAGTAATTGTGTAAATCAGCCATACTTAAGGCAAGATAGTAGTGTGGCGGGAAATTCAAAATTTTCAAAGTTTTTTACATTTTGTAGCTAAACTGAGCTATTTTTGTTCAGCCATTTTTCGTTCGCGAGAATAAAACCGTATTCTTTTCATTATTGTAAACAACAGAACAACAATAATTCAGCCGATTATGTGTTCTGGTCTACGAAGCAGTGGTACTGCCCAAAAAACTTGTCGTAGACCAGAACACATAATCGGCTGAATTATTGTTGTTCTGTTGTTTACAATAATGAAAAGAATACGGTTTTATTCTCGCGAACGAAAAATCGCTGAACAAAAATAGCTCAGTTTAGCTACAAAATGTAAAAAACTGTAAAAATTTTGAATTTCCCGCCACACTACTATCTTCCAGCCTTAAAGTGTGTTCCGCGGAACCGTAGGGGTTCCGCAAGAATTTAGAAAAAATATTCAAAACACCTCTCTCTGGTAGACCGTTCTGACGCGGCGTATCACGATTCACGAGGAGCAGACGAACTTAGTCATACAAACACCCTTACATACATACACTCGAAAAACATAACCCTCCCTCTGGGCCAGTCGGGTAAAATATTTTACTAAAAACTATTGTTTTATTGTAGGGTTCCGTCAAGTATTTCGCTTTCCAAAAGGGTTCCGTCACCAAAAAAGATTGAGAACCGCTGGTGTACATCATGCAACAGAGCAGACGCACACACACTCATAGCGATCAAACCTATAACACCCCTCTTTTTGTATCGAGGGTTAAAAATGGGTGTGATGTGAAGATATCATATTATGAATGATGCATATGACCCAGTGTCCAGTTCAATAAAAGCTGTAGAACTAATATTGCGCTATTATTCGTAGCCTACGGTGGGCGACACGCGTCCGTAACAACTGTTATTCTTATCCCACAAGAAATAAGTGCGAATGTCGAACGAAGAACTGGCAGGATACGATGCCAGTGTCGCAAGTTGTACACACGACACCACGTAGACGCTTACACTTTCGTTGCAAAGCCAGTAACGTAAGTGTATTGAGTGCACGCGTGTAAGCGTCGACGTGCTGTCGTGTGTACACACTTAACACATTATTATAGTAAGGTCATCGTCATTGCAATCTTCATTGTTCTATCGATGAGGAAACCTGCGGCTAATTAGGCCTTGTTTTTCTTGTAAACTAAGAGGATATTGTATAGGTGGGGGGTAATTTTACCTTCTTACCTCGTCTTAACATGCCACAGGCACTAAAGCTTTTGTGTAATAACAATAACTTTACTCAAGCTTTTGTGTAATAACAATAACTTTACTCATTAAATACAGGGTGTTCAAAGACCGCCAATAAAGCGGCAAACCACGTATTGTCCTCATCATACCGAATATTTTTGCCCAAGGAACTATGCCGGGGAAATCAACGGTTTCCAAGATAATGAGGTTCAAAGTCGAACTTTTCAAAAACATGTCTTTGCGGAAATGTATTTAGTATCGAGTACCATTTCTTCTCAAAAAGCCATATCAAAATTTAGATTTTTTTTCTTGTAAAACACGGCGTCAAAATTGTGAATTAACCAAGATGATTATCTTGACTTCTGTGTCACCCCCATATACACAGAGTGTATTATTTCAGTGCAGTTTGTAAGAAACATTCTAAACGTGTCCATTTCGGCTAGGCGTTGTCAGTCAAGCCTATAGGTACTCCATCTAACAAAAGTGTCCCAGGCACTGCAGCGTCCCAGTGGATGCTCATTTGCTCAACCCATCTATAGTCCGTTTCCAGGGCAGGCGGAAAAGCGATCATTAACCTTTGAGCGGATCACATAAATAAACAACATTTTTTATGCCAAAGGTTTTTTGAATTTTTGACCAGCTTACTACGAACTGGCACATTAATGAGCGATGAGGGTTTAGTAGCGGAAAAAAAACAGGTTGGTATGAGTATACATTAAGTATATTAAACAGGGATGTCACGTTCATCAGTGTCAGTTTCACAATCGTTTTCTGATGATGAGGATGTGCGATTGCACACACTTGCGCAGAAATCCCCACCAGTTTCGTCGAGCGCTCATAACTCGTGACGCTACCTGTAGCACGTTGAAACTTTTTTTTTATCCCTGACTGACCGGAACTCTCACCCCACCCCGTACCTAAAAACACGCTTCGATATCCAAACGATACAGAAATGTAAGAAGAGTGACGGAGTGCGACACGAATCGTTATATTTTTACGGTAACATAGTACTTTGTATCAATGATCGCTTTTCCGCCTGCCCTGGAAACGGACTATAGTGTAAGGGGAGATCCCACTGGACATTGGATAATGATAAAATTGAACGAGCGAGCGAAGCGAGAGAAGTTCTCCGAGTCTACTGGAACAATCCGGCGTTTGAATGTTTGTATGACATGTATGTTTGTATGTTCGTTCGACGATAACTTGAGTAACTTGATTGAGGTTGGATCGTCGTGAAATTTGGTAGGCGGGTAAATGAAATGAAATACTTTTTTAAGTTCGAACATGAGCCAAATCGGTCGAGGGGTTGCTGAGATATGGGGTCACGAGTTCACAGTCCGGGCGAACTACCAGTTAATCTGTCCTAGATGCAAAGGCTTCAGAGTTGAAGAGGTAATGAAATGTATAAGGCCCTTAATTTTTTTCCTTACAATTTTATTACAGGACGATCCAGCTGACGAGGAAATGAAGGTCGAAGTGAAGACGGAGGATGAAAACAAGCTGCACTACAAGAAGTTAGGGAGACACTACATCGGGGACGCTATAAGGAATGCCAGCCACAAAGTGAAGTTGACCGCCGTTCAGTATCACAAGGATACGAAACTTTTAGTCACAGGTAATAGTTATTTATTATGCGAGGATGCAAAAGGGTCGTTTGGTGCGAGTGCTTGAATTGCATATCGTACAAGCGAAGATATCTATCGCGTAGCGAGGGATTAAACAAGAGAAGCCCGAGCGTTTTTGGACTTATTTTAACTTCTTTTGGTATTTTCTAAAGCACTAACCTGTGCTAGGATTAAAGTCCTGCCCCGAGCGAATATTTTAACCTTATAAAAATCTTTATTTTAACTTTTTAATTAACTACTATCAAACTTATTTCCTCTGGCCTTCAAAGAAGTTTCATCTTTACAAGTATCTTATGAAAGTGTTCAAATATGCGAACGAAAATCTATTGGGATTGGAACCGTAAAATAACGCAAAAAATTAACCCTTATTGTTGGTGGTTTCAGTAGGATAAGCAGTTGCTTAGGCACGAAGCCATATAAATAAATCACTTTTTTTTGCTAAAATTTATGATCCCTGGCCCTTTAGCTGGCGACCTTGGATAATACCTCTTATTTTTAAGGCCGCGCAAGGAAATCGGTGCCATTAAAAACAACTTACAGACTGGGGCCTTAGCCTGTAACGCAATGGCGTGTCGATAGCGTTCTAGTAGAAGGACAAAACGGGGGTTTCCTCATTTTTCTCCTACAACCAGCGAACTAATCCTCTAGAATTAGAATCGGAATATTCTTTGCTGTACTACAAAACATTAAAAGGACCGACAGCATTAATAAATCGTAATTGTAGCCGTCAACCGGGAGCCCATTGTGGCACCATTGCGTTACAGGCCCTGGACCTGTCCCAAAATCACCTATGTTACCCTTCCCAGGCTTCTCAACCGGCATATTCTTCCTTCATGAGATGCCCGACGTGAATCTGATCCACACGCTGAACATATCGGAGCACCGCATAAGTAGCATCGCCATATCGCTGCCCGGAGACTGGATCGCCTTCGGGTGTCCCAATATAGGGCAGCTGCTGGTCTGGGAGTGGCAGAGTGAGTTACATACCTAGTTAGTTTGTCATCTTTTACAGGTCTATGCATAATTTTTTTTCGTCATAAATTCAATCAATTATTTTATTTATTACCTTCAACCATTAATTATTTCATTCGTTCAATCATTCAGCCATTCACTCGTTCATTCACTCACAAACTCACTCACTTAGTCACTCACTCATTCATTCAATAAATAATTTATTCATTCAATCAATAAGACATCTATTTATTCATTCATTCAATCGTTTATTAATTAATTAATTGATTCAAAATAATGAATGAATGTAAGCATTGATATCGTTCGATCCGTTCATCAATCTAGTTTGAGTGAAAATGCCACTGAACGCTGTATAAATCATCTAACACAGACACCAAAGCCTAAGGTTCTCTTGGAAGCCTGTGGTGAATCTGATCCACACACCGAACATATCGGAGCACCGCATCAGTTGCATCGCCATATCGCTGCTCGGAGACTGGATCGCCTTCGGGTGTCCCAATATAGGACAACTGCTGGTCTGGGAGTGGCAGAGTGAGTTACATACCTGTTAGTTTGTCATCTTTTACAGGCCTTTGCATTAATTTGATTTATTTGTTATTTTTTTCATACATTCAATCAATTATTCATTAATTACTGCAACCATTCATTATTTCATTCATTCATTCATTCATTCAATCAATCATTCAATCAAATAATCAGCCAATAAATAATTTATTCATTAAATCGTTTATAAATTAATTAATACATATAAAATAATGAATGAATGACTGAACGAACTGAACTGAATGAGTGTGAGCTCGGCCGCGCACCCTGTAAAATGAAAGCTGACCGTTAGTAACATCTCTCTATCGTCAGCTTTAATCTTGCATGGTCCACTACCATGCAGGATTAAAGCTGACGATAGAGAGATGTTACTAACAAAAACTTTCTTTCCCAGGTGAACAATACGTGATGAAGCAGCAAGGCCACTCTCTCGACATGACCTGCCTCGCCTACTCGCCCGACGGCCTCTATATCGTCACCGGCGGCTACGACGGCAAAGTGAAAGTGTGGAACACCATGAGCGGCTTCTGCTTCGTCACTTTCACTGAGCACAAGTCGGCAGTCACCAGTGTAGTCTTCAGCGCGAATAAGAAGTTCTTCGTGTCCGCCTCGCTAGATGGCACTGTACGGTGCTATGATTTGACTCGGTAAGTGTATGAAATATTGACATATCCGTAAACACTAGCCAAGTTTTCAGCTGCCATATTAGCCCGACATAGTCAAATTACAAACACTCGAAGTGATCCCACGCAGCACACTATAGAAGTATTTAGCGCGTCCTTTGCACTGCTCTACATTCAAAGAAGCATTCTCGCCTTAAAAATAGCGTTTTAGCCCCACGGGTAACAATTTACTATTATTGCAGTGCCTTCCCATCGGGCGGGGTTTAATCAAACTACAAAACCGCAGCGCTGCCTAAAAAAATCACGTGACCTTCGATGGCTATAGCACTTTTCGATGTGAATTTTACTACACCTGGCCCGGTTTCTGAATTGAGAATTTTACTAAGTAAATGCCTAAGTATCGTTCTGCCACGTTCTTTTGCGAGAAGTCTGCAGAGGCAGAACGATAGAATTTCTCGATTCAGAAATCGGCAGAGAGATTTTCCAGTCCGATTTAGCCTCGAATAAAACACAGGCCGCGGGTTTCCTCACGATGTTACCCTTCACCGGTAGCGAGTGGTTTTTCTACTTCAAATTCACAAAGGTATCATGAGTAAAACCCGCGGCTTAGTTGGCTCCACACGTCGTATTGACTTGTCTTTCCTGTGGGCTAGGCCAACTAAGCTGTCAGAATGGTATAGGTGCTGGGCAAGCCTACTCCATCTAAAACAATGTCCCAGGCACTGCAGCGCCGCATGGTGTCTTCACCCATCTAGTGTGAGTGCGGACGCTGCATAAATCATCTCATACGTAGATGTAAAGGCCTTTATTTAAAACACAGGTTAAACTAAGCCTTTCGTATCTACGTAATGAGATGATTTTATGCAGCGTCCAGTGGCACCTTCACTCACACTAACCATGTAAACGACTGTTTCAGGTACCGTAACTTCCGCACGCTAACATCGCCGAGCCTGGTGCAATTCGGCAGCGTGGCTTTAGACTCCAGCAGCGAACTTTGCGCCGCGGGCGGACAAGACGTCTTTGACATATTCGTGTGGTCCGTCAAGTTTGGGAAGCTTTTGGACGTGAGTAGCTCCAAGTGTCTTTAAAATACTGATAAAAAAAAAATTCCGGCATAAAGACGTTTTTTCTGAAAAGAGCTTTCGAAAATCCTATAAATAGCAATTTATTGAACCTAGGGCAAAATCTAGAACCTAAAAACTTAGGGCTGAAATCCTAGGACGTCAGAAAATGTCGACATGATTATCCTAGGTTCCGTCCTAAAATGTGGTTTTAGCAAAAATGTCTTTTAGATCAAAGAAAGTATTTTTTTCGTTGGTGTCGCTTTTCGTTTCTCATTGGCAAAAAATTGCCTAGGTCATGGGCAAATGGCTGAAACTGATCTGAAATGGCCCGGCTCTGTAGCACTCCGCACGCTCACATCGCCGAGCCTGGTGCAATTGGGTAGGCAAAGTTTTTTGTTCGAAAGTCCGTTATTGGCTTAAACTTATCTTTAGACAATATTAAGAAACTAATTTAAATATTTTTTATTTTGGTCCAGTAGTTTTGTTTTTAGGCGCTAAAATGTTTTGTTCCTATGACCGCCAACAGTATGCAGACCGTCGCGTGAAGGTCATAAAACCGTATCTTTGAAACGTTGTAAAATACTGAACCAAAATAAAAAATATTGAAATTAGTTTTTCAATATTGTCTAAAGATAAGATTAAGCCAATAACGGACTTTCGAACAAAAAACTTTGCCTTCCCAATTCGGCAGCGTGGCTTTAGACTCGAGCAGCGAACTTTGCGCCGCGGGCGGACAAGACGTCTTCGACATATTCGTGTGGTCCGTCAAGTTTGGGAAGCTTTTGGACGTGAGTAGCTCCAAGTGTCTTTAAACTAAAGATCAAAAAAAAAAAAACTCGGGCATATAGATTTTTTTTTCAAAAAGAGCTTTCCAAAAACCGCGATCCTATAAATAGCTAAGTATTTATTGAACCTAGGGAAAAACCTAGGACCTAGTTCTTAGGGCTGAAATCCTAGGACGTCAGAAAAGGTCGACACGACCATTCTAGGTTCGGTCCTAAAATGCGCTGCCTTCGTGGACAACTAACTAAGTTTCTTTCTGTAACAGGGGCTTAATCTATCGCGATCCCTTTCAAAGGTTTCGCGATAATGATCGTGATTGCAACTTTAGAAAGTCTAATTCTAAGTTTTAGATCACAATCGCCAACAGAACGGATGAGTCAAACAAAACGCCATACAAATTGCTATTTTCTTCACTCAATATCCTTCAAAATCGATTCGCAAACCCTATCCCTATCCCAATCGCTTTCAATGACAGTTTGTGTCAAATAAATACAGTCTGAAGTTAGTCAGCACCCTTCATACGTCAATTTGGAAGTTAAATAATTACACCCCAGGCCGTACAACTTTTATCTCCCACTTTATCCAATACTATTTCCTTACGCAGGTACTAGGAGGCCATGAAGCGCCGGTGGTGTCTCTCTCGTTTAGCCCAGCGCCCGCCAGTTCTCGCCTCGTCTCGGCCAGTTGGGACAAGACCGTCCGCCTGTGGAACTGTATGGAGAGCAGTGGCGAGAACGAACCTATACCGCTGTCGTCGGACGCCTTGCAAGCCGTGTTCAGACCTGATGGTGAAGAGGTAAGACCTTCTTACTGAGCTTCTAGAACAGGGGTCTAAATTGGGAGAGTTTATACATCCTCCAATTTTCTACTCTCAGTTGTTGCTAGGTGGTTCTTTGACTGCTTATTTTCAGCTTTAGAGGTGAGATTTTGTGTCTAAAAACTGTTGCTACGCTGGGAGAAAAGTCTAGGTCACTATCTAAATGAAGGAACCCTAGTTGGGCCGCGACTAGGTACTAGGGGGCCATGAAGCGTTTAGTGCAGAGGGCTTTTAGAACTTTGAGAGAATCTGGTATTGTCGCTAGGTGGTGCTTTGACGCCCTCTTTTCGACATTGTCGAAAAAATCGATAATGAACATGAACTTATCTTTTCTAATGAACATGAAAATAACTTTTCTTGAAAATGTTGATACCTACTTATGTACAAAACAAATAAGTTTTAAAAACGTATGAAGCTATTAATCATTAACTATCTTACGCGATTAGGCAAATCCCTAAATGAATTCAAAAAGTAAAAAAAGTCAAAAGTCAAAAGGTTTTATTCAATAAGCCATAAATACATTGTACGTCAAAATATCATCAAAAGTAAAAAAAAAAAAATACTTTTCAGATAGCAGTATCAACGCTGGACGGAAACATCTCGTTCTTCAACGTGCAAACGGGTGACCAGAGCGGCAGCATTGAGGGACGGAGCGACCTGGGCGCCGGACGAAGCGATACGGACCTGGTGACACCAGAGACTATGCTGAAGACTAAGTAAGTGAAGTCTTCAACGCGCAAACGGGTGACCAGAGCGGCAGCATTGAGGGACGGAGCGATCTGGGTCTGGGTCTCCATTCTAATACTTTTTTACCGTATCTATTCTGCGGTCTTGTCTGCGACATATTCTCCCAAAACATATATTTTTTTCTAATTTCCCAGGGCCTTCACAACGATCTGCTACTCTGCTGACGGCTCGTGCATTCTTGGCGCTGGCAACTCCAAACACGTGTGTTTGTACAGCGTCAGCGAAGCCATACTCATCAAGAAGTTCGTCATCACGCAGAATCGATCTCTGGACGCTGTTAATGTAAGACAAACAGCGAATCTTCCGCTCGCTGAAGACAAACTTAAAACCGCTATCGCGATTCTCCTTGGCCGTCATTTCTGCAAACAAGTCTCTCTTAGGGCGCTTGTCCACCGCACCGATCCGACTCTGAAAGATGTATTTTTAGCCACTTTTTGTTTTTTCTAAAGCACTAACCCGTGCTAGGGAATAAATTAAACATTTATTAAGTTGAAAAAATTCACTCGGGACAGGACTTGAACCCGCAACCTCTCGCATACCGTGCAGGCGCTCTACCAATTGAGCTACCGAGTCAAGTAACTGTCGATGCGAATTTCTTCAACTGCCGACACACCGCCTGGAGTTCTGCGTTCTGCGTTCAGAGTTCTGCGTACCAGTTTTAGAGTTCTCTGTTCCGCGTTTAGAGTTCTGTGTTCCGCGTTCATTCTAATGTATGGGGTTGCTTGGAACCGTTCACACTGAAGCGATCAGAACGCGGAGTTCTCGTGAAGCAAAATCTGAGAACTCTCAACTCGGAACGCGGAACTCCGGGGCAGTGTGTCAGGATAGTTGAACAGGTTCTACCTTTCAGTATTAATTGATGCGTGATGTCATGATGTATGAATAATTTAAAAAAATGCTCAGTCAAAACTAATATCGCAAAACATCTTTTAAGACTAACACGTCAAGTTTTTTACAAATAATTGATAATGTATCGTTAAGTACTTACTTTATTTGAATACTTAAACGTGATGATTGTGAAAACTAGGTATTTTCATACTAATTGTCGTTTTAAAAGTAAAGGAACGAAAAAGGCGTTCTACTATGCGGGATAGCCTATCCCGACCAAGGCCCTGTCGCAGCTAATACTATAACCCGTGTCATTAAAGAAAACATTTAGGACGGAGTTAAAAACCTAGCGTTGTCTCGCTTTGACTGTATTAATTAGAGCGAGAGGGCGAGTGTTTTGAAGTCCATCCTAAATGTTTTCTTTAATGACACGGGTTATACCTTTTCAGACGAAATACGACGCACAAATAGCGCCGCCAATGAAAAAAAATCATAAGGCGTGAATCGATTGCATTCGTAGGTTCAAGGATCTGGAATCCAAACCTTAGGTCCTAAAAATAGTTAAGCCTCGCGTTGAGAAATCGCAGGAGTGTTTATTGCTAAAAACGCATCCAAAATGAAGATAGGATTTTTTTTTCATTGGCGGCGCTAGTTGTGAGGCCTATTGCGTCTTCAGGACTAAAACTCTGAAGCTACTTAGTCCCAAAACTAACAGACTTTCGTTTCCCCCAACAGGACTTCATAAACCGCCGCCTGCTCTCCGAGTTTGGCAACTTGGCGCTCGTCGAAGAGAGGACAGAGTTGGAAGGAGGCAAAGTCAACATCAGTCTACCGGGAGTCAAGCAGGGAGATATGGCCGAAAGACAAGTCAAACCTGAGGTATGTTATTGGTTCACTTTATTTTATTGATGTCGGGAGAGCCGACTAGTTCTCATTCTGAGACCTTAATCACGGAGGAATTTACGCCGCCGCTGCCTGCCTCTCACTATGCGCTGTTTAAAGTAATTTATTTCATGCAAACAAATGTCAAAAATACAATAACTCATAATACAATTCACAAAAGCTTCGTCAAAAAATTTAAATAAAATAAACATGACACAAAGAAAAATCAAAAAAACATAAATCAGAAACGCACACACACACCCTCGCACACAAACACACACCCTCACATACCTAAACCAAATAAACCACTCCGGGCCACCTCCGACCCAAAGGTCCCCATAACGCTCGCCGCGTTACCGCGTTGAACAGCTAAGGAGATCCTTTGCATCAAAAATGCCCCGGAGCGGTAGTCAGAGCCACGGTTCCTCAAACGGCGAGGTACGTTACACTTACTTTTTTTTTCTAAAGCTCTAACCCTAGAGATTCGTACAAATTATGTATTACGGGTATTGTAAAGAGAGGACAGAGTTGGAAGGCGGCAAAGTCAACATCAGGCTGCCGGGAGTCAAGAAGGAGATATGGCCGAAAGACAAGTCAAACCTGAGGTATGATCCACTAGCTTGTTTTTTTTTTCTAATGCTGTAACCCTAGAGATATGTACAAATATGTATTACGGATATTGTAAAGAGAGGACAGAGTTGGAAGGAGGCAATGTCAACATCAACGAGCGAAGCGAGCGAAGTTCTCCAAGTCTACTGGAACAATCCGGCGTTTGTATGTTTGTATGTATGAATGTTTGTTTGACGATAACTTGAGTAAATTGATTCGGATCGTCATGAAATTTGGTAGGCAGGTAAAGAGAATTTTCAAGTTCGAACATGAGCCAAATCGGTCCAGGGGTTGCTGAGATATGGGGTCGCGAGTTCATAGTTTGGGGCGAACCACTAGTAATAATATCAAACATTTATAATAAGTTGAAAAAATTCACTCGGGACAGGACTTGAACCCGCAACCTCTCGCATACCGTGCAGGCGCTCTACCAATTGAGCTACCGAGTCAAGTAACTGTCGATGCGAATTTCTTCAACTAGTCTCCGTCAACTGGACGGGGGGCGCCACCTGGTGTGATTAGTTTGCACTGATCTACACCACGGGTTGCGGGTTCAAGTCCTGTCCCGAGTGAATTTTTTCAACTTATTATAAATGTTTAAATTATTCCCTAGCACGGGTTAGTGCTTTAGACAAAACAAAAAGTAATAATATCAAACTTATTTTAATTCAGGTGCGAGTCCACTGCGTCCGGTTCTCACCGACCGGCGATGGGTTTGCGGTGGCCGCGACCGAAGGACTCTTGGTCTACAGCCAGACTGCGGGCATGGACGGAACTTTCCGGTGAGTGAACAAATAGATAGATAGATAGATACTTTATTGGTACATAAAAAAAAAACAGGTATTACATAGTGAAATGAATAAATTATAAGTGTGATAAATAAACAGATATACAGGGTGTCCCAAAAAATAGTGTCAAGCGGAAGTCCAGAGATAGAGCACCCCTAGGGGTACCCGAATCACCCCCATGTATGTTCAGCGATTTTTTGACGTTTAGAAGTTATGAGGCTTTTAAGGTTTTTTTGGGAAGAATTACCTAGCATTGGTTTGATTTTTTTTACTTTTTTTGTATTTACATTCTTTTTTTTTTCTTTATTGGTGTCTTAGATAACGAGTCTATCACCAAAAAAATAATGATCAGCTTTAAACTTGTAGAAGATACCGCAATTTTGATCCATAGTTCAAAAATGCCGTTTTAGAGAAAACATCATCGAATAAGTTAGTATGGGGACTTATTACAAGTTTAAAGCTGATCATATTTTTTTTGGTGATAGACTCGTTATCTAAGACACCAATAAAGAAAAAAAATATTTAAAAAGTTAAATACAAAAAAAGTAAAAAAATAAAAACCAATGCTATAATTCTTCCCAAAAAAACCTTAAAAGCCTCATAACTTCTAAACGTCAAAAAATCGCTGAACATACATGGGGGTGGTTCGGGTACCCCTAGAGGTGCTCTATCTCTGGACTTCCGCTTGACACTATTTTTTGGGACACCCTCTATAAAAGAAAGAAGAAGATCAGATGGGAAGATTTCACTACGCAAGAATCAACTGCACAGTAATGCGGTAAATACAGGTTGAATTTTTGAGACGGGGCAGTAAGGGCAAGTACTATAGCGGCTGTGTGCCACCCTAAGCTATATTATTATCAACTGTGCTATCAATTAAAGACGATATTCAACACTTCCTATTTATTATTTACAAATACGTTCTGTCCGCGCCTAGCGGTGGATCTAGTCTTAGTGACTAATTGACAATCTTATTTACAGCCTTCCAACATATAATTTTAAACAGCCTGCCTAATTCAAATAATACTATCAGTAGTCCAACGGAGGTTACATCATTACAGTACCTTAACCGTTATAGTTACAGGAGAACGTTCCTAGGAGACCATCCATAACATTTTGAGATATTATTATGAACTGCATTCACAGATTTCGTAAAAAATGTAAAGTCAGCAAAAAAAAAAATCTAACATCTAAAATAAAATAAAAAATAATGTCATACGATCCTGTTTTATGTAGGGATCAAAAAACTCTCAGGAAATGAGGTTTAAGTACTAGAAATGTCAGAAATCGCGAAAAACATTCCCCATACATTTTCATATAAAAAAGAAACCAATAATATATGAAAATAGTTCTCACTGAACCCTTCGTTGGCAGGCCATTCCGTCTAGAGATGGGCTCGACGCCGTTCGCAGTGAAGCAATATCTCCAGCAGAAGGAGTGGGGACCAGCCTTGCTCGCAGCCTTGCAGCTCAACGAGAAACCAGCTGTTCAACAGGTCGTGGAGACTGTGCCGCCTTCTGACAGTAAGTGCACTGATTATTGCTTATGGGTGGACGATAGCAACGTGGCGGGAAATTCAAAATTTTCACAGTTTTTTACATTTTGTAGCTAAACTGAGCTATTTTTGTTCAGCGATTTTTCGTTAGCGGCAATAAAAAAGTATTCTTTTCATTATTGTAAACAACAGAACAACAATAATTCAGCCGATTATGTGTTCTGGTCTACGAAGCAGTGGCACTGCCCGAAAAACTTGTCGTAGACCAGAACACATAATCGGCTGAATTATTGTTGTTCTGTTGTTTACAATAATGAAAAGAATACTATGTTAATTCCGCGAACGAAAAATCGCTGAACAAGAATAGCCCAGTTTAGCTACAAAATGTAAAAAACTGTGAAAATTTTGAATTTCCCGCCACGCTGCTATCTTCCAGCCTTAAGACGACGTACGTCTCACAACTAGCGCCGCCAATGGAAAAAAAATCATATCTTTTTTTTGGATGCGTTTTTAGCAAAAAACGCTCCTGCGATTTCTCAACGCGAGGCTTAACTATTTTTAGGACCTAAGGTTTGGATTCCAGGATTAGATTTCCTACGAATGCAATCGATTCTCGCCAAAAGTGGCCACCTTTGGCGAGAATCGATTGCATTCTTAAGTTCTAGGATCTGGAATCCAAACCTTAGGTCCTAAAAATAGTTAAGCCTCGCGTTGAGAAATCGCAGGAGCGTTTTTAGCTAAAAACGCATCCAAAAAAAAGATATGATTTTTTTTCCATTGGCGGCGCTAATTGTGAGACTTACGTCGTCTTAAGAGGGTCGTATGACACTAGCGCCGCCAATGAAAACAAAACCTTAACTTTTAAAGGATACTAGGCCTAGATCCCAGATCCTAGAACCTACGAGTAAAACCGGCACAAGATAAAAACGGCTACTTTCGACTTGTGCAGGTTTTATTCGTAAGTCCTAAAAATAGTTAAGGCTGGAAGCAATATCTCCAGCAGAAGGAGTGGGGACCCGCCTTGCTCGCAGCCTTGCAGCTTAACGAGAAACCAGCTGTTCAACAGGTCGTGGAGACTGTGCCGCCTTCTGACAGTAAGTGCATTGTTTTCAGATGGAGAGCCGTTTTTGACTTGTGCCGGTTTTATTCATAGGTTCTAGGATCTGCCCCTGAATTCTCCAAAAATAAACATAGTGCTAGACGCTGCGATATAGACTGTCTCGGTGGTTACTCCCGTGTAGACCAGTGTAAGTTTATCATTTTTAGAGACTACAGGGTGCACTCTAAGTCGATAGCGGAAATTTAAGGCTGTCTGCTGATCACTACCAACAACTTGGAGTAGGTGGCGAAAAAAATGGAGCGAAAAAAATAACTGCTGTTTCATACATTTGGCGCAGTATTGAGTAGACCTTTTGTATGGAACAGCTGATATTTTTTTCGCTCCATTTTTTTCGCCACCTAGTACAAGTTGTTTGTATTGATCAGTAGATCGCCTACTTAAAGTTCCGCTATCGACTTAGAGTGCACCCTGTAGTTACGTCCATCCATCGGACTTCGCTCTGGTATGCGGTTTTGTGTATGCAAATAAAAATCAGCAGCACCGCAGCAATCTGGATTTTGTTTGCAACAAAACCGCACACGGAACGCAGTTATATGCGTACCATGGTGCCTGCAACGGTGCCGAAATATCGGGCAATCCAACAAAATAAATCGTGGTAAAAATTCCGTTTTCTTCCAATAATTAATTATGTCTCAAAACCACGAATGTTTAAACAAGCAGAGTTCAAAGAGCATAAAAACCCTTTCCCTTCCAGTCGAGCTGACTGTCACACCTCTGGACGATGACTTCGCTGACCGTCTGCTGACCTACCTCGCCCATCTCCTAGAGGACAGTCCACACCTGGAGCACCTGTTGCTGTGGGTTAAGTCTGTGCTCTCTGTGAAGAGGAGAAGGTTCCCGCCCGCCGCGCTGCGACAGCTGGAGAAAGTACTGACGGTCAAGTACGGACAGCTGGCTAACATGTGAGTACAGATAGATATGAGTCATAGGCCCGGTTTCTGAGTTGAGAATTTTGCTAAGCAAATGGGTAAGTATCGTCCTGTCTCAGCAGATTTCTCACAAAAGAACGTGACAGAGCGATACGTAAGTTTTTGCTGAGACAGGACGATACTTACCCATTTGCTTAGCGAATTTCTCAATTCAAAAACCGGGCCTAAGGCCGGCCATGCACAGACGGAATTCCTGACGGAAAAAAGACGAATCGGGATTCCGAATGCCAGTCACTGCAAAATCTATGGACCGCCACACACATACGGTTTTTTTCCGTCCGGAACTTTCATATATCGAGTACGCAATTTGCATTCGTTTCGTTTTTCCGAAGAAAAAAACCAAATTCGCAGCTCCAAAAGAGTTTTCCACAATTCAATCGTGCCCATTCACGGTCGAAACAGATTAAAAACTTCTCTCGTTCGGGACGAAAGTTTTGAAGATTTATTTGTTATCCGAAATCCGTGACATTCGCTTCATTTATCATCCTCAAAAGTTTTAGTTATTCGAAGCTGTCGGCTTTTATCTGGGAAACGATTCTTGATCATTGGATTATGACGATGAATACTGGGCCCAATTTCTGCAAAAGCGATCAAATGTAACAGACATTGTTAATTTCATGTCAATCTTTGATTAACTAGAAGTTCGCCCCGAACTGTGAACTCGCGACCCCGGTTTCAGATGTGCAACTAACACCATTAGCACAGGCACGCGCGCTTTGCATAAACTGTACAACCCCTCGACCGATTTGGCTCATGATGGAACTTAAAAATTCTTTTAATTTAAATGTATTTAAAGCTTACGCTCCGACCAAATTTACTCAAGTTATCGTCGAACGGACATTCATACATACACAAATACCTACATACAAACGCCGGATTGTTCCAGTAGACTCGGAGAACTTCTCTCGCTTCGCTCGCTCGTTCAATCATCTGTTACATTTGAGCAAGCAGAAAACTTGCGTCGTGTGGTAGTAAAATATGCAAAACACTCGAACGAAGAAAAAGAAAGATGTTAGGCCACTTGTTACGACACGTAAACGTTACGTTGTTACACTTGTTACGTTGGTAAAAAAAAATAAAGAGGTTAAAAATTGCCTGGGATAAGCTATTTCGATCAAATTAAAAAATCCGTGACCATAATGTCATAATGTGCTGAGTGAGAGTGCTGTACCAACAAGGGTCCGACCCTTTGAATATAATTATGACCTTCACTGGGGCCTGAATATGTAAAGCAATGGTGCCAAAATGGGCTCAAAGTTGACGGCTTCAATCACGATTTATTAATGCTGTCGGTCCTTTTAATGTTTTTGTAGCACAGCAAAGAATATTCAGATTCTAATTCTAGAGGTAATCCTGGAGTTAGAGGGAATTCTAGAGTTCGTTGGTTGTAGGAGAAAAACGAGGAAACCCCGGTTTTGTCCTTTTACTGGGACGCCATCGACACGCCATTGCGTTACAGACTTAAGCCCCATGACTCGCAAGCAAACAAGGCTTCAGGATTCACTGGAGCGTAACACATAACCCTATTACTTTCGAGAATCGGGCCCCTTATCGAAAACCGCTTGGCCTAAGTAAGATACTCGTATAAAAGGGAAATCTATCTTTTGTTATCTTGAAAGGTCATGTGCGAGATAAAACGAAACTGATCTAGATCGGCTCGCTTTACTGAGTGGTTTATGTAAGAGCCGTTGGTTTAAGGATCGTATGTTGCTAAGTATAAGGTGCAGAATCGATTAGTTGGAAAGTTGGAAAATGACTGGTTGGATTGGTCAGCTGTTTTCAGAAGCCAATGATTAGATAGAGAATAAAGTGTGTGTTATTTATTGATATTACACAGCAAAGACGAAACACGTTCCGATTATTTCAAACGAAAATCCGACGGAAAAAGCCCTTTCAGTTATCCAGAATTTTCCAGTTTACCGCGTGGCTTTTCCAAACCTTTTTTTTCCCTCCCTCGGACTTTTACGAACATACACAGGGCATTTTTTTAATAGCTTAATTGCCTGGTATAGATCACTTTTAGCGATCTATACCAGACGATAAGACCGCCCATTGTATATTGATTAGTTTTATGAAAATCTTATGTTATAATTTATTTGGTTTACATTGTAGAGCTTCAAAAACTTTTATGCCCGTTTTCACCAACCACCCCTAATTTTAAAAGACCTTTTAACGAAAATTATCTGCGCCTCTGCAAGTCTAGGGGTCATGGATGAAGGACCATACGAATTCCACTCACAAGCGTTATGAGTTGAGTGTGTATGATCCTTCATCCATGCCCCATAGAAATGCAGAGGTGCAAATAACTTTCGTTAAAAGGCCTTTTAAAATTAGGGGTCGTTGGTGAAAACGGGCATTACTTCTTTAGAGTTTCTCACTCCTATCTCCTTGTCTTTGCAGTTGCGACTTCAACAAGTACACAATAAGGTGCATCCGGAGCGTCGGTGAATTGGCCCCTAAACAGGAACAGGCTGACAGCGATATGGAGTCCAGCGGTAGAGGTACTGGATCCGATTCTGATGATTAATAAATGTTGAAATTGAAGAAACTTATCCACTTGTTTCTTTTTACTGACATCCCAGTTCGATTCGTTTTTTTAATTGGTTGCGCTCACAGCATAGTTCGAATGGCCGCAGTCAGTCCGTGGATGGATGACTATTATATTTACGTTAATAAAACATTGTGAAAATCAATGAAAACCATATTTTAAAAATACTTTTCTCCCGCCACAGAGCTTACATTTTATTAATTCAAACACAATCATTGACTTTTACAATGTTTTAACGACACAAAGCTATGCAAATGCACCTACACACACAATCATATTTTTAAATTTGAGCTAATACCAAATACAAAAAAATAATTTTGAGATTATACAAGGTGTTACAAAAGTACCTAACTCTTTTTACAGGGTGTAACCTACTGGTCAACAGGATGTCAAATCTGTAAAAAAAAGATGAAAAAAACAATTTTTATTTTATAACCTCAAAATTTAAAAATTTTCATAACTTTTTGTTTTTGTTAGTAGCTCAAATTTAAAAATATGTTTGTGCGTGTAGGTGCATTTACATAGCTTTGAGTTGTTAAAACATTGTGAAAGTCAATTAAAACAATAATTAAAAAATACTTTTCTCCCGCCACATCGTTCTATTTTATTAATTTAAAAATTAACGGAACGTTATAGAGCAAAAAAATTATTTAGGTTGTGATCCCTATCAGCGGTGCTATTACCCTGTAAAAAGAGTTAGGTACTTTTGTAACACCTTGTAGAATGAAAATTGTTACTGTCAACTTTTTTTTACAGAATTGACCAGTAGGTTACACCCTGTAAATATTAGAGTTAGGATGTTTTGTGACATGTTGTATTATATTATAAGACACATTATGTTATCGCGTTAAAAGTGTGAAGGACGTGCGTGACTATTCGGAAGATATTAGGATCCCAAATCTAGAAAGTTTGTTACCTAAGGACTGCCTAAAGACCTCAAACTTACTTAGAGTTCTTTTGAAAGAAGAAAACGAAACAGTTTTGATTTATTACAAAGGGGAAAAAGTTTAGTACAACTTGGGATGTTTCAGCGCGTCTCCACGTTCGTACATGCTCGAAGTGTTTAAGGTGATAACCTACCCACAACAGTCCTAAAAATAGTTAAGCCTAGGGATTATGATTTGATGATTCGTTTTTAGCAAAAACGCATCCATAAAGAAGATATGATTTTGTGCATTTTTCTTTGCGCGCGGAGCTAATTTACTATGCACCGCGCTTCAGTGATATTATGTTATAAGGGATCCTATCGATCCAGCAACCCTTAAACAAGGTGTTGCAAAAGGATCTAATGCCCGATTTCACCAAATATACTTAATTTTTAAGAACTCCTTTAACTTAGTAAGAAGTCCTTAGCGTCATTTTTGGAAACAAAATTACGCGAATTGTGTAAAAATAAACAGGGAGAATAAAAAATCGGATCAGTCGTTTGACCTGCCCTAAATTCCGGATACCTAGGTAGAGGGCTTTAAGTAATAAATATTAAAACCCCGATACCTTCTCTGAATAGTCAATAAGTAAGATAAATTCGCGCATTGGATCTCAAGATTCACGCCAATAGCCTTCAATTCGATATTTGATGAGAATTTTTTTACGCTCTCCGTAAATCTCTTCACACGAATAATAAAGTGACTGATAAAAAAAATCCTTCTTTTCAGTTATTTGTCACTACTTCATATATCTATGGGTGCATATAGGTTCCGCATGATTTTTTGTCGCTTGTTGGTTTATAGTATCTGGATCGAACCGAACTTTCTCACAACTAGCGCCGCCAATTAAAAAAAAATCATATCTTTTTTTTTTATGCGTTTTTAGCAAAAAACGCTCCTGCGATTTCTCAACACGAGGCTTAACTATTTTTAGGACCTAAGGTTTGGATTCCAGATCCTAGAACTTAAGAATGCAATCGATTCTCGCCAAAAGTGGCCACTTTTGGCGAGAATCGATTGCATTCGTAGGAAATCCAATCCTGGAATCCAAACCTTAGGTCCTAAAAATAGTTAAGCCTCGCGTTGAGAAATCGCAGGAGCGTTTTTTGCTAAAAACGCATCCGAAAAAAAGATATGATTTTTTTTCCATTGGCGGCGCTAGTTGTGAGACGTACGGCGTCTTAAGTACAAAAGTGTCTCACGCGGAGTAAAATATTGCCCTTATTCCATCTAGTCATACACTTAGTTCTACATGTATGACTACTAAGAAAAAAAAACCGCCTAGTTCTACATCCATGCATGACTACTTGGAACACGATCTAGTCATACACTTAGTTCTACATGTAGGTACCTATGACTCGTCTTTTGGCGAATTCTGTTGAAAATAGGCCCTTTTTAACTGAATCTACAATGATTTAGCTGAAAAATCTAGCTGATCAACTGTTCTATTGCACTTACGTACCTTACCTACGTAGTACCCACTTACATAATAAGAAACCAAGGTGATAAAAATTGATAAAATACTTAGCGAGAGCGTCAGAAATAAATGATTGAGCGTGCACGTTTGAAAAGTAGCATCTTTTTATTCCGAAATTGGACTATAAATAATTCGTCTTCTACTTTCTACTGCGACCACCAACTTCTCTTATTTCACTGTTCTAATTCTAAAGCCTCAGGACGTGAGGATGCTGTGGATGCTGTAAGACGGAGGACGGGCTGAGGACAGCCTGAAAGCAGGATGGTCGGGTGTGGGATTGGGAGAAAGGAGTAGGTAAGTATGAATGATAGGAGGAAGCGAATAAAATAATCCGCTGTTCCTTAAATTTGGTGCAGTACTGAGTCTACCTTATGTATGGAACGGCTGATATTTTTTTCGCTCCATATACAAGGTGTTACAAAAGATCATAAATCTTTTTACAGGGTAATAGCACCCGGTGATGGGGATCACAACCTAAATATTTTGTTTGCTCTATGATGTTCCGTTGATTTTTAAATTAATAAAATGTGAACGCAGTGAAGGGAGAAAAGTATTTTTTTAATATTGTTTTCATTGACTTTCACAATGTTTTAACAACTCAAAGCTATGCAAATGCACCTACACCCACAAACATATTTTAAAATTTGAGCTAATACCAAAAACAAAAAAGTTGGGAAATTATTTAAATGTTGAGGTTATAAAATAAAAGTTGTTTTTTTCAACTTTTTTTTACAGAATTGACATCCTGTTGACCAGTACGTTACACCCTGTAAAAAGAGTTAGGATGTTTTGTAACACGTTGTATTTGCCATCAAGTAGGACAAGTTGTTTGTAGTAATCAGTAGACAGCCTATGCTATCGTATTCGATTGCATCCTGTAGATGGGTGAGTGACTCAGCTGCTGCTAAAGTGCCTTAGAGGTGGCGTGAGCATGAAGAGTTCTTTACTCAGCAGTGGGTGTAAACATGTTCATGATGTTGAGGCTCAAATAGGTTGCTAGTAAAAGTAACTACAATATCAACCTTCCATTTTACCAAAAAAGAGTTCTTAACAATAAGAAACTCCGAGTATCCGAAAAAATAAAATGGGTAGCCTTCTTACTAAAACGCTGATTCAATATTAAATTTTATGTTAAGATGAAATACGTCTCACAACTAGCGCCGCCAATGGAAAAAAATCATATCTTTTTTTTTGGATGCGTTTTTAGCAAAAAACGCTCCTGCGATTTCTCAACGCGAGGCTTAACTATTTTAGGACCTAAGGTTTGGATTCCAGATCCTCGATTCTCGCTAAAAGTCGCCAAAAGTGGCCACTTTTGGCGAGAATCGATTGCATTCGTAGGAAATCCAATCCTGGAATCCAAACCTTAGGTCCTAAAATAGTTAAGCCTCGCGTTGAGAAATCGCAGGAGCGTGTTTTGCTAAAAACGCATAAAAAAAGATATGATTTTTTTTCCATTGGCGGCGCTAGTTGTGAGACGTATTGCGTCTTAAAAGAAATTAATAAATCTAGACGCCCTTATTATGTCTCTCTAAGTGGTAACCAACTTTAACCAAGTGAAAAGAAATTGAATTTATCAAAGCGCCTGGAATTTACTTCTTAGCAGTTAGCAGAAGTCAAGCGTAAGTGATCACATTATGCAAGGCGTTGAGGAGCAGTGAATTGAAATTCAGAAGTGATATTACGTAAGTACCTACATAAAATATACTCTTGAATATTCCTGGTAACGTTGTAGGTGCCTTCACGGTTTTATGGAAATATTATGGAGTTCAGATATCTATTTTGGGACTAAGGCAAACGAGGGCTACCGTTTTTGTGCTCACTAGTTGGCGCCACTGTCGAGTAAGGTCATGAAATAATAATAGGTAGTTATAGGTAGTTAGTAAGTACGTAAACGTTTAGATACTTACAATCATATTTAATTTAATAGGTACAAAGTTGTACAAATAAAACACACCGAGCAAACACCGTTCGAAAAAATAATTAGAACACAATTTTCCGAAAGATGAAACTACTGCCTAGGTCCTAGATATACTAACCTAGATAGTGTGTTGTTGACTGTAAAGATTCTACAGCCGTTCTACAGGAAATACAAGCTCAATACGTACAGTCGGCCACAATCTCAGATCCCCCTTTTTGTTCGATTGGCGCCCTTATGCCGCGCGCGGTAAGAGCTGCCATGTGGTATCTGAGACTGTGGCCGACCGTACCTACTCGTGAAGGGAGTTTCCTACTTATCTAAGCTCTCTATGCTATGTACCTATGCTATGGCAGCTCTTACCGCGCGCGACATAAGGCGCCAATCGAACAAAAAGGGGTATCTTAGTGTGTGGCCGACTGTACCTATGTCGAAGGCAAACAAGTAGCTTTGCATAGGTAGCTACGAAGAGACGAGACGACCTCACCATTGTTCTGAATATTCCATGTGGAACGATGAATCCCAAGGTACCTAGGTAGGCTACAATGACAAGAATGGAATGTCTCTTAAGACGACGTACGTCTCACAACTAGCGCCGCCAATGAAAAAAAAATCATATCTTTTTTTTGGATGCGTTTTTAGCAAAAAACGCTCCTGCGATTCCTCAACGCGAGGCTTAACTATTTTTAGGACCTAAGGTTTGGATTCCAGATCCTAGAACTTAAGAATGCAATCGATTCTCGCCAAAAGTGGCCACTTTTGGCGAGAATCGATTGCATTCGTAGGAAATCTAATCCTGGAATCCAAACCTTAGGTCCTAAAAATAGTTAAGCCTCGCGTTGAGGAATCGCAGGAGCGTTTTTTGCTAAAAACGCATCCAAAAAAAAGATATGATTTTTTTTTTCATTGGCGGCGCTAGTTGTGAGACGTACGTCGTCTTAAATCTGGATGATTGTTCTGGTGGCCTTTGATTGTCTATAAAACCTATGACAAGGCAGTCCTACAAATCTGCACGGAATGGCTAATCCTAGATAGGTATCAGCTATGCTGTAATTTGCGAGCTCTACAGGGTGTTAAAAGACCGCCAACAAAGCGGGAATCATCATAAGGAACATTTTTGCCCAAGGAACTATGCCTGGGAAATCAACGGTTTCCGAGATAATTAGGTTCAAAGTCGGACTTATCAAAACTTTTTTTTTTGGCAGAAATGTATTCAGTATCTAGTTCTTAACATACCTTCTCAAGAAACCATATCAAAATTATGAATATTTTTTACAAAAAACAAAAAAATGAAACCCGCAATGTATTCTAATCATCGGCACTTCAACCTTAAGTACCATAAACTTATACATACGCTTGCGCAATATGACTTCTGTACGTTGTTTTTTTTCAACTTTTTTTTACATGATTGACTGTATCCTGTTGACCAGTAGGATACACCCTGTAAAAAGAGTTAGGATGTTTTGTAACACGTTGTAGAGTTTTTGCTCGTTAAAAGTATCACACTATTCGGTTTTCATCCGGGTCACAGAATAAACGAACAAAAAATCTATGCATTGGCTTCGTAATAGTTTCAAGTCGTAATTAAAAAACAAAAAAAAACTCACATTCTATTATGAAGTTTTTCTTCAGCATTCGAGTTATGAGGACCTGTCCTGCCTGAGTAGCTACTACGAGTGCGAAAAAGCTGTATAGTATACCGGACGTCTGTCATGTATCCTAATACTATAGTAGTAAGGTTGTTTATCCAACTTATCACTTTCAGTGACAGTGACAGTAAGCACTCGTGGTGGCTGCTCAGTGTGCTTATTCTGTAAAAAAAATGGTTTATTTGCGGGAAAATAGATCTAATCGAAATTAACAATCTTTTTTTCTAATTCAGTATAATTTGTATTTTACATATTTTTATTTTATTACTCTTTCCCGCAAATAAACCGGTTTTGAGGACTAACAGTGCGGTTTTTTTACAGAATACCTAAGCACACTGAACCTAATTCAAATTCTAATAGGGGCCTTAGCTTGTAACGCAATGGTGCCCAAATTGGCTCACAGTTGCTTCAATTACGATTTATTAATGATGTCGGTCCTTTTAATGTTTTTGTAGTACAGCAAAGAATATTCTGATTCCAACCCTAGAGTATTAGTTCTCTGGTTGTAGGAGAACAACGGGAAAACCCCGGTTTTGTCTTTCTGCTGGGACGCCATCGACACGCCATTGCGTTACAGGCTAAGGCCCCTGTTATTAGCCGGTTAGCATGTGAACCATGCGTTGAATGTTTAACAAGTGTGACCGTGACCTGATGCTTTGCTTTGCCCTTCGCTTGCAATCAGAACAGAACTTAACACTGGGTGTTTCCTCTTCTCTTTACCTAGCGCCGAGTGCTTGGCTGGATGGTAACAAGGGGCTTTGAGGGTCAAACTCGGATCGCCATCATACGAATTCAAGGTGAGATTACATACGGCATCCTATTGTAAAGTACGCAAGCTTCCTCATAATAAACTAGGGTTCAATAGTGTAACTTCAACCTCTATGACAATCCTTTTAAATTATTAGGAACGCGATCACGACTTCAGTCAGAAATTCATGCATGACACAGGCATTCGCTAACATAACAAATGTGTCAAAAGTATAAAAAAATAAAACAAGGATATTGAATAATTTTAAAAAATGCGATTTCGTAGTGTCAAATTGGGCGTTTTTCCTAGTGTCAAATTTCGCTGTAACCTAAAACTTTGCAACACACCCAATAAAATAAATTATCTCTGAAGTTCAACATCTTTAAACATGGAATTGAAAGATTCGTCATTAAGGTTGTCGTTACATAATCAGGCCCCTGAGTCACATTTAAATCCTCAGGCGGCAACCGCTCTTAAACGTTGTGTTCACTCAGCGGATAACTGGCTCACCTCGTTTAAAAGTCACTTGAATGGTAGTGACACATGGGGCACCATCTTCCCATACATGATTGACACTTAGATGGTAGAAAAAAAAGTTTAGTAAATAATTGTTTATTTTTTTGATTTTGGATTCGGATGCAGGTTACCCAGTTATGACCTGCCCTTTCACACAGTTTCCGCTTGACGTTAAATTTCGGGACACCCTGTAACTATATAGGTACTTTTTACTTCGTCAGCTGCAGTTTTTATCGCATTATTTAGGAATTCTGCAGATCCATTTGATTTATTACCAGTAAGTATTTATGGAACCTTTATGTTGGATAACATTGTAGATACTTTACCTTTCCAATTGTCGGATAATTATTTATTACATGGTGCCATTATTTACTAGTTTCATTTATATTACCATCATAACCATTTTTAGGGTTCCGTACCTCAAAGGGGTAAAACGGAAGCATTATAGGATCACACGTGCGTCGGTTCGTCTGTCTGTCCACAGCTGTATCACAGCCAATGTGCTCCTAAAACACTAAAACGATTGAGTTGAAATTTGGGACACAATATTGTGTGATTGTGTGACATAATAATAATGTGAAAGAACTCGTGAGGATCTCAAATATTGTTTATTTTATGTTATTTTCAAATAACCCGTTATGAAGTTATTTAAGAAAATAGGCGATAATAGACCCCCTCCCCCGAAACTACGTATACACTGAGCTTAGAATTAAAAAAAAACACAAATAGGTCTTTAGAATTATATAGACGTATGTATACAGGAAACCTATAAGAAGTCCATGGTGTATAGAAACAGGAAAATATTAATTTAATAGCATTAGTTCCACTCAGCCAACAGATGGCGCTCCACAGTCCTACATCGCGGATCGCGGTATGGTTTGGACTTTTGAATTATGTATCTTACTTTAGCTACGAACATTTAAGCATAGAGTCGTAGACGTGTTGCTAACTGTACCAAATTACCAACATCGCTTTGAATTAATTGTCAGGTCCAGAAGAGAATACCTACAGTGTCTAGCCTCTATATCATATTTACAGGCAGGTTTATTTGCAAGTATTTGAGCCTAGGCGTTTTTGCAGTTGCAGGATATAAAACTATTTTTAAACCAAGTTTTGTCTCATTTGTCGAAACTTTACTTTGTCGCTTCGCTTCAATTCCCATACAAAGCAATTTTCACGAACGTGTTGAAACCGCACATAATTAATTCACTGAAATTATATCTGTCTGCATGGATTTTCCTTATTTTTTGCGAAATTACAATTCCTTGAAATAAAAAAATGAGATCGAAATTGTTTGTAGCTATAGACAAATTTGGTAAACATTTTGAATGTCGATTGGGCCTTGTTCGAGATGAAGAGTTTTCAAGATGCTTTCCATTTTTGGCATAGCTCCTTTTACTTTCGACAATACAACCTAGACTAGTAGCTGCCTTTTATAAGCGGCTAGTGTCATAACTTCATACTATACAGGGTGTTTCAGAAAGGTCCTGTGGAACTGAAAGGGGTCGCTTAACTCACCAAAGCAAGCAACTTTTACTATGGGCCTAAGTGCGAAATCTCGAAAAAAATATGTATGAGCATGCATTGGGTGCTCTAAATATAGAATTTTACTATGGAACAGCTGATATTTTTTTCGAGATTTTGCTATTGGTCGCGCGGTAAAAGTTGCTTGTATTGGTGAGTAAAGCGACCTCATTCACATGACCTATCTGAAACAGCCTGTATGGGTGAATCAAAGTCAAACCTACCATAAAATATAAGTAAAGCACAAAACTGTCTTTTTTAACAACAAAAAATATACTTCTGCTTACACAGAGTTATAAGGTCACCAGAGGCCAGCTGCGCACAGCAGACGGGGGGTTGGGGGGGCGGAGCCCCCCCCTAAAAAACAAAAAATATACTTCTGCTTACACAGAGTTATAAGGTCACCAGAGGCCAGCTGCGCACAGCAGACGGGGTGTTGGGGGGGCGGAGCCCCCCCCCTAAAAAACAAAAAATATACTTCTGCTTACACAGAGTTATAAGGTCACCAGAGGCCAGCTGCGCACAGCAGACGGGGAGTTGGGGGGGCGGAGCCCCCCCCCCTAAAAAACAAAAAATATACTTCTGCTTACACAGAGTTATAAGGTCACCAAAGACCAGCTGCGCACAGCAGACGGGGGGTTGGGGGGGCGGAGCCCCCCCCTAAAAACGAAAAATATACTTCTGCTTACACAGAGTCCTAAAGTCACCAAAGACCAGCTGCGCTCAGCAGACGGGGGGTTGGGGGGGCGGAGCCCCCCCCTAAAAAACAAAAAATATACTTCTGCTTACACAGAGTCCTAAAGTCACCAAAGACCAGCTGCGCTCAGCAGACGGGGGGTTGGGGGGGCGGAGCCCCCCCTAAAAAACAAAAAATACACTTCTGCTTACACAGAGTTATAAGGTCACCAGAGGCCAGCTGCGCACAGCAGTCGGGGGGTTGGGGGGGCGGAGCCCCCCCCCCCCCCTAATAAACAAAAAATGTACTACTGCTTACACAGAGTTATAAGGTCACAAAAAGCCAGCTGCGTTCAGAAGGCGGGGGGTTGGGGGGGCGGAGCCCCCCCCCTAAAAAACATAAAATATACTTCTGCTTACACAGAGTTATAAGGTCACCAAAGGCCAGCTGCGCACAGCAGACGGGGGGTTGGAGCGCCCCCCTAATAAACATAAAATATACTCCTGCTTACACAGAGTTATAAGGTCACCAAAGGCCAGCTGGGCACAGCAGACGGGGGGTTAGGGGGGCAGAGCCCCCCCCCTAATATTTATTCATACTCGTTATTGAGTTATTGATTCTCATAGTTTCATTCAAAGGCTGTTATGCAAAAAAAATATTAGGGGCGCCATCTCTTAGCATTCGAGCGAAGCTCGGTCGCCCAGTCGGGTACTTGTCTTTAAATTAGTATAATTATTGAACGAGCGAGCGAAGCGAGCGAAGTTCTCCGAGTCTACTTGAACAATCCGGCGTTTGTATGTATGTATGTATGTATGTATGTATGTATGTATGTATGTATGTATGTATGTATGTATGTATGTATGTATGTATGAATGTTCGTTCGACGATAACTTGAGTAAATTAAGTCGGATCGTCATAAAATTCAGTAGGCAGATAAATGAGGCAAAGAGAATTTTTAAGTTCGAACATGAGCCAAATCGGTCAAGGGGTTGCCGAGATATGGGGTTGTTAAGGTTATATGGGATGAGAGAGGGCGCCACTGCTGCCTCTCAGTAACATTAAAATAGTGCTATCAAGTGATTTTAAACGTGATAAAAACGTAAATCTAATCAGTAAACAGTGAAACCAGTGATAAAAACTAACAAAAGTGAACTATAAATACAAATTCTGTTTGGAAACAATATTGTGGATATCGGACGTAAAATTCAGTGGAAACAATAAAAATAAACTTTTACGGGTCGCAAAATAATCCGTAACAAGAACTCTATTTTAATCCAATAAATCCAAAAATAACCAAAAATTTTGCTAATTGCTAAGGTCCAAAGTACACCAGATTAGAAAATTCAAAACAGCGCCATCTCTTTAAAAAAAATATAAATAAATTGTTATTCTACTTCCTCACAGAGGGCGTGACTAAAGTTTGTTTATCAGAGCCATCTAATGTTCAAAATTATAAACCAAAAAGTCCTTCTATGCAACAATAGAGGTCGCTTTACTTCAAAACTACAAGAGAGTCCTATAAATATCCTATATTAAAATGGAAGAAATACTAGATAAACTACAAAAATATCCAAAATGATCTAGAGGCACAAAAACTTGAAATAAGGTAAAGCGGCGAACAAGTTACAGAAAACATTCAATGTGAAATAAAACAAAATGAAAAAATAATTTAATATCACATTAATTGGATTGTAGTACTACGGCGCGCGTGGGGACGTATCCAACACGTAGAGGCCCGTTTGACAACTTTGATCTGATGTAAGGTGGTGCACCTGTTGGGTACCCCAGAGTGCAACCAAACACACAAAAATACACCTGAGAATCCCCATCAGGTGCATCACCTAGATTGACCTGGTGCGACGTGACCATGCGCATCCTCAAGGTCCATTCTGCGAGGGCACCATACACCAAAATACACTCGCAGTACTTTCCCGTCAAGTGTACAGGTCACGCCGACCTGATGCAATGTGGGTACACAAATTGGGTCTACCACCTGAGCACACCACAACACAAAATGCACTCTGGTGGCTTTCCCGCAATGAACACAGGCTATTGTAGAGTTGGATGGGAGCAAAGAATTGGGTTATGGGGATGCATATGGATGGACTGGGTAACGGGCTATGGGGTTGAGACAACGGTCGTCTGACATTAAAATGTCTCAAGTAATTAAATTGGCAGACGGTGACTTGCTGTTCACTAAATGGGCCACCTAAATAAGCCGCCGCTTATGGGTCTAACCCTGGACAGCAAGGTGGCAACATCGTTGTGAACAACAAACAAACTGCACCTATACTTAGGTAGATAGGAGTTCCTAAAAGTTTATTGTAACTTTTTGCACCCACATTGATTGACAGGCCCGCGTGCTTGCGAAACTAGTTCTCATTACTCATCGGCATTTGGCATTAGTTACGTGAACGTCCGAGACGGAACAATATAGGTAACTTGGTAAAGTCGGCCACACGCTAGGATACCCCTTTTTGTTCCATTGGCGCCCTTATGCCGTGCGCGGTAAGAGCATCAATGGGGTAGGAATCCTAGACTATGGCCGACCGTACGTTTGGGAAATTTCTGTGGTGTTTTTATCACAACATGACATAGCATTGTCCCGTGTCCAGCCCCTCTACCCTTGACACATTTTTTTCAACGAGGGGGAATTTACTTAAATATTTCAGGAATTAAGACGCATTTTATACCTATTTTTATTGTACACAAGACGTCGACCCTTACACGCTAGGACTCTGCTAGGTAACGTTACGGGCTACTTTACAACAAAAAACAAAAGTATACACTTTGACGTGCTGGCGTGTGTACCAAATAGCCAAATACCCAAACATTACAAAGTACTCTAAAATCAAAGCATGATTAGTTATGCGAATTTAATTTAAAAACTTCGTCGATCAATAGCGTCAACGGTAACCCCTTGTATGTGATGTAATGATGAATGGTGTATTTGTGAATGCATAGTGGATTCCCTATGACCTCGTAGTGACATTATTTTAGAAGGTTTTTACGTATAGTCATCGTATTTTATCTGTGTCAATGGTATAATAGGACAACGAAAACACCTAACTGCCACTGACTAACCATCAAGGAAAACGTCGTGCGGAAACCCGTGTGTGACATTATGACCCTCATAGCTCTTAAATTCCCAATTTTCGGTGGGCAAACCCTTGCTAAGACTTTCTCTCTCGTTTAAAAAGGCCTGCCCAGACCTACCTACTTATCTCTAAAATTGTTATCTAGATCTTTGTAGTTAGACACACGACAGCACGTCGACACTTCCACGCTAGCACTCTACTCGTTTACGTTACGGGCGACAATACAAAAGTGAGTGGTGCGAGTACCTACACTATCCGACGTGCGGTCGTGTGTACCTACTACTCACAATTTTACATTGACTGCTATTATACAAATAAACAACAATAACTCCACTCGCAAGAACAGTCCGCACAAACCCAGAATCTTAACCTCGTTGCTTACACCTTTTTGCTCACGACAACCTCCAAACTTGAACATAATGAGCAAGCAATCATTATAAAAGCCAAAAGTCCCTCGACCGATCTCAATCATCACCAACTTTAGAAGACCCTCATGGCTGAAGCAGCTAAAGCTAGCTGAAGGTCTTTGAACGCTGGTGTTATTCGAATCATCGCCAACATCAAAAGACCTCCAAGACTGACGCAGCTAATGCTAGCGAAAGGTCTCTGAACGCTGGTGTTATTCGAAGGTCCTGGTCAGCGCAGGAGTTTCGCAAAACACCGCTGGCTCCAACGCCTCCAACGTTGTCAGTGTTCTTACAACAGTCGGCGACGGCAGACGAGTGGTTGCAAGACTGACGCCCGGACACAAACAAACTATACGTTTTACGCAATTTAGTTGACGCGCCGTCGAGGAAAGTGTGTTTGGGTGTATCTTTCTTAGTGGAGTGTTGATAAACTGAAGCGAAGTGTGTAGAAAGTGCCGGTGTTTGCATGCTGTTGGACTCTTGCCGGTAGGTTTGTTTTTAACCGACTTCAAAAAAGCAGCGACCCATATATTTTTTTATGTTGTTTACCGCTTAACTTTTTTATAGGTAGACCAATTTTGATGATATTTTGTTTCGTTTAAAAGGATTTACTTCCCGTGTGATCCCATATAAAATGGTGAACATCTGATGAAGATCTTCGAAGATAGAGAACGGAACTTCTCAACGGATAGCAGTTGATCACTCGGAATCAGTGTAGTAGCTAAAAAATTGTTCACTCACCAGAGAGTTTTCGGTTTTTTAATTTTTATTAAAACAAAAGAGAGTTATGTGTTTGTCACTTTTTTGTTGGTGTCAATATTGGGAATACCTCCGAGAAGTTCTTCATGAAATTAACAGTTTTACGAACTATTTAAGATTCTGCGACGATCAATTTTATTTCGAGACCTTAAACCAGCATGTTTTTAACCAAATTCTTTAGTTTCCGCACCAAAATTATTCCACTTTGGGCACCATATCATTGTCTTAAGTGTATGTGAACAAATGGTGACGAAAATGTCATCATTAAATAAATTCAGCTCAAGCTGGTTAGAAACACAAAATACTTAAAAACATGCTAATTCGCTTTTTTGTTAGGCAAATTATTGGTCTCGAAACGTAATTGCAGAACCAATTATTGCCAACTTGCGGCGTAACATGCTTCAAAAGAGACCACAAATTATGCAGTCTTCTGAAATGTCACTTAACATTTCGGCAAAGCGATAAACACTAACTACCACGTGCTGGTTCTAATGTGACTTTCACCAATCACTCACTAAAAAGCTAAGGCTGTAAAATTTCGTCACGTTTTGATAATAAACTTGGTGCTACAAACGGGGTTGCCGAAAAAGGAACAAAACCATTATAGAAAATTACTTTGCTGTGCATCTATGTAAGTAGGTAGGTACTTGTGCATGATGGGTACAAAACGTCTAAACTCCAAGCAGAAATTATATTAGAGACGAAATTTTAATCGTTATTTTACATGTTTACCTAATCTGAAAACTTTGTGGAGAAAATATGACAGATCTTACAAAAATGCTGTATTTTTTTTTGCTATTTATTCATGCTTGGTGCACTTCCTCTAATACTAGATCATGACAGGGTAGTCCTGTACCTATGTATGCCTCGGACATAAATAGGTACAGTCGGCCACACGCTAGGATACCCCTTTTTGTTCGATTGGCGCCCTTATGCCGCGCGCGGTAAGAGCTGCCATCTCTGACTGTGGCCGACCGTACATCAAGTGCTTGTGTGGTCCAGAATCCTAAAAAGGTGCGATAAACGACACTACGATACCATGGCACGACATACGTGCGTCAATTGACCGAAAAAGGGTATCTGCACTAGCGGATTTAGGGGGGGCTAAAGGGCTCAAAAACTAAGGCCTTTGCAATTTACATCAAGGCATGAGATGATTTATACAGCGTCCAGTAGCACCTTCACTCACACTAGATGGGTGAAGAGATCAAGAGACCACTCGGCGCTGCAGTGCCTGGGACATTGTTTTAGATGGAGTAGGCTCAAGCCCCCCCCCCCCCCAAAAGCATCTTAGACCGTCCTAAAAACAAAATGTTGTATGTTTTTTTATCTTGAAAACCTACGCTCATTGGGTTTAAGCCTCCCCCCAAAGCAAAATCCTAGATCCGCCACCGGGTATTTGAGCGTGTTGCTGACTGTACTTTGCAGCGAAGATATCCTTGACAATGTTCTCCTTCAGTCTAGGTTTTACCATAATAATATAATTCGTACTAACCTTCGTTGGAATTACAAATTTGCTTTCGAGTAATTATCACAATTGTAATTTAAGCTTTGTGAAACTCGTCAGTTGTTAGTAACATAACAACATGACGAGCCTAAGTAGCTAACGGCGTGGAAATGAGTCCCTAGATATTACCTATGCTAATATCCTAAACAAAAACACCAACAAAAGGGCGTGTCTCTTCCGATTCCGTCACCGAATGCAATTCATTCTTTACTTGACACTTACCTATTTCTTCACAATCTGAAAGACGTCGGTACTTACTGATCTCTACATTCGATTGAGTATTCTGAATGCTGGTTTTTGAATTGAGAATGTAACTAAGCAATAGATAGAGACTCAAAAATTTACGAACCAGAAAGTCATGTTAGCAAGAATTGATGGCTATGGAACACCATCAAAAGGAGAAAGGTTGCACATATAAGACATGTGTTCAGACACGATATACCTAAGCAGCCTCCGCAACTCATAACGATGGGAGAAGTCGCTGGTAAGAGACGCGTCGGCCGAAGGAGGAAATCCTGGGGCCTTAGCCTGTAACACAATGGCGTCTCAATGGCGTCCTAGGTAGAAGGACAAAACCAGGATTTTTTCGTTGTTCTCCTACAACCAGCGAACTAATCCTCTAGAATTAGACTCATAATAGTCTTTGCTGTACTACAATAACATTAAAAGGACCGACACTGGACCGACAGCATTAATAAATCGTAATTAAAACCGTCAACCGGAAGCCCATTTTGGCACCATTGTGTTACAGGCTAAGGGCCCTGGCTGAGGAACCTACGGGAGTGGACTGGGATCGCGAGTGCTGCCTAGCTATTTCGCCTCACGAGAAACAAAGAGAAATATGTGGAGGCTGACCGCCAACCTTCGCTGAGTCGGAGAGACCCCCTAAAAAGAAGTAAAACAAAAAAATTATTCCTCCGATATCTTAGCTTCAAATTAGCATGTCTCTTAGACATAATCTCATAAAATCACATTTTAAAGTTGACCTGCGCCTGGGGCACTGTTTTTAGATGGAGTAATAGGCTTGCCCAGCACCTATACCATCCTGACAGCTTAGCCTAGCCTGAGGGCTAAGTCAAGTCAATTCAAGACAAGTGTTTTTGCAGAATGTTAACTTCAGTACAAAAGGTAAAAGAAAACTTTTATATTTTTTTCAAAAGAATCTTGTTTTTCATAATTAGTTTAAATTTAAACACGTTTGCGTACGAAGTTACATTTGCATAGTTTGAATTTATTAAAACATTATGACATCATAAATTAAAAAATACTTTTCTCCTGCCATAATAAAATTTTAAATAAAAAGTCGAATAATTCAAGAGGAAAAATTGTACAAATTCTGTACAATTAGCTTCAAATTAGCATGTCTCATAAAATCACATTTTAAAGTTGACATGTTTCAGGAATAGCTATTTAAAATGGCCCTGTAAATTTTGCGTGTCACTCTCGTCTCAGCCCCATAGATGTGGAGTCCCCGGTCTTCCTACACCATCGTATCCTTCGAGATTGAGACATCTGGTGCCAGGTTTTAGGCGCATATTTAAGACGTCTACGTGTCTGCGATGTAATTAAAGATTACACGAAACGTTTGCTGTTTCGTTTTGAAATAACGCCTGTGGCAAATCTGTGTCAGTATCATTCCAGCAGAATTGCTGGCTTAGCACAAACATGGGTAAGACCGTATCGATGGGTTTTTAAAGCTGGGGCCATATTAGTTCTTATACCAGCCGTTTTTTGGTCGCGACGCGGATACGGAATGGAGGAACGACACGGATAAAATAACTAAACTCTAATTTTTAAATCGAGTCCACGGAATGACAGTTGCTAGTATGCTACTGTCAGATAAAGCCTTTATAGCAACTGTCATTCCGTGGACTGAATTTAAAAATTAGAATTTATGTATTGTGGATCCAGCTTAACTGTAGGTATCTATCCCACTCTACGTAGATCAAAGATTAAGATAGATATTCAATTATTGTGTTAAGCCAGCTGCATAACCATGCTCGTGTAACCACACGAAGGAAGTATATTTCTTATGGCCACATCATCTGCATTGGGAAGTAAAAAATAAGAAATATGATATTTGGCAAGAGCGATCCTATTGCCAAGTAAGCAGTAGGTACTTACCCAACCACATTGACAACAATGTCGTACAAAGGCAAAATGCACCTATATGAGGTTGAATATAGACATTCATACATTATACACGACGCTTACTCGCTAGCACTCTAGTTACGTTGCGGGTTGCGGGTGACTTTACAACAAAAGTGTAAACCTACTTTACAACCAAAGTGACGTGCTGTCGTAGGTATGTACCTAATGTACTCGTACCTTGATTATTTGTGGTTTATCAATGGATTGTTTTAACCGTGGGTTGGGTGGGTCATGTACTGCAATGATGTAATTCTGCCACAAGTTCCCACTATGACTTTATGAGTCAGTCAGCCCAGCCTTTCGATCTAGTCACTGACTCAGCGTATCTATCAAGCTAGCTCGGCGCACCCAAAATATTGCTACGGTACTTGTTCTTCAAGGTCTGTCTGATATATTTGCATGTCTACGTCTGCCCCTATACACCGTACTATTTTAGTGGTTTAAAAGCCGAAGGTATTTTGTTGCAATGGTGATTCTGAGCCAAATTCCAAAATTTTACTCCAAAATGAGCGAGAAAAAAAACACTTCCCAATACAAATGTCTATCGCTAATCGACACCATTTGTATGGAGAAGTGAAGTTTTTTTCGCGCGTTTTGGAATAAAATTTTGTAATTTGGCTCTGAATACCAATGCAACAAAAACCTTCGGCTTTAAAACCACTAAAATAGCACGGTGTATTCTCTCAAATAAACATCAAAATATTCCCATAAATGTACAATGTAAAAAAAAGTAACAAACAGATTGTCAATTACTTCAATACAGGATATTTTCCATCATAATCTTTACGGTTGACGAGTGAATGAACTTTTTAAAGAATAGATAGACGCGCGAGCGGAAAAGTCGGAAAAATACACTATCTCTTAATAATTTCATACCATAATACTGAAAGTTGCAAATATTCCAGCAGTACGGGAAAACCCGGAAAACAGCGAGCGGAAGTTCGCTGCCGGAAAAGCATAAAAATAAAATAGGTTAGATTTTAGAATTAGATTTAGATTTAAATATTTATTTATTTCCATGTAATGTAACATTACAGGGTTGGTTGGTCAATAATCGGACAGGTTATTTTCCGTGCTGTGGGGTCAATAATCCACCTGCAGAATGTTAACTACAGTAGGAATGTACAAAAGGAAAAAGAAAACTAGGTATATATTTTTTTAAAGATTCTTGTTTTCATTTAGTTTAAATTTAAACATGTGTACGTAGTTACATTTGCATAGTTTGAATTTATTAAAATACAATGAAATCATAAATTTAAAAAAATACTTTTGTTCTGCCATAATAAAATTTAAAATTAAAAAAGTCGATTAAATCAAGAGGAAAAATTACACAACAAACTGTCGTAAGCATTGTACATTTTTATTTTTATATATTTTTTTAAGAAAAAATATAATTCGCATCAGATCCGTAATCACAGGATGCTGTTACAAGTAAGTTTTGACCCTTTTTAACATATTGTGTGCTACATTATTGGTATTTCCAAAAAAACACGATAACATTGAAGCCGTGTGAGCCCACACATAGTTTAGTGGCCCTTGACCTTCTTGCTAACATAGCTCTATTGATGACACACTAGTCATGTCATGACCTCTTGTTTTTATTTGCAGTGGACCAAACACGGGCCAAGTATCGAGTTCTGGTTTGTGGTTCGAAAAATAATAGTTATTTGTTATGCAAGGATGCAAAATTATTGTTTGCGGCGAGTGCTTGTATTGAATACCGAGCTAGCGAAGGTTTCTAAAATTGAGCCACGAGCGTAGCGAGTGGTTCAAAAAAAGAAACCTGAGCGTAGCGAGGCATTCAGAAGCTCGAGTCGCAAATAATATTGCATTCGTGCGAAACACAAAACTTTTCATCTCACAGAAGCGAGGAAATGATTTTGTTAGCCAAGCGTGACAAACAATAGACATAGGTAGTTAGGTACCTACCATAGAGGTTAGTGAAACGGGTTTCCTTCTTTTTTGCTTCTTCACAAAGGAGTATGTGGCGTTGCCTAGCAACGGGTTGTTGATTACAAATCGTGTCTTCTTGAAGTGTCATAAAATCAACAACCCCTTGCTTGCTAGGCAATGCTACAAGTTGAAGGAGTTCCTTATTTTTTTTTTATTAGGGCGTCGAGTTAAAATTTCGAAGCGCACAAAAATACAAAGCGGTTTAAAAAAGGATCTTCTACGATCGCATGTTTAAAGTAACAGAGTACTTTCCGAACATGGGAGATGAAAACAACATTTTTTTTAACAACATTGTGACGTCAAGTTTCATTTACCTACATTGGTCCATAGTTACCCGCATGCGGAATTCAGGAGATTTTCCATTAGGATCGATTGCTGGAACTGTGTTCAATGAAATTGGGCCTAGGTATGGTTTTTAATTTTCATTGGTCTTCGACCTCGCACTTTGCCAAAATTATAGTTAAAAGACCGTCAACAAAGAGGGAAACCACGTATAGTCTTCATCATAACCAACATAGGAAATATGCCTGGGAAATCAACGGTTTCTGAGATATTGAGGTTCAAAGTCATAATTTACAACGAAAAAAACACTAGGTTCAGAAACAAAGGTTCAGTATCGAGTACTTAACATTTCTTTTCAAGAAGCCTTATCGTAATTTTTAGTACTTCCTACAAAAATCGACGTTAAAATTGCAACCCGCCATGTATTCTAAACATCGGCACCTCGAGCATAAGAATCATCAGTTTATTCCAACGCTTGCGACATATGACTTCTCTGCCTGACACGTAAAACACCAAAATCGTTTCCTAGCAATAATTTATGGAAAAAGTATCTACCTACTTTGTTTTGGTGTCTAGTATTTCGGGTTTGTCGGCGTTCTTTCGAAACCATGTTATATGGACATTTTCAACAATGTCCCAGGCACTGCAGCGCCGAGTGGTCTCTTCACCCATCTAGTGTGAGTGAAGGTGCCACTGGACGCTGTATAAAATCATCTCATTACGTAGATGCAAAGGCCTTAGTTATATGGACAGAGTTGGGTACATGGGTTGGGTTGGGCCATGTCAGAGACCCTTTGGGTGGCCTAAAAACTCTGACACCAGGGGTGGCCACTACCTCATACGATTACCTACCTAGTTTGGTACCGACCGCGTAGGTACTCTCAGTAGTCGTTCGTTACCCCGCAAGCGGGAAGCCACAGCATGAAGTTCTCGACTAATATAGAGCCTTTTATGGCTTAAACAAGGTTTAATTATTGAGGCATTTCCAATGTACACACGATAGCAGGTCGACCCTTTCACGCTAGCAATCTACTCGGTTAGGTTACGGGCGACTTTACAACAAAAAGTTTACACTCTGACTTGCTCTGTCGTGTGTACTTTCTTAGTAAATATCTTAAGACGAAACGCGGGTAGCCGGCTGCTCCATACAAAAAATACAAAAAGGGAGACCTGTTTCCTCCCTGGATAATTATTTTAGAAAAAATATGTTTATGCCATTCAATTTATATGTACCTCTGCCATGTCCCTATGTTTTCCTTTTTTATTATTTTTATTATTTTAATAAAATTTATTTGAATAATTAATATAATAAAAAAAGGAAAACATAGGGACATGGCAGAGGTAAATATAGATTGAATGGCATAAAGATATTTTTTCTAAAAAAATTATCCAGGGAGGAAACAGGTCTCCCCTTTTGTATGGATTTGAGGTTACCCGCGTTCCCTCTTAATGCAATTTAGCATGTTTACCTGCCTTTTACGCAATAGAACAGGGCTTCAAGGTGGAAATGTCACTCAACATGCCAATTCTTGCTTTCTGTTACATTTTCTAGAACTATGTTAGGTATTATCTATACGTCGTTCCCTACCTAACCTATTCTGTAAAAAACACACAGATTTTTTGTTTTTTCTAAAGCACTATCCCGTTTCAACTTATTATAAATGTTTAAAACACACAGAAATAACGTACAGTTCAAACTTATACTTAGGTAGGTACAGTCGGCCACACGCTAGGATACCCCTTTTTGTTCGATTGGCGCCCTTATGCCGCGCGCGGGAAGAGCTGCCATGGTGTATCTGTGACTGTGGCCGACCGTACTAAGCTATGACATTGTTAGGTTAGCTATGTCATGAATTTAAATTGTTAATTAGAGAAATCTTCGTAGCAGGGCCCTAGCAAGGACGTGATTGTTTTCCATCGTTTAAACATAGACTACAAATAAATTTTCCAGAATATTCCAACTTTCCAAAATTTTCGAAAAACTTAAAGAACAAACAATTTAAGTTTGTTTTGCTCTTAGTTTTACTCTGATGTTTTGTGTGATCTTAATTTAAGTATGTTTTTATATTGATGACTCCTGAAATAAATATTTTGATATGGTATGAAAACCCTTTTGGGACTATTTCAAAAGTAAATAAATGTTTCGTCCAATGGTTCTCAAATATGGCGCTTACTAACGATCAGTATTTTTCATTTTCATTTTAATCAAGGCTTTTTTATACATACGTATAGAGACTGTTTCGAGAGCCCTATGTCCCTGATTAGGGATAACAGGAACTGATGATGATAATGATGAATTATACAAGGTGTTGCAAAAGATGCTAACTCTTTTTACAGGGTGATCATGGTACCTGATGATAGGGATCACACCCAAAATATTTTTTTAGCTCTATGAGGTTCCGTTGATTTTTTAATAATTAAAGTGTAAGCGCTGTGACGGGAGACAAGTATTTTTAAAATACTGTTTCCATAGACTTTCACTATGTTTTAACAGCTAAGCAAACAACCATATTTTTTTATTTGAGCTAAATCCAAAAACAAAAAACTTTTGAAAATTTTACAATTTTGAGGTTATAAAAAAAAGATGTGTTTTTCAACTTTTTTTTGCAGATTTGTCATTATGTTGACCAGCAGGTTCATCATTATATTTAAGAGTTATCCTCTTGTCGGTGCAGCATTCTCCATGCACTTCGATCACAGGCCAGTTCCTTTGCAGCCTGGTACGTCACGACATCCACCTTCTCTTTAATTTGGTCAAAGTAGCTTCTCCGTGGCCTTCCTCTACCTCTCTTTCCTTCTATCTTTCCTTCTATTATGTTGGTTATGAATTTGTCGTGACGTAGCAAGTGGCCTAGCATCTTTCCTCTTCTGCATTCTATTGTCTTCATCAACGTTCTCCTCTCCCCTACTCTTTCCAGGACTTGCTCATTTGACACTCTTTCCGTCCAAGATATCCTCTCCATTCTCCTCCAACACCACATCTCGAAAGCTTCCAGCCTTTCCCGTTCCCTCTGTGTCATTGTCCATGTTTCGCACCCATAAAGTGCCATGGGCCATACATAGGAAAGAATAAGTCTCTTTCTGATGGTCTTTGATATATTTTTAGATTTTAATATATATCCTTTTTTGTGGAAAGCTTGTTTCGCCATTGCAATTCTAGCTTTGATATCTGCGGTGCATCTGGAGTCTTCGGTTATTATACTGCCTAGGTATTTAAAAGATTTAACTTGCTGTATAGGAGTGTCGTTAATTTTGATGTTAGCTGTGGGAGGGGTCGGTTTCTTAGATGTAATTAGAACTTTTGTTTTATTTATATTTATTTTCAAACTGTGTTCCTTGAATATGGTATCCATAGTATTAAGTAGTGTTTCTAGATCACTGGTGTTATCGGCAACAGCTGCAATGTCATCCGCAAATCTGATAAAGACCACTCTTTCTCCATTAAATACGACTCCCTCAGCTGTTTCTTCCAGTATTTTATTAATAGCTGTTTCTATAAATATGTTGAAAAGTAGTGGTGACAGTGAGCATCCCTGGCAAACTCCTTGTCTGATCTTGGCTTTTCCTTTTTCTTCTCCAATTTCTATTATTGTTTCTTGGTTCTTGTAGAGCTCGTATATTATCTTCCTATCTCTGTAGTCCAGATCAGCGTCTTTTAAGCTCTTCATCATCATTTTCCAATCAACTTTGTCAAACGCTTTCTCTAAATCTATAAAAGCTATGTTTGTGTCTAGTCCTAGGTCCATTCTTCGGTCTATCAATAGTCTTAAGGCTAGGACGGCTTCTCTTGTTCCTCTCTTTTGTCTGAATCCGTATTGGTCGTCTCCTAGGCAGAATTCAGTTTTGCTTCTTATTCTGTTTTGAATTATTTTAAGTACTATTTTAGAGGCCTGAGAAATGAGGCTTAGGGTCCTATGCTCTTCACATTTTAAAGTGTTAGGTTTCTTGGGCAGGGCTATTATTTTAGTGATGTTGAAGTCTGTTGGTGTTGTTCCAGCTTCGTAGATGGATTTCACAATTTGAAATATTTCGTCAATAATAGGTTTATTAGCGTGTTTAATTAACTCTATTAAGATTCTATCTTCTCCTCCTGCCTTCCCATTTTGAATGCCCTGTAGCGCATAATCGAATTCTTCTCTGATTATGTCTGGTCCTAGTTTGTCTGGATCTACGTCTTGTTCGTACTCTATATCGTCTTCAGATAGTCCATCTCCTTCATAGAGTGTTTCAATATATCTCGTCCATCTTTCTAGTATATCTTTGTTGTTTATTAGGATACGTCCTTGTTCATTTAGGATCGCAGTGCTTCTAGTACATTTAGGTTTTTCCATATTTCTTATTATGTTATAAGCTTTATCAATTTTACCTCTCTTCATGTATTCTTCTATACCTTTACAGCATTTCTCAATGTCTTGTTCTTTACATTTTCTGCATTCCAGTGTTATTTTATTTGTCAAAATTTTGTATTCAGTCATGCTTTCGTCGTCTGTTTTCGTGCGGAGTTTCCTTCTCTTAAGCATTAACTCTATTATGTCTTCACTAAGCCATTTCTTGCGTGGTACTATTTTTTCTTTCTCCAGATTTTCTTCAGCACTAGTTCGTATAATATCTCTCATATTCGTCCACCTCTCTTCAATACTATATTTATTATTATCTAGGTTCTTGTTTTTATACTCTTCTAACTTATATCCTAGATTATTACTATATTGCACTCGTTGCTTACTTGAGACATCTTTTAACTTAGTGAGATCAATTTTCTTTGGCTTTGCGATTCTTTTACCTCTTTTTGGTTCTATATTAAATTTACCCAGTAGTAGATTGTGATCTGTGTTAAGGTCAGCCCCTGGGTATGTTTTACATTGTGTAATCAGATTCTTGTATTTTTGCTTTACTAATATGTAGTCAAGTTGGTATCTACCCAGATCTCCTGGCATTTTCCATGTATAAAGTCTTCGTTTTGGTTGTTTGAATTGCGTGTTTATAACAGTCATTTCTCGTTCCTTACAAAATTGTATCAATCTTTCCCCTCTTGAATTGCGCTTCCCTAGGCCATAGTTTCCTATATAGTTTTCCTCTTTCCCCTCTCCTACAACTGCATTAAAATCCCCCATTACTATAAGGTTGTCTTTTCCATTTGTTGCATCTATCAGTACATCAATCGGTTCATACATATCCTCAATATCTTCATCTGGATACCTTCCAGTTGGCATATATACTTGTATTATAATTATGTCTACTGGTGTAGTCTTTATTTTAACGGCCGTTATTCTTTCACTGTGATGAATGGTATTTTCTACTTTATTTCCATATTTTTTATTGAGTATAATCGCCGTGCCATTTTCGCCTCCTTTTTCATTTCCTGTATATATTACTCTATAGTCATCGCTCCAGTAGTCTCCACTACCCTTCCATCTCACTTCCGCCAATCCCAATATATCTATTTTCTTCCTTTCCATTTCCATTTTTAATTCTTCTAGCTTCCCATCGGTTAACATGGTCCTTACGTTCCACGTTCCAATCTGGCAAGGGTTTCGCCTGATGACGACCGGGGTAGCCTTGCCGCGTCCACCTCTGCCGGACTCAGACCGCCACGGCATTTTACATCGTGGAAGCCCGTTGTCAAGAACGGTATTACTGTGATCTGACATTTTCATGCTGCTTTTGTGGGAATGTAGAGCAGTGGTTTCCCGTTGCCTTCTGCTCCGCAGTATTCTGACCGTCTCGCTTTTTAGCTGCGCTCAGAATAGTCTACTCCAGAGCCGTACCAGTTTTTAACCTCCGCCCCTGGGTAGTACTGACAGGTACTGCTGCCCTCTGTCAGGGTCCAAGATAAAGTCCTTGTGACTTGCCTCTTCCGCCTACATTGCCAAGTTGATGGGTACCATCTTTGCCGCTGCAGCCGTTGTGGTCTTCACCCGTAACCCTGGGCTCGGGGTCCACATTATACCCTGTGGAACTGGGTCCCTGCCGAACTTAGCCACCAGTTCGCTCCGGCCTACTGGAGTGAGTGGTGCCCACCCCCGCGACGAGGACGCGTCGGACTGGAATTACTCATGTGGGAGATAGAGAAGGGGGCTCTATTACCCCATGAGCCGGGTTAATGATTGCGTATGTTACCGCAACCAAGGACCAGCAGGTTACACCCTGTAAAAAGAGTTTGTAACACGTTGTATACAGGGCGTCCCACGGCTATGCCACATGGAGGGAAAGTACCTTGAATATTGTAGATGGAACATTTTACTGAAAGAAGACATTATTTTAATTTAAAAAACAATTTAAACTGCATTCATAGATATTGAAATAATTACATGGTTGAACCGGGAATCGAACCAGTTGCATGAGAAAAAATATTACCCTGTACTTTTATCATACCGATCGAAAGGCTTCATGATAAGGATTATTTTTTGCCAAATGACATAGTGTCAGAAATAAAAGGAAGACCATGAATTTTAACATTTGTAATACAACATTAATCAATTTATCAATGAAAATCACAGTAACAAAAGATTAAAAGTATGAAAATGAAACACATTTTTGAATTGTTTCTTTATAATCAGCCAGCCGCATTGCGATGGACAAAATTTTACGCGTCTTTCGGCTCAGGATAAGGCTCGATTTGTTGCATACTACCAGGTAAATGTAAAATTCATGGTCTTCCTTTTATTTCTGACACTATGTCATTTAGCAAAAAATAATCCTTATCATGAAGCCTTTCGATCGGTATGATAAAACTACAGGGTAATAATTTTTCTCATGTAACGGGTTCGATTCCCGGTTCAACCATGTAATTATTTCAATATCTATGAATGCAGTTTAAATTGTTTTTTAAATTAAAATAATGTCTTCTTTCAGTAAAATGTTCCATCTACAATATTTATGGTACTTTCCCTCCATGTGGCATAGCCGTGGGACGCCCTGTAGAGTAAGTTACTGATCCCAGCCCCTCTATTCTCCAAAATAAGCACTGTAAATATTCCCATATTAAAAAAAAGTATGATGTAGCATGTACAATTATTGTACATGTCCCACTAGCTGAGCAAAGGCCTTCTCTCAAAGAGAGAGTTCGGGTTTAACACCATCACCACGCGTGCTCAATGCGGGTTGGCGATTTTTGCCTTGAGGGTATAATGCCTTATACCCTCAGGTTTCCTCACGATAATATTCCCATAATTAAATGTAAAAAAAATCATTTTTAGTGGAGAATTTTTTCCGCAAATAAGCCTGTTCTGACAGTTGACGCGTCAGTTATTTTTTTAAGAGAATAGAGGAAGCAAGAATGTGCTGAGTGCTGATAGTGTAAATAGATTTGAAGTCATAATAGGTATATTTCTGTGGGGTTAATGTTGTGTGGAATAAGAAGTCAAATTACTTTTCACACAACGCTTGTTTATTTCTATAGCGATATAACAGAAGAATACCATAATACACTCTCGCTTATCCTTACACGTGACAACGACAAAATCTAATTGTTGTCACGTAGTTTTTGTGTCCTCCATGCTCTGATTACTGCAGCACCACTCGTACAAATAGGTACAGTGTAAGGCACAAGAATTGTCACTCATGGAATAGTAAAGCTCGGGAGCACAGATTTCGACCTTTTCAAGCTTCGTCTAGACTTTTATGACGAGGTCAAAACTAGTCGGCATCCCGATGTCATCAATAAAAACATTCGTACGTATATCAAAACTGTTATCGTTATAATGTCCACAGGCATTGCATAGTGTGGGGGTCAGAACAAATTGTAAAAACTTAATTTAAATGGCATTTTTTTTTCACTTTTTAAAATTGGTGTCAGAGTTTTTGGCCTGCCCAAAAGGCCTCTGACATGGCTTAACGATTGTTATTGATCAACAACATTGGTTTAAAATGGGTGTAACCGTCAAATTAATTAAAATTTATATAGATTTTGGTGTAAATATTGTTTGAATAAACCACTTAGGCCCGTTATATCAATCATAGTTTAAACCAAAAAAGCTAGTTTAAACCCTGTCTGTCGATTAATATTCATTCAAAATGCGAGGTTTAATCTTTGGTCTGAGTTTAAACTTTGATTGATATTACGGGCCTTAGGCCCGGTTTCTGAGTTGAGAATTTTGCTAAGCAAATAGGTAAGTATCGTCCTGTCTCTGCAGATTTCTCACAAAAGAGCGCGACAGAGCGATACGTAAGTATGTGCTTAGTAAAATTCTCAACTCAGAAACCAGGCCATAGTGTCGAATACAAACCATATTTTCCAAATGACCACATTTTTTTAAATAGTACTTATGAACTAAGAACTCTTTACAAAAATCTATCATCTGGGCCACTCTTGGCCTATTGGCTGGCGATGCCCTTCTGAAATCTTCGCCAATCTGCCCACCACTGTAACTATACAGCCTTTCATTCCTATAGCCTTCAGAGTTCAGACCCTCGGTGTTTTATGGTGAGTTGACTCGTTTTAAGTACGGCATAAAAACTTAATATCTCTTAGAGCTTCCTTACCTGCGTTTTGGGGGGTTTACTTAATAAGAGCCGGGGCTTAATGAGGATTTTTTCCAAGCATCAAATACAACGTGTTACTAAACATCATAACTCTTTTTACTCTTTTTACTCTTTTTTTTTCTTTTTCTTTTTTCTTTTTTTTTCTCTTTTTACCTACTGGTCAAAAAAACCATTTTTATTTTATAACCTCAAAGTTAAAAATTTTTCATAACTTTTTTGTTCTTGGTATTAGCTCAAATTTAAAAATATATTGTGTAGGTGCATTTGCATAGGTTTGAGTTGTTAAAACATAGTGAAAGTAAATGAAAATAATATTTAAAAAATACTTTTCTCCCGCCACGGCGTTCACATTTTTATTAATTAAAAAATCAACGGAACGTCATGGAGCAAAAAATATTTAGGTTGTGTGTGATCCCTATCACCGGGTGCTATTACCCTGCAAAAAGAGTAAGCATCTTTTGTAACACCTTGTATAGTTAGAATATCCTAAATCTTGAATCAAAGGCGGTATTACAAATACAAATAGAATATGATGTCATCACAAAATATTGTCTTGGGTTTGCATAATCGCATTGCAGGTATTTTTTTTTATTTCCCTGATAATATTAACAGGTATTTTGTGTTTAGGTGATTCTTAGAAATTATCTCCAATAACTTTGTTATTGACATGGTTCTAAGAATATGTCAATAAAAATACAACAAACCTGTCACTTTTAATAAGTATCTACGTTTTTTTGGATTGTTCCGTATTCATGACACGAGTTTTCATGTCACGAATATTTTTTCCGGATTCATTTTACTTGACTTCCGTATTCATGCTATGGAAATTATTTTATTAATTTTTACATTTCGTCTCGCGAGCCTTTCCGGATTCATGCTACCATACATTATAATAAAAATAATTTGCTTTTAAGTACGGTCAGAAAAAAATCTAAAATATTGGAAGAAATAAATAATACGCAGACAAGCTGGGTACGGATTTCGTTAAGACATCCACGGACACTGGCACGAGGTATATTAATTATTCTTTGTATCGCCATGAGGAATGGGATAATCACGTATGCGTTATACATCAGCACTGCAAACAAGTAGGTCAACAGTACCTTGCAAATTGATGATCGGTTAAAGTGACATAGGACATCATAGGATTGAAATCATACAAATTAAGTTAGAAATAATCATCTTGTATATTATACTCCGTGCAATTTTAGTGGTTTTAAAGCCGAAGGTATTTTATTGCACTGGTGATTCTGAGCCAAATTACAAAGTTTCATTCCAAAACGCGCGAAACAAAAATTCACTTCTCCATACAAATGGTGTCGATTGGCGATAGCCAATTGTACTGGGAGGTGTTTTTTATTTTCGCTCGTTTTGAAGTAACATTTTGGAATTTGGCTCAGAATCACGAGTGCAACTAAATACCTTCGGCTTTAAAACCACAAAAATTCCACGGTGTATAAAAATCATGTTAATAACCAACGTTCTTAAAAATGAATAAATATAATCAACATGTTTTTACTTTAATATAAACAAAACTATAGCTATCATGGCTGCATTATTTATAAAACTTGACACTCAGAATATAGAATATAGAATAAGCCATACCGCGATCCACGATGTAGGACTGTGGAGTGCCATCTGTTGGCTGAGTTGAGGAAGTAATGGTAGAAGAACAAAAAAAATCTATACCTGATGATGCTGGTGAGGGTTGTAACACGACATAGAAACTAGCACCCTCTTTATCTCTATATTAGTCCCAAACCTTAACTCTAGATGGCGCTGTATGCAGCCTATCGCCCTCTATATTAGTTTCAAACCTTAACCCTCCCGGTCGGGGAGGCTTTAATGTAAGGTTTCTTTTACTCCCGCGACGCGGAAAAACGCGGAAAATGGAGATTCCACCGTTGACAAAATCTCTTAAATCTCCGCACCTACTCAACCAAATGTTGTGAAATAAGGAGTAATCTTTTCTTTAGAAATGACATTATTTGAGGTAGGTACGGAAATACATGGTTTTACGTTAAAAAAAACGTAATTTTCTGTGCAAAATGAAAATGTAGGCAAAAATTCCAGATTTGTGGAATAAACTGTCTATTGAGGAAAAAATACAAACCTTTAGGAACTGAAATTGTATCTAGGCCAATGTTGAATAAATGCCTAGTAAACATAAGTGGTTTCTTTCATTCTACAACATTCAAAAACCTAAGAAAAAAATACACAACACTCGATGCAAATTCCAGCGGCCGAACGAAGTTCACGCGTGACTTGTCAGTGTCAAAATCTTTTGTTTTTTTCTTCGATGTTACTAGTATTTGGTATCAAATCACAGATAATTTTATGCTCCGTGATTCGTCTATACATGATCAGACATTCAGTTTACGACGTGACGCAATATCCGGTAGAAACCATAGAGCGGGCGAACGTTCAGAAATCGCTACTGACTTCTGTAACATGATGAATTTATACTGTAAAATGCAAGTTTTTCTTATGAAATAAGGACATTCATAGACCTAAAGAACCAAAGAATAACGGAAATCAACGTAAATTTACTTACCTTTCGAAGAAATTTTAGAAAAATACACCGTGTGTGTCAGCTCCGCGCGACGGCTCTTTATGATTTCTGAATGTTTTAGAATATCAAAATCTTTTGTTTTTTTCTTACAGTGTGACCAGTGTTTGGTATCAATGAATAGATAATTTCATGTTCTGTAATTCGTCTATACACGATCAATCCATTAGATTATCAGCTGACGCAGTATTCCGTAGGCGGCCGAACATTGTCGAGCGGAGTACACATGTGTACGTATTCCGAGCGAGGGTATAAATGCAAATTTTTCTTATGAAATAAGGCTGTGAATAAGGACATTCATAGATGCAAAGAACCAACTAATAACGTAAATCAATAATTTACTTACCTTTCAAACAATTTTCGGCAAAATACACAGCTCCGCGCGACGGCTCGAACGAAAAAATCGAAATTATTTCTAAATGTTTTGAATATCAATATCTTTTCTTTTTTTCTTCCAGTGTGATGTGTTTGGTATCAATAAACAGATAATTTTATGCTCTGTATTTCGTCTATAGACGGTCGCGCTCTAAGGTTTATGCCTGACTCAATAACCGGCCGAAACTAAAAGCGCGCTTAAACATGGCGGGAACGTCGGGCCGGCGAACTGAGTTAAACGTACACATGTGTACGATAATCGAGCGGGAGGGTCTTTAGATGGCGCTATATGCAGCCTACCTAGTTTTTATTTTTCTTCCATTTAAATGCATAGAATGGTGGAACGGAATCCTCGGTGCGCGAGTCCCACGGTTTTTTAATTTCAATAACCAAAAGTGCCTGCGGGTGTATCGAAAGGTGCGTGCGTGTTATGTCTTAGTTTTATAATTTGGTTCCTTGGTGGAGAGACTGCGGTAGGTACCTAGTCCGACTTAACAATCTTAGAATTGAAATTTTTATGCTGACCATACTAACGTGCCAATATTAAATGGTATTTTATTGGTAGCATGAATACGGAACACATGTAAAATGAAAACGGAAACTTAAATAGAAAATAATCATGAGTAGGAATAATAATAACTCGTACCATGAATCCGGAAAAATATACCTATAGCATGAAAAGTCGTGTCATGAATACGGAACAACCCGTTTTTTTATGGGTCGCAAAACAAAATGAATAAAACATTAACAATGATCAACAACATGGAAAAATTTATCACTGATTAAAATGATTTTGACAGCCGATCAAAGTCACTGGGTACCTATTATCCTCTCTTGATCTCTATTTAATGAACCAGAAAATTGTTTCTTCTTACAAGTCAAAACTGACAACTTTTGTAATATACCCAGCGATGGTTGATTAAATTAACGAAATAAATGTCCCTCTATAAAATATCTATTCAGTGTGCTAAAAATAGAATTGATATTTATTTATGGCCAATATAATTAATGAAATACCTGAATGTCAGAGTTTCTGAAAACTCGTTGTGCTAAAATGGAATTGCCGAGTTTTTTTTCGTAATTTCTGATGTTCCAGATATTGATTTGTATTATTGACATGAAGGAATTTCATATCGCTGTCGTAATATTAGAGATACAAGTGTAAAAGTAAAGTAATACAACCTACATTTGGATATTATGGACGAGTGACGACAGTTGGCACAAAAACGTTCGATAATACGATAGGAACCCGTCTGATGCTCTATATGGAGTAGGCGACATCTCGGACAAAATATTTTCGGACACTTTGTCCGAAATGTTGCTTTGTATTTTTAATATTTTTGAGGTGACATCTCGGACACTCTCAAAATATTGAACCTGTATCGTACAGTTAGATACTAAAGTATTCAAATTTAATACACAGAGAAAGAGCGTTACCACAGCTGCCTATTTTAGGATAGCCTGAATTTAAGCACTCAGATCGCGTTCGGTTCATTTTTGACAAAAATGTACTAGGCTTACATAAGGTGCTAGGAGGATCATCACCTCCGTTCTCACATCATTTTGTTAATAACTAACCCCGCGTAATTATGTGGGAACTGAGGTGCTGATCCTCCTACCACCTTATGTAAGCCTAGTACTTTTTTATCAAAAAATATTTGATTTAACGCTACCCTACGCTACGTCTTGATAAAACACTATAACTAGTGGGACTTTTTGGATGTGCTAAGCCTTTGTTACCTGCGCAGTGACATGAGACGCGGAAGCAGATTGCCAAAAGTTGGTACACGAGGCAAAACATTCAAATATTGTCAACATAATAAAGTTGCTTACATACATGTCGCGAGCGACACACTTGCGGGGGAAAGCAAATGTTGAACACTGCATGAGTACACAAGATATTATTTGCATGTGGGTTTGTATCATTTTTATTAGTCTCCTCATAAATAAGATTGTAGGGAGTTTTTTATCCGACTGTACAAAACAGCTTTATTTATAAGTGTCCGAGATGTCGCCTCAAAAATATTAAAATAATAAAGCGAAAATATTTTGTCCGAGATGTCGCCTACTCTCTATATGGGCTATTCTTGTTTGAAGTTGTTTGGCAATTTGTAAAAAATCGCACACACGTAGTTTTATTTTAATAATATTTATTTAAAAATTTGTTATAAGTTAAAAAAACGTTTTTCAACTCGTACACACGACAGCACGTCGATCTTTACACACGTGCACTCTACTCAAATACCTTACGGGCGACTTTACAACAAAAGTGTACAGTCTGACGTACTGTCGTGTGTACTCGTCTTATGAGTAAAGTAAAGCATTTTCACGTTATTAGTAGGTACGGTCGGCTACAGTCACAGATACCCCATGGCAGCTCTAACCGCGCGCGGCATAAGGGCGCCAATCGAACAAAAAGGGGTATCCTAGCGTGTGGCCGACTGTACCTTGTCACTCTGTGACGGAGGGCTTCGTCAAAATAAACTAAGGATTCTGATTGGTTGTTTTCATTGCAGTGCTACGACACGTCACAAAAATGGCCAATCAGAAACTTTTGCTGACTTGCATGGCTCAATTCGGTAGGCAAAGTTTTTTGTTCGAAAGTCCGTTATTGGCTTAAACTTATCTTTAGACAATATTGAGAAACTAATTTAAATATTTTTTATTTTGGTCCAGTAGTTTTGTTTTTATGCGCTAAAATGTTTTGTTCCTATGACCGCCAACAGTATGCAGACCGTCGCGTGACGTCATAAAACCGTATCTTTGAAACGTTGTAAAATCCAAACTACTGAACCAAAATAAAAAATATTGAAATTAGTTTCTCAATATTGTCTAAAGATAAGATTAAGCCAATAACGGACTTTCGAACGAAAAACTTTGCGTACCGAATTGGTCGTAGTGTAAAAACGCGGCTTTACTCGAAGTGACATTTTGGGAAGAAATTCCCGCGTGTGTCTTAACCATGCGAACCACGCTCTATTTATACGATGCCTATCGAATTCTTCGCGATGACGAATCATGAACTACTAGTTTTTTGTTTTTGTTTTTGCGAAGAAACGGTATATCTGTCACGAGCCATGTTGTGAACGGTAAAACTTATTTTGAATATCAGTCAACTTCAGCCACACCTGGGTTCTACAATGGTCAGGCAGTCAGGCAAGATTTATAATAGCCGAAGAGCTGGTGACCATTCGAGTTATTTTATCGTAGGTCCAAGACTGGGAGTTGGTAGGCTGTCAAGAGTAGACTTCGCTGAGTTTGGGAAAAATCATTTTTTATGTCGGTAGAAAATTCTTTTTTTTTTACTTTGAAAGTTGAAATGTTTGGGTAGAGTTTTTTTTTCGCACAAGGCTGGGAGTATTTAGGTTAATTTACACTCTCTAGGTTCTAAAAAAACACTTCTATTTGCGCTTGGCCAATAATAATAGTGATTTCGTGATGAGCGGAGTCTAAACAACCGGCCTAGTTCCCAGTATTGTACGAAAAAAAGATACTCAACCTAAACATTTAAACTTTCAAATTAAAAAAATCTAACTTATATCGACCGCTCGATAACGAATATCGAGCAGGCAAAAAAAAATGTTTTCTAGACTCAATGAAGTTTACTCTATTAGCCTACCTCCCAGCCTTGTACGATAAAATAAGTCAAATGGTCACCAGCTCTCCAGCTATAAATAGCAGACTTTATATGTTAGCAGAATTTAAACATTATGTATGACGCAAACAAAAAGCATTCATATCTATTCTAGATCACTTAAGCAGAGTTCAGTGGTACCTTTAACCACACTGGGTGGGTGAAGTAGGGAGACGAGCCCTGATTAATGATCTTTTATATCAAACAGATTAATCACACACACATACATACGCACAGCACGCTCTAGCACTCCTCTTTACGCATTGGCCGTTTTTGCACGGGTGCCTTATTTTATACAAGGTGTTACAAAAGATGCTAACTCTTTTTACAGGGTCATGGTACCTGATGATAGGGATCACAACCAAAATATTTTTTTAGCTCTATGACGTTTGGTTGATTTTTAAATAATTAAAATGTTAGCGCTGTGACAGGAGAAAAGTATTTTTAAAATACTGTTTCCATAGACTTTCACTATGTTTTAACAGCCTGAAGCTATTAAAATACAGCTAAGCAAACAACCATATTTTTTAATTGGAGCTAAATCCAAAAACAAAAAAGTTTTGAAAATTTTACAATTTTGAGGTTATAAAAAATAAGTTGTATTTTTCAACTTTCTTTTGCAGATTTGTCATTATGTTGACCAGCAGGTTACACCCTGTAAAAAGAGTTAGTATCTTTTGTAACACGTTGTACTATCCTCCAGTGCTTCATGATGACTCATAAAGTCATGACGCAATAGTGCGTATAGGTATCACTCCGAACAGGGTCACGTATGTGCGTCAACTTTTTTTCGCGAGCCTACGCCTTTCGACGCGTCTATGCGTCATGCGTGACTATTTAGCAGTGCCTTTGGTTCTGTGCGTTCCCGTGAGATTTTATGGAGGGCTATGTGGAAAGGTTTACAATGGGGAGCGTTAGCAGTACAGACAAAGTGTACAAGTACAGACACAGTGCTGCCCCGCGTGCGCAAATACTGAGCGAAAGGGACAACCTGAAGAAAATCTACAAAATTGAGGTTTCGCATGCCCTACTTTCCTCTCACAAAAAAGGTCCGCTTAAAAAAAAAAACCACTAATATCACAAGAAACTACTTGACATCTTGTTGTTTTTAATATACATTTGTTAAATGGGTCCTAGCTCCTGTAAACAATTATAATTGATCAAAAGAATCTAAACCATCCAACCAACATAATGGAGATGTCCCAGCATGCCAAAAATGTTTGCTCTAGTGCCATTATCCAGGGAGGAAATCGGGGACTACATTTGTATGGAGAAAACACTACTGTGATATTCTTTTAAAATTTAAATAAACGATGACGCACAGACGCGTCAAACGCCACCCAGCGTACATTGATGACGCACCAACGCGTCGAAAGAGCTAACTGTAGACCCCCCTCTAACTAAGTGATGCTCACGGATAGATTTATACATTCTCTCAAGCCTCTAGAGGGCGAATCAATAATTCCTATATACTTGGTTCTTAGCCTGTAACGCAATGGTGCCAAAATGGGCTCCCAGAGTCCCAGTTGACGACTTCAATTACGATCTATTAATGCCGTAATACCTACAGCAAAGAATATTCCGATTCTAACTCTAGAGGATTAGTTCGCTGGTTATAGGAGAAAAACGAGGAAACCCCGGTTTGGCCCTTCTGCTGGGACGCCATCGACTCGCCATTGCGTTACAGGCTAAGCTCTTGGTTATTAGTCCAACCGTGACATTTGATGATTTGACAGACCTACCGCTTAATACAACGTGTTACAAAACATCCTAACTCTTTTTACAGGGTAATAGCACCCGGTGATAGGGATCACAACCTAAATTTTTTGCTCGTTGATTTTTAAATTAATAAAATGTGAACGCTGTGGTGGGAGAAAAGTATTTTTTAAATATTGTTTTCATTGACTTTCACAATGTTTTAACAACTCAAAGCTATGTAAATGCACCTACACCTTCGATCAAGGTTCTGTTTCATTTAATGATATCAGCTATAGAACAATACGACTATTCGATTTAGTTCGGTAACCTACACACACAAACATATTTTAAAATTTGAGCTAATACAAAAAAAAAGTTATGATTTTTTTCGATTTTGAGGTTATAAAATAAAAATCGTTTTTTTCAACTTTTTTTTACAGATTTGACATCCTGTTGACCACTAGGTTACACCCTGTAAAAAGAGTTAGGATGTTTTGTAACACGTTGTATTATTCTATTAAATTATTCTCCATGCGTCAAAGAAACCTATAAGTAAGTGTGCACAACAATATCGTAAAACCATTTCTTATATGGCTTACAATAGACACTTAATACTAAAATCAACAACAAGATGTGAAGAGTCAAATAAATACTCAACCGTGCATTGACCTAGATTTGTGATCGTCTGTTGTGACTTTGTGAGTAAAGGTGTACCTATAAATAGCTGCATAAATAAATCTCTACACTCACACAATAAAACACTAAACTTAGTTCTCACTCGTCGCACAAACCGCCCGGAGTTTTGCGTTCCGTGTTCAGAGTTCTGCGGTCCGCGTTCTTTCTAATCGATGGGGTTGCTTTGAACCGTTCACACCTATCGAACAAAAAGGGGTATCATAGCGTGTGGCCTCACTAAGTTACGTCACCGACCGTCGAAAATTCATCCATCAGACAAAAATAAGCATCACAATATAAAAGTGCAATTCTTCACACCATTCTCTATTTCGATACGGACTGTAGGTACTGTCAGTCAATACCGTGTCGATAATGATCCATCGACCATTTTTTTGTTGAACTGCGGTGCCATAATTTTTTGAAGTCTACACTTGATGGTTAGTCCCAATCTGGGAAAACAGGTCTGAAGATGAAATACGACTCACAACTAGCGCCGCCAATGGAAAAAAAATCATATCTTTTTTTTGGATGCGTTTTTAGCAAAAAACGCTCCTGCGATTTCTCAACGCGAGGCTTAACAATTTTTACGACCTAAGGTTTGGATTCCAGATCCTAGAACTTAGGAATGCAATCGATTCTCGTATTCAATTGCATTCGTAGGAAATCCAATCCTGGAATCCAAACCTTAGGTCCTAAAAATAGTTCAGCCTCGCGTTGAGAAATCGCAGGAGCGTTTTATTGCTAAAAACGCATCCAAAAAAGAGATATGTTTTTTTGTCATTGGCGACGATAGTTGTGCGTCGTATTTCGTCTGAAATGTAGAAATTAGCCTACCTTTGAACCGTCGCTAAGTAGGTATTCTTATTGGAATATCGAATATCGACTTTTCTTTTTAACAAGCCTTTGTAACAAAATGCTGGTTGAAAGAGATGAGATGCGTGCACACTTACCGAGCATCTCACCAAGGTTGTTGGACGACGCAAATGCTCGTTCAGTATATTTTTTGTATGCAATAAAGTGTAACAAACAAATACCGCACGTTTATTTTCCATCCTCCCTCCGTACTCGCTTAGTAACACAACATATTTTTGGTATTTTAAAGAGTTTGGCATACCCTTTGATGTTATTATCCCTTATTTTAGCAAGCCCATCGACGCATGATTTACCAATGTTTGAACGCGATCCCTTTCGAAGGGCTAACCTAATCTGACCCTATCCTATAAAATTCAGCCTAGTACTTACATAGTCTATGATCCCGAAGACAAATAATTCGGAATCCAGAAACCCTCACAGATATAATTATACGCTATGTAAGATGTAGCCTGTACATGTACATGTCCCACTAGCTGGGCAAAGGCCTTCTCTCAGAGAGAGCGTTCGAGCTTAATCACCACGCGTGCTCAATGCGGGTTGGCGATTTTTGCGTTGAGTTGTGTGTTGTGGGTGCAGCGAGTGGTATTGCTTCTACAAATTCACAAATACACGTAACTTTAAAATAAATTAAAGGTATATGCCCGCACCAGGAATCGAACCTGGGTCTCTCGCTTCAGAGTCGAGAGACCCAGGTTATACGCCGCGCTATACGCTATACTATGGGATATTTTATTTCACTTATCTTCTACAGGGTGCACTCTAAGTCGATAGCGGAACTTTAAGTAGGCTGTCTAGTGATCAATACAAACAACTTGTACTAGGTGGCGAAAAAAATGGAACGAAAAAAATATCAGCTGCTTCATACATTTGGCGCAGTACTGAGTCGACCTTTTGTATGGAACAGCAGATATTTTTTTCGTTCCATTTTTTTCGCCACCTAGTACAAGTTGTTTGTATTGATCACTAGACAGCCTACTTAAAGTTTCGCTATCGACTTAGAGTGCACCCTGTAGATAAGTTCAGTCAGGTACAGACACGCTAGAATCCAAAAACGGGTATATGCTAGCTTGTCGCTGACTGCACTAAATTAACTTGACGTTTCACAAGAATTCTCGTGAGCTGAACCAAAATAGTCTCTATCAAATTGTATTAAAAACTCTTTCATAAAATTGACTCTACCGTCTGCTTGGTGTCTCGGATAATAATAATTATGTACAATTATGAGCGGCGACGTATTAACTCCAAACTGTTCAATCTTAATATGAAAGCAAGAAATTAATAAAACAATATTCCCCATTTTGTCCTACATAACAGAGGTTTTGGTTTCAATAAAATTACACATTTTTCTGGTTAGGTTACTCAAGATCCACGGCTATTAGCTAGAGAGGATCTCAGTCTCTAAAGAGTTTTTGCCGGACACTAAACTTATTGGAGTAATTTTATCAGGACCTTCATAAATCTGACTCACAAACCTTTTATTAGCTTTGAGTTTCTAAGCTCTTACGGAATCGAAAAACCACGAGTTGTTTTTCCTAGGCCGTCTTGCACCACTTCATAAATGTCACTTAAGTCGCCATTTAAATCGACTTTTGTATGAAGATTTTAGTTAAATGCTGTTTAAACCACATTTAATTTTAAGAAAGTGGTGCAAGACCCCTAAAATGATATGAAGGGCCATAAAGCGTGATACAGTGCTCTTTATCTCTCTCTGTCTTACTTAACGTTCAACGAAAATAGCGTGGCAGGTTATGCACAATTTTCACAGTTCTTTCAATTTTGTAGGTAAACTGAGCTATTTTTGTTTAGCGATTTTTGTTTCACGACATTAAAACAGTATTATTTTCTTTCTATTGATTATTCTTATTTTCATAGCTAAAGTATTGATGTTCTGTTGTTTAAGATAAAGAAAAGAATACAATTTTATTGCCGCAGAACAAAAAGTGCTGAACAAAAATTTCTCAGTTTATTTAAACAAATTTAGGCGTTCCCACTTCTTTACTTTAATTGAATAAAAATATTTGACTTGATCCTGTCGACAAAGCAGGGGCCTTAGCCTGTAACGCAATGGTGCCAAAATGGGCTGTCAAGCTGTGACGGCTTCAATTACGATTTGCTAACGCTGTCTGTCAGCAAAGAATATTTTGATTCTAATTCTAGAGGATTAGTTCTCTGGTTGTAGGAGAAAAACGAGGAAACCCCGGTTTTGTCCTTCTGCCTGGACGCCATTGACCCGCCATTGCGTTACAGGCTAAGGCCCCTGAGATGTGTTTAGGTCTCCTTCCTATCCTATGCCCATCCTATGGTCTGGACATACCTACTCCTTCTAAACATGTCCCAGGAACTGCTGCACCGTCCGAGTGGTCGCTTCACCCATCTAGTGTGAGAGGAGATGGCACAAATCAATAACCTTCGTGGCAAAATAAATAACTATTATTCAACGCTTGTCTACTCGTAGGCAAAACGATTAGGAGCAACTATTGAAAACTGTGTCAGTGATTATGATTAGGTAAATGGTTAGCGGCTGTGCGAAGTTATTTGCATTTATGTGAATTTGCAGCAATCCTTATCATCATCATCATCATCAGCCTGTTGACACCCCCTGCTGAGTAAAGGCCTCTTCATACTCACACCCACGATCCTGTGCCAGACGCAACCACTGTTTTCCGGCTACTTGTGCGATGTCGTCGGACCAACTGGCTGGTGGTCTGGCAACCGATCTCTTGCCCTTTCGTGGTCGCCACTCCGCAATGGATGTCGTCCATCTGCCGTTCGGTGCGTCTAGCCAGGGGCCCAGTAACGCCGAGTAACGCAATGGCGTCTCAATGGCGTCCCAGCAGAAGGACATAACCGGGGTTTCCTCGTTTTTCTCCTACAACAAGAGCAGGCTCTAGAATTAGAATCAGAATATTTCTTTGCTGTTCTACAAAAACATTAAAAGGACCGACAGCATTAATAAATCGTAATTGAAGCCGTCAAAGGGCCCAGGTGTCCTGCCCACTTCCACTCACTAAAGGTAGCAATACTCACTAAATGCGAAGGTAAACAGTAGAGCGCCTGCACGGTATGCGAGAGGTTGCGGGTTCAAGTCCTGACCCGAGTGAATTTTTTCAACTTATTACAAATGTTTAAATTATTCCCTAGCACGGCTTTAGAAAAAACAAAAAGGTAAACATCGTGAGGAAACCCGCGACTGCTCTTTGACTCAGCACACGAGGGTGTTGCTGTCCGTAGTTGATATCGTTTACTTCGGACATCATTAACATTTTGTATTGTTGTTTGTTACAATAGGGCAAATCAACAAAAATAAAAAAAACCGACTTCACCGGTGAAAAGGTACAGTTATTAAGCTACTACACTGATTCCATGTGATCTGATGCTGTCTGTTGAGGAGTTCCGTTCTGCATCTCCAAAATTCTTCATCAGATCTTCACAAAAAAAAAAACATACCTACGGGTCGAATTGATTACCTCCTCGTTTTTTGAAGTCGGTTAAAACGATAGACAGTCGCGCAAAACATCACGTTTCTTCTTCTCCCAATGGAAAAGTATTCGTGATAAAGGGCGTATTTATCTCTGATCATCTCGCCTGATACATTTTCCTAGGAATTTTCATTAGTTTACATCATATTTTAGGAAACAGGCGTGTAGATTAGCTCAGTAATTCACTGGGGAGACGTGGTGATATTATACTTTAGGTATAGTTCACTAGCTACCCGCCCCGGCTTCACAGGGCTGCAATTAAGGGTGGTATTAGTCGTCTGAGCTCGATCTCAAGTAGGTGAACACAGAAAAGTCAAAATGTCAAGCCTTGGCTAGTTTCAAACTTGAGTATCTGTCAGCATAATAATAGACAGTATCTTGAGATTGACATTGACATTAGCCAAGGCTTGACATTAGCATTTGACTTTTTTTGAGATCACCTACTTTGAGTACGATCTTGAGTCGACGACTATTAATTAATTAGACAAAAAGTAGTGCGCTTTACTTTGCATAAACCTTGCGGGAAAAATAGTGACTATTGTGAAAACGTATCAAAATCCGTTGCATGGTTTAGCGTTAGCTGATAAACAGACATACAGACGCGAGAAGCGACTTTTTATTATACTAAGTATGTGTAAAGGTAGAGAAATCCGTGATTATCAACAAGCGCCGCTAATGGAAAAATAAAACACATCTTCTTTTTGGATGCGTTTTTTGCTAAAAACTCGTCATTAGGTTATCAACGCGAGGCTTAACTTCTTTTAGGACCTAAGGTTTAATTAGATGCTAAAGTGGCCACTATTAGCGATAAAAAAAAATATTCGTATGTTCTAGGATCTAGAATCTAAACCTAAAAATTGTTGATATACGTTTTTAGCAAAAAACACATCTAAAAAGAAGATATGTTTTTTTTTTCATTGGAGGCGCTAGTTGTGCCTAGGTTTGGGCCTTAATCATACACCGTGGAATTTTAGTGGTTAATTTTACTTCAAAACGAGCGAAAAAAAAAACACTTCCCAATACAAACGGCTATCGCCAATCGACACCATTTGTATGGAGAAGTGATTTTTTTTTTCGCGCGTTTTGGAATGAAATTTTGTAATTTGGCTCAGAATTACCAGTGCAACAAAATACCTTCGGCTTTAAAACCACAAAAATTCCACGGTGTATGATTGAAGCCATAGTGAGAAAACCCGAAGCTGCTATCTAGAATTATCCATGGACCATTGATTTTACGCCCCCCACCCTTGGTGAGATGTCGTGAGATTTGGCTCTACCCCTTCCCTCCCCTCAATTTTCAAAATGTGCGCATTTGGAAGGCCTGTGGCGGCTAAACAATCGAGGGGCTTTTTTGCTACTTTATTGTGAATGTACGGTCGGCCACAGTCACAGATACCCCATGGCAGCTCTTACCGCGCACGGCATAAGGGCGCCAATCGAACAAAAAGGGGTATCCTAGCGTGTGGCCGACTGTACCTAGTAGTTCCCACAAAACGGAAGCACTGTTCCCCGGACATAATTATTTTTGGGGTTCAGGGTTGACTCTAAGTTTACTATTAAAATATTTTTTGCCGACACAATAAAAATATTTGATTCAATTTTGCGTTGGCATAGCTACAGAGGAAAGGCGCGGTAAATACTAGTCTTTAGTATGCACCGGGATTCAAACCTGGGACCTCGCGTTTGTGTCAATACCATGGCTTGTAGAGCTAACTTATTTTATTCAACAACTGGGCAAATAAGATATTATTGAGCTTGTAATTTCTTGTCCAAACTACTTTACTGCGGGTCTACCGGCTAAGACGAAGCGAAAATCGAAGTTCGATTTATGAAAAATTTACTGGGTGGCAGTACATTTTACATAAATCGAACTTCGATTTTCGCCAATGGTAATCGGCTTCGTCTTAGCCGGTAGACCCCCAGGCCATCGTGGTCAGGTAAACTCCTAATAGTTACCAAAAGAAACTTGATACTTTGGGACTATTGGATTCAGTTCTTGCGAGTTAGTCGCAAATGGACCAGCGAATGATGAACTTTAGTTTCTCGTTTTTCCTACGCGCCTGAAGTCTTTCGCTTATTGGTCCATGCGCAGTAGTGATTAGGAAGAACTAGGTTCAGACAATGAGGGATAGCCACTTAGGCCAAGAGAGATTGATGGAAGATCCATCTAAACTTCAACAATTCACTGATAGAAAATACACAAAATTAAAAAGAACAGAAGGTTTCATCATAATCAGTCTGTTAACACCCACTACTAAGAAAAGGTTGAGGTACTTTTTGATTTTTCTAAAGGCCCCTCTACACATTGGGCCAAACTGGGCCAATAGAGGCCAACGCCGTTTTGTAACACGGTGTAGTGGCAGTGACACTATACCATGTAATTTTGCGGTATACCGAATTCCACCACGAAAATGACAACGACACAAATCAACCTAAGCCATAAATATCATAAATTATTTTCCAGACGCTTCTTTCACTTTGGAAAGGCCAAACCTAGCTAAACAACTAGCGCCGCTAATGGAATAAATACATATCTTCTTTTTGGATGCGTTTTTTGCTAAAAACTCTTCATTAGGTTATCAACGCGAGGCTTAACTATTTTTAGGACCTAGGGCTTACTGCCGATTTCTGAATTGAAAAATTCGTTAAGCAAATGGGTAAGTATCGTCCTGTCTCTGCAGATTTCTCACAAAAGAGCTCGACAGAACGATAGTTAAGTATTTGCTGAGTAAAATTCTCAACTCAGAAACCGGTCCTTAGACTCCAAATTTTAGAACCTACGAATAAAATCCTTAACGCCAAAAGAGGCCTGGAATCTAAACCTTAGGTCCTAGGCGTTGATAACCTAATGAAGAGTTTTTAATAAAAAAGCATCCAAAAACAAGATATGATTTTTTTTCCATTGGCGGCGCTAGTTGTGCCTAGGTAATCAATCACCTTAAAACCTACTTGAGGCAACCGGTCCTCTATTTATCGAGCGGGCAACCCTGACATACTAGAAGGAAGCGGTCATTAAATACATACATTGAATACAGCGTGACTGGCTTATATTCCTAACTAGGTATCTGCTTTTTTGCGCTAAATTATACAACGTGTTACAAAACATCCTAACTCTTTTTACAGGGTAGAACCCTTATGGTCAACAGGATGTCAAATCTGTAAAAAAAAGTTGAAAAAACAATTTTTATTTTATAACCTCAAAATTGAAAATTTTTCATTACTTTTTTGTTTTTGGTATTAGCTCAAATTTTAAAATATGTTTGTGTGTGTAGGTGCATTTACATAGCTTTGAGTTGTTAAAACATTGTGAAAGTCAATGAAAACAATATTTAAAAAATACTTTTCTCCCGCCACCGCGTTCACATTTTATTAATTTAAAAATCAACGGAACGTCATAGAGAAAAAAAAAAATTTAGGTTGTGATGTCTATCACCGGGTGCTATTACCCTGTAAAAAGAGTTAGGTACTTTTGTAACACCTTGTATTAAAAAAAAAGTATCTTAAAAAGGACGAGCTGATAACTTTTTGGCTTAGATGACAGGCGATAACGGATCGAAATAGCTATAAAATATGACATCGACAATTTAGACCCTAAAAAGAAGAATATCAGTTTAAGTTTTAAGCTAGGTATTTGGCACAAATAAAAATCGACATTTAAGCTGACAGACAAATAGTTTCAGTGTTATTTCTCATTTGTAGGCGAATCGTCTCGCGCCTTGAAGGGCCTGTGGCGTTCTCTTAATATTAAATATTCTGAAGAACTTGAGGTTTCGTTTTCAACAAAGCATATTTTATAGAATTATTAAATTTTGAAATTTAGAAGTTTGCACATTTAAATTGCTTATTAGTTAATTTCTTACAAGTTTCATAAATAGAGACGCTTCTTTGGAGAGAAAACTTATTATTTTCAAAGGAAAAAGAAAAGAAAATGTAGACGAGAATGTATTGCAAATTTGCAACGAATACCAAATTACATTACTAGATTTAAAATGTTAAGTATTATACGGCGAAATTCAAAAAGGTTTGTGGTCCTATCGAACTTTATACAGGGTCGTCCCACTCATTAATTAAAACCACTTTAATTTTGGTGACAATGGTCAACCATTCGATCGGTGACGGACGTAAACATGTACTAGGGATTGAATTTTGTACCTCAAGCTGAATTCGGTGTGTTACTAACAATTTATTTAGCAATGCGGACGACATCGTTGTTGCGGCAGAGAATCCATGGATGCGGAAGGCGAGAGACCGCGAGAGGTGGTTCGAGGGGAAAAAGGCCTATACCCAGCAGTGGGCAGCGGTGGGCTGATGCTGATAATAATTTACTTTTTTATTATTCCAATGTGAAAACCTACCTAATACTTACCTAATGTGAAAACGTCAATTTGATGAAAAATATTAAAATAAAAAATAACTACCTCTGATGCGGTCGAAATGTGTTCTATCTAGGAGATTTCGGCACCAGTCATCCAAGATGACATCCTTAGAACCAATGAGCTCATCTTTTTATTTCCTTGTTGCAGAATAAATCCACACAATGGGAAAAGAAGAGAAGAGAGGGGGCAGTATTGTCCTGGACAATTTTAATTCCACGTAAGTAGTCTATACACCGTGTAACTACAAAGTCCTGTCATAATGAAGGGCTTAAAAAAATGTGAGCGAATCATTCAAAGTTACTATGAAGGTTATCGTTGAAATCATCAACAAGCCCCTTTGCTATATGGGGCCACTATCAAAATATCGAAAAAAATAAGCTGTTCGGAGTAGCGGATATACAGGATAATTTTTAAATTGTTTTATCCCTAAAACACTTCAATATCATAATATTTAGGATTATCAACAACATTTTGTCCTACGACTTTTCGAATAACGCGATATTTTTTACAACAATTATAACAAAGACTTCACCGGTGAAAATCTACACTGTTATTAAGATGAAATAAGTCTCACAACTAGCGCCGCCAATGGAAAAAAAATCATGTCTTTTTTTGCAAAAAACGCTCCTGCGATTTCTTAACGCGAGGCTTAAGTATTTTTAGGAACTAAAGTTTGGATTCCAGATCCTAGAACTTAAGAATGCATTCGATTCTCGCCAAAACTGGCCACTTTTGGCGAGAATCGATTGCATTCGTAGGAAATCCAATCCTGGAATCCAAACCTAAGGTTCTAAAAATAGTTAAGCCTCGCGTTGAGAAATCGCAGGAGCATTTTTTGCTAAAAACGCATCAAAAACAAGATATGATTTTTTTTCCATTGGTGGCGCTAGTTGTGAGACGTATGGCATCTTAAGGCCCTTCGTCCAACAAAATCATCAAAAGAGCCGTAGCCATTCTGCCTGCTTGGAATAATCTAGCAATGCAACATGATAAAAAAAAAAGTTACAATATTAGGAATTTACAAAAAAATACTGACTTCACAGGTGAAATATGCACTAAAATGCCGAAATCTCCCTTTTAGATTTCGACTGAATTCTGCTTCCTCCAAATTATTCATTGGTTTTGGACTCGATTCCGAAGCCATAAAGTTTAAATTATGACGGTCATATATCGACCAGAGCTAACATAAAGGTCCCGTCATATCAAAGGGTTACTGTAACATGGCTCGCTTTTACAAATTCAAATAAGACACTGAAATGGTACAAATTCAAACTTTTAAGAATATAAAAACGTTCAATACTTGGAGCTATTATTGTCAAATCGATTCTTCATCACACGTTATTATCCTGTTTACTCAGGAAAAGAAAATCGTTCCATTGATCCTAAATTGTCGCTAAAAAGAACCTCGAATCCTTTTTCAGGGCCAACCTCGCCTCAAATCCGGGCTTTCAATCCACCTTGAGCCTAGGCTCGAGAGAAGTAATAAACGAGAAGGCGTACAACCCATTCGAACACCGACAAGTTGAGCATCCGACCTCGTAAGTACCTATTTTCCAGTATACAGGTTGTCAAAAGATTGTACACATACACGAAACGCACGCATACTGCCAAGACTATTCTGATTCTTATTCTTAGGGTGGTATTCTAGAACGCTACTTAAACTCAGTTCAAACTAGAACGCTACTTCAACTCTGTTTAAACTCTGTTTAAACTAGAACGCTCCTTGAACTCTGTTTAAACTCAGTTTAAGTAGAGTTTAGTAGTCGATAAAACAGTGCATGTTTTGATTTGAATATCCCTCACTTCATATATGCACTGTTTTATCGACAGTCTGAACTCTGTTTAAACTGAGTTTAAGTAGCGTTCTAGAATACTACCCTTAGGGTGGTATTCTAGAACGCTACTTAAACTCAGTTCAAACTAGAACGCTACTTAAACTCTGTTTAAACTCAGTTCAAACTAGAAAGCTCCTTGAACTCTGTTTAAACTCAGTTTAAGTAGAGTTTAGTATTGTCGACTGTCGATAAAACAGTGCATGTTATGATTTGAATATCCCTCCCTTCATATCAAAACATGCACTGCTTTATCGACAGTATGAACTTAGTTTAAACTGAGTTTAAGTAGCGTTCTAGAATACCACCCTTAGACTCCAAAACAAAGAACTTTGAATCTTTTGCGTTTTTTAGGATTCCGTACGTCATAAGGAAAGTAGTAATAGTAGTAGTAATGACTTTATATAGCCTGTACAATTGTACATGTCCCACTAGCTGGGCAAAGTTCTTCTCTCAGAGGGAGAGTTCGAGCTTAATCTCAACGCGTGCTCAATGCGGATTGGCGATTTCGCGATCAAGGGTATAATGCCTTATACGCTCAGGTTTCCTCACGATGTTTTCCTTCACAGTTCGCAAGTGGTAGGTATTGCTGCTATAAATTCACAAATGTACCTCAAAAAGAAAAATGGAACCATTTGTATGATCACTCGTATCTGTCCGTCTATCACACAGCCAATTTTTTGAAACATTTAACGCACAATGGCCGTTTAAAGTAAAAATAAAATTAAAAAAACTTTGAGATTTCGCACTTGATCCCGTAGTAAAAGTTGCTCAAATTGGAGAGCTAAACGACCCTTTCAATGTCACATGACCATTCTGAAACACCCTGTATAGGTTAACCCTTAATCGGCCAGAGGATATACAGGTCCCAATTTAAATTGCTTCGGAATAGGGTCCAAAACCAATGAAAATGTTATACTACCTCTGGCCGTTTAAGGGTTAAATCTTACTTATATTTTTATTTTCACAGTTCCATGGGTTCCCTGGCCCATCTGCTGAAGTCTTCTCTGGGGTCAGGCATCTTGGCAATGCCGGCAGCTTTCAAGAACGCAGGTCTGGCTGCGGGCGCCATTGGAACCATTGTTGTCGGCTTCATTTGTACACATTGCGTCTATGTTCTGGTACGTTTTGAAAAGATAATCCCACCAAAAACATTCTGTAAAAAACTAGCCAATTCTCGATGGAGCTGCTTGTTTATCTCTAAAAAGTAATTAAATCTTAACAAAGTCGAGCCAAGTCTAAGGTTCCTTACTGCGATTTCTTTATTATTATAGTTAATGTTGTGTGACTTGGCCGTTGAAGGGTACACACAAGGGTACAAAACCAGGTGTTCCATGACACCATTGCACTAATCTGTCGCCAGAACCGCTATCCATTGACGATGGAAAATTGCCACTTGGGAAACGTTGATTCAATAACCAGTCAATTGTAGGCTTGATAAAGCTGCGTATTTCAATAATACTTATGGATAGGCGAGCCTGAAACAAAATATAAGACAGATTGGTGCAATGGTGTCATGGAGCACCTGATGGTTTTGTACCCTTGTGTACCCTTCAACGGCCAAGACAAGACGAGACCATACACTTCGCACTGTCAAAAAGCTATCAGATCTCATGTAGAGCCAAGCTTCTAATTCTACACGCCCTAACTCTACAAGCCCTAACTTCACAAACTCTACACCTTAGTCAAAATATGTGGCTTGGCCGTTTCGTTACTAAAATAACTTGTAATAACAGAAAAGTAATGAACAGTTAATAAATTGTTCACCTTTCGCCCATATAATATGCCGCCCAGATGCGCCCATAGAATTTACAGTGGAATACTCAAACATTGATTTCATTTGTACTCGTATGAAGTTGTATAGAGTTCTTTTCGAGTACTTTCAAAAGTTTTGCTTATAAGTATCACCAGTCGAAACTACTACAGAGTAGTTACCACGAGTGCGAAAAAGCTGTGCCGGGCGTCTGCCGGACCTCTGTCATGCATGTATCCTAATACTATAGTAGTAAGGTTGTTTATCCAATAATTTAAATACAGATTTTAACGTATTTGAACGAGCGAGCGAAGCGAGCGAAGTTCTCCGAGTCTACTGGAACAATCCGGCGTTTGTATGTATGTATGTATGTATGTATGTATGTATGTATGTATGAATGTTCGTTCGACGATAACTTGAGTAAATTTAGTCGGATCGTCATGAAATTTGGTAGGCAGGTAAATGAGGCCAAGAGAATTTTTAAGTTCGAAGATGAGCCAAATCGGTCGAGGGGTTGCTGAGATATGGGGTTGTTAATTTTATATGGGGTCGCGAGTTCATAGTTCGGGGCGAACCACTAGTTAATACTCGTTTTATTAACTTTTTACATTTTCCAACTTTTCGAGACCTTTGCAGGGCTCGTGGTCGCGGTAGACTGAGGTGGCAGCTGTCTAATTGTATGTCATTTGTTAATTGAAACTACCCTCGGCTATGTACGTAATTAGACGTAGCCGAGGGTAGTTTCAATTAACAAATGACATACAAGACAGCTGTCACCTCAGTCTACCGCGACCATTCTCGAAACTGCAAAGGTCTCAAAACGTTGGAAATTTTAAAAAGTTAATAAAACGAGTGTTAAATCCGTTAAAATCTGTGTTTAAATTATGTATAGCGCTCGTGCAAACCTAAGAAAATATTTGTTTATCCAACTTATCACTTTCAGTGACAGTGACACTAAGCACTCGTGGTAGGTATTGAAGAGAACCTGCAAATAACGACTTCCTCGCTCGTTAGTGAATGGATTTTCATTTGCTGAGGTGGCGAATACTCAGTGAGGTCGCTTTCACATTGGCCGATAACGACGCAACCGATACGATACCGACCTATTATTCAAATAATAGCATTGCCCGCGACTTCGTATGCGTTTTTCACACATTTGACATTTAATTTTAATCCAACCGTGGAGGAAAACTCGATAGGAAGGTTATTTTTGTTTCATGACTTGCGGCAACAGGGCTCAAAAGAAAACTATGAATCTTCTCACCTAGTCTTTCGACATTTTCATACCTAGTCGTTTTTCCTGATAGAACTTAGTCGCCTAAAGGAGACAAAATCTAAGCGTGCAAAAAATGTTTATCGAAAAAATAAAATTACATAGAAAATCCTGTAAGTATGGAATCAAATTGTACGGCATCTCTCATTGAAAATTTATAAAATGAAGCCAAAATGAATGACTATGAAAATTTGGATAGCAATTGCGGTTAGATTATGAAAGATTTTATTTTTATTTTACATGTATGCCAAGCCAATCCAAGCCTGCGAGGAGAAAAAAAATCTGTATGTATGGGCGTGAGAACGGTAGAGTTCACAATCCTCCAAAGCGGTGATATTAGCACATAGGTACCTACTGTAAAACGTAGATAGTTAAGGCGCGGTGCATAGTGAAAAATGCACTAAATCGATTCCTGTATCAAATACACTAAACAAATCAAAATTGTTCACATTTCAAACATTTGAATTAGGTGAGACCTGTCTAACACAGCCAGTTTCATCAATAACAGATTACAAGAAATTGTCGCTGAAAAAAAGTGCGCCGCCTATTTTTTTTGAGCGAAAATATCTTCAAAACGTTTATGAATGTCAACACGAAACTGACTGATTTAGGGTGGTATTCTAGAACGCTACTTAAACTCAGTTCAAACTAGAACGCTACTTAAACTCTGTTTAAACTCAGTTTAAACTCAGTTTAAGTAGAGTTTAGTAGTGTCGACTGTCGATAAAACAGTGCATGTTTTGATTTTAATATCCCTCCCTTCATATCAAAACATGAACTGCTTTATCGACAGTCTGCTCTGTTTAAACTGAGTTTAAGTAGCGTTCTAGAATACCACCCGAGTTTTAGACAGCTCTTACCTAATTCTAGTTTTTGAAACATTTTCGATTTGTTTAGTGTATTTGATACAGGAATCGATTTTGTGCATTTTTCTTTGCGCGCGGGCTATTGCACTATGCACGGCGCCTTAATGGCCGATGTGAAGGCTCACTAACTCAAGCGTATTCCGCTTTTTAGCTAGAGAACCTTTTTGTCCCTTCCATCCTTTTGTAATCGCCTTTCCGGTAGATGTGGCAAGCTGCAAGCCCGACGGCCACTCAGTTTGCTAATCGTGGTCAGCCAATATCACCTTGGTTCTTTACCTTGGTGTCAACACCGAGGTAACCGGCCAGAAGTGAGTCATCTATACTTACCTCTAACTAAACAATACAAGATGATATTTCTACTCTATCTGCTCTAAAACCCTAAAACTTAAAAAAAAAAACGTAGGTACGGCAGTCAAATTTCGCTTTTTCTGAAGATATTATTAATCTGTGTAAGCGAAATTTGAAGGCCACTTCCCAGATCTTGTATGGCCAAGCCTATGAGCACCATCTACCAATGGCTTTGAATTTAGCTTTTAACTTTCAGTTGAAAACGGGCCATCCCAATCAAAGAAACTCAAGTTACTTTTTGTTTTTTCTAAAGCACTAACCCGTGCTAGGGAATAATTTAAACATTTATAATAAGTTGAAAAAATTCACTCGGGACAGGACTTGAACCCGCAACCGCAATTTTTTCAACTTATTATAAATGTTTAAACTCAAGTTACTTATAGTCGAACGAATTTACATACAAACACCGGATTATTCAAGTAGACTCTAAGAACTTCACTCGCTCGTTCAATAAATCTTATAAGCACGCCTGATGACGATTATGATACTTTTATCTCCAGGTGAAAACGTCCCAAGAAGTCTGCGTGGACGCCAAGAGACCTTCCATGGGGTTCGCGGAGACTTGCGGCGCGGCCTTCGAGTTTGGCCCGAAGAGACTGAGGCCATGGGCCAACTTTGCGAGGTAAGAGCCCTCGCCCACGGGGCGACTTTTTGTAGCGATGCAGTAGCGATGCTGTCGAGCGTTCGTATCGATACAGTCGAGATGCGGTCGGTAGCTGTGTGCCCTCGCCCACCGTAACCACGATTCAGTCGCGATACAAACGCGATACCGTCGTCGCGCTTCTGTCGCGACTCGCGATGCAAACGCGATTTTTTTTTCTATTTTTTTTTATTCACAAATTATCTTGTTCATTTTGTTTTTTAATAACGTGCGTACAACACCGGCCTTCTCAAAGCGCGCGCGCGATGTGGCGCCCGATGTGGCGCCCGATAATGCGAGTGCGGCCGCAAGCGTTAGTATATATATAGATGTTTGGATATTTTTCATTGAAGTTTTTTTTTGCTTTAGTGTCGACAGCACGTCGACCCCACGCTAGCACTCCACTCGGTTATGTTACGGGCGACTTAACAACAAAAGTGAACAGTCTGACGTGCTGTCCTGTGTACATAATCACCCCTGAGTCGGGTGTCACTTTACAAAATAACACCATGTATAATGTACATTTTATAACGTATTTTCTCTATTTATAGCAAAATTGTTGAGCTATTTGCTACGCACCGGTTACGCCGTTGATAAGTTAAAGTCATCAATCACTGCCATACTGCCTAAGGAGATTCAGGTGAAATATTCAACAGTCCCTGCCAACGATGGAATAGCAAAGATTTACAACAAAGACATCCGGAATGCCTTGACAAAGATCTTGAAGACAAAAGGGTGCCAACATTTACAATACAACGCAAAGGTCCTATCCTAATTATTATTTTTGCAGGGTGTAACCTTCTGGTCAACAGGGTGACATTTCTGTATAAGAAAAATTGAAAAAAATCTTTGTTCTTAACCTGAAAGAAAAAAAAAAAGTTTTCAAACACAAACGGTTGTATGCGAGCGTAGTTGAAATTCAAGAAATTCAAACACAAATGGTTGTATGCGTGCGTAGGTACATTTTCAGAGTTTAAGTTATTACACTGTAAAAATCTGTTCAATAAAAAAAGTTAAAACATTGTAAACATCAATAAAAAATGTTATGTTTTTTCCCTACCCACAGTGATAACATTTTATTAATAAAAAAATCAACGGAACGTCTTAGAGCAACCATTTATTAATGTTGGGACTTGATCACCGGAGCTATTACACTGTAAAAAGAGTTAGGACCTTTTGTAACACGTTTACCATCTCTCTCCGTGAAGCCAGATTTATTCTTAGTGCATAATAGCCCTCTTTAGCACGTTTTACTGCCAAGTAACACAGGTAGTTTCTTACAAAATATCACGTAATAACACTTTGATCTAGGGGCGCGTTACATGAGCCACCGTATCGTTATTCCGTAGCGAATAGGTACTCGTATATTGTGCATTTAAAAATTGCCCTGTATTTTGGTACTTGCAAATAAGCAAAATTAGCAGTGCCCTAGCACGGTTCTTGATATATACCACATTCATTTTACATCATAAGGAATCTAAAGCTGAATAAAACTTATCTTATCTTATATGAATAAAACTTATCTCTCTCATTAATGTGGTTGAGGTGGTACACCGGTGTATCAAGAATTTAAGGCGCCGTGCATAGTGAATCGCCCGCGCGCAAAGAAAAATGCACAAAATCGATTCCTGTATCAAATACACTAAACAAATTGAAAATGTTCACATATCTAACCCTAGAATTAGGGGAGACCTATCTAAAACAGTCAATTTCGTGTTGACATTCATAAACGTTTTGAAGATATTTTGCTTGAAAAAAAAATAGGCCGCGCACTTTTTTTCAAGCAAAATATTCTGTAAAAAAAACCGCACAGTTGCTAGTCCTCAAAACCGGTTTATTTGCACATAGAGCACACAGATGGGCCCTAGTGATGACAACCGAGCACAAAAGACATAGACAGACATAGACATAATATTTATTCGTAAAATATTATAATGAGATACACGTCAATTTTTTACGAAAAAATGCGAGGTGGCTGTTTTCTGCATAACTAGGTCCAATTGTACAATTTGATAGTGTCGTTCACGCCAGTGCAAAAACTGTAAATCAATTATAACGCTCATTGTGCTAAGACATAATTATGTCGATACGATGAACACTCAATCTACGAGCACCCTAATACAATGACGTTAGGAGTTTCTCACGCTAGTTAGAGATAATCCCACGGCAAGCTGCGTCCAATTGAGAGTAACTTTGAACCTATAAAATTTATTATTACGTAAGCTCGCGTAATGGGGATAATTCAGTCATTCGGACTTCCAAGTATGAAGGCGGATAAAGAACCAAAATTTAAGCATAATTTGCTTTTTGAATTACCCAAATCCATAAAGAAATGACAAAGTTAGAGAAGTTTAAATTTAGGCCGTTTCAAAACGCACCCGGCTGGCTTGAATTCTATTATGAAGTCATCGACTCCCTCCGTAGTAAATTTTCTGAGGTAGGATACAAGGGCAGCACCATTAAGCGTTATACCTACAGAAAAACTCCCAGAAAAGAAAATCATCGGATTGCAAAAGTATCACGAGTGGCGTTTATATAGATTTTGAAAAATATACATATACAGGGTGCAAGAAATTGGTGCTTTCGATCATCATCATCATCATCAGCCTGTTAACACCCACTGCTGAGTAAAGGTCTTTTTTTCCTCTGTGGTAAAGGCCTCTTCATGCTCACGCCACCTCAGTGCTTTCGATGATACAGTTTTTTTGTGCCATTCGATTTTATTTCTCGTAAGGATCAAAAGTCATGGTTGAAACACTAGAAATATCAAAAATCTCGAAAATAACATTTTTATTATACAGGGTGGCGCGTTGAGATCGGTCAGTTGGGAGATCTTCTAAACTACGAAAATTATTATTATATTCTTAGGAAATAATACTTTTTACGAACTACATTACTACACAATCAATATCGAAGCTACAGTAACATTTTTTTTTTAGTCACCGTACTATTGGATGGACCACTCGGATGTGTGTTGTATAAGGCTAACTAGCGCCACCAATGTTGAAAAAATCATATGTCCCTTCAGAAGAAGTTTCTGACAAAATCCTAAGATGAGCTCATGCGCCATGCTCTTCTAGATTTTTAAGTGTAGGTACCCAACTCAATTTCTAGTCTTAAGCTAAAAAACTTTCGATAACCGCCAAAAACGGCCGCTTTTGGCGGATATCGAAAATTTTTTAGCTTAAAAGTAAATTTCGAAGAGGGTATCTACACTTAAAAATCTAGAAAAGCATGGCGCATAGGCTCATCTTAGGATTTTTTCAGAAACTTCTTCTAAAGGAAGATTTGTTTTTTTTAACATTGGTGGCGCTAGTTAGCCTTATACCGAGCCTTAAAACGGGCTTTACCTGCCGCCTGGCAAGATACAATTTATCGGGTAATATACTAACTTTTGTGGAGTTTTGACAATCAAATTAAAACAATTTAGCTTACTTAATTTATGTAGTTGAACGAGCGAGCGAAGCGAGCGAAGTTCTCCGAGTCTACTGGAACAATCCGGCGTTTGTATGTATGTATGTATGTATGTATGTATGTATGTTTGTATGTTTGTATGTATGAATGTTCGTTCGACGATAACTTGAGTAATTTTTGTCGGATCGTCATGAAATTTGGTAGGCAGGTAGATGAAATTAAAAGAATTTTTAAGTTCGAACATGAGCCAAATCGGTCGAGGGGTTGCCGAGATATGGGGTTGTTAAGTTTATATGGGATGAGAGAGGGCGCCACTGCTGCCTCTCAGTAACAATAAAATAGTGCTAAACAGTGATTTTAAAAGCGATAAAAACGTAAATCTAATCAGTAAACAGTGAAAGCAGTGATAAAAACTAACAAAAGTGAACTATAAATACAAATTCTGTTTGGAAACAATATTGTGGATATCGGACGTAAAACTCAGTGGAAACAATAAAAATAAACTTTTACGGGTCGCGAAATAATCCGTAACAAGAACTCTATTTTAATCCAATAAATCCAAAAATTTTGCTAATTGCTAAGGTCCAAAGTACACCAGATTAGAAAATACAAAACAGCGCCATCTATTTAAAAACAAAAATGTTATTCTACTTCCTAACAGAGGGCGTGACAAAAATTTTTTATCAGAGCCATCTAGTGTTCAAAATTATAAACCAAAAAGTCCTTATGCTCAACAATAGAGGTCGCTTTACTTCAAAACTACAAGATAGTCCTATACAAAACTTAAAATGGAAGAAATACTACACTAAACTACAAAAAATCCAAAATGATCTAGAGGCACAAAAACTTGAAATAAGAAAAAGCGGCGAACAAGTTACAGAAAACATTCAAAGAATGTTTGGCGAAAAACTAAAAATACTAGAAGAAAAATCTGAAAATCTTGAAATATTATTATTAGGTTTATATGGGGTCGTGAGTTCATAGTTCGGGGCGAACCACTAGTTAGCAGTCTAGATTATGATAATAAAGAAGTGGGCAAGTTTTTTTGTAGTATTCGGAAATGACGAAGTGGCCTATTAATTTTGCAATAAGACTCCGTAAAGCTCTAATATGTATATTGGGCTTTAAGAAGTTTTTTAAGGTAAGGGAGACTGTATGTTGGGTTAGGGAACTTTCTCCGTTTGCTTGGGTTAGGATAGGCTAAGGATTTTATCCGCACGCAATTTTTTTTTTCCTTCCTTATTCCGTAACCTGGCAATCTGTTTGCAACAATGGGCCATTCACTTGTCTGTTTAAATGTCTATCTGAGAAAATGCATCCAGTGAGCCTTTCTCATATCCTGCTGGCGAATCTATTTTTCAGGGTGGGGATACTGTGTCTCCTCAGTCGTGTGAATTGCACGCTTCCTGTGCCTTCAAGTTCAGCCGCGAGTTCGTTTACATGTTTCGATAGTCTCATTTGGTATTTATCGCTATATTTAGCGATCTCTTCCTTTACTGTATCCATTTTTAGGTCCATCCGAATGTATCTGTTGCTTATGTAGTATGGTATGTTGAATATTGTCCTGATTGTTTTGTTTTGAAATCTCTCCAGAATTTCGAGATTGTTGTTGCTAGCCGTACCCCAGAGCTGGATTCCGTAGGTCCAGATAGGTTTCAGGATAGTTTTGTAAATAGCTATTTTGCTAGTTGGGGATAATTGTGATTTTGGTCCAGTTAGCCAGTACAAAAATCGCCAACCCGCATTGAGCACGCGTGGTGATTAAGCTCGAACTCTCTCTCTGAGAGAAGGCCTTTGCCCAGCTAGTGGGACATGTACAATTGTACAGGCTACATCTTATTTACTTTTTAGCCAGTACATGCTTCTTAGTTTATGATCCAGTTGCTTGCGTTTGGTCCAAATGTGCGTTTTCCAGGTAAGCCTGCGGTCGAGGTGCATTCCCAGGTATTTAGCATTTTCGGCTTGAGGTATTTCTTTGTCATAAAGATTGACTGGTGGGCAAGTTTGCTTTCTTAGGGTGAAGGTCACGTGAACTGATTTAGTTTGATTTCCCTTGATGCGCCATACGTCCAGCCATTTCTCAATCTGGGACAAGTGGTCTTGCAGTTTTGCAGATGCGCAAAATGCAAAATGTATGAGAATCTGCACTGTATTTTTCGCCGCAGTGCGTGGACTCGCATTCAATTTTCATACTACATCATTTGGAAAAAAAACGTGCGAAGAAAAATCCTTAGCTTTGACTTTGAAGAAAAAATATAATGTAATATAATCAGAGCGCATCGTCAACAAATTGGCGAGATTGTCTACAACACTAATATTATAAATACGGAAAAGTTTATAAGTATGTATGTATGTGGGGGTAATCTCCAAAACTACTCATCCGATTTCACTAATGGGAAGCTACGTTATCGCCGAGTGCTAAAGGCTATTTTATTGTGATAACGGGGAAAAAACTTAGTCTGTGCGGACGAAGTCGCTGGCAAAAGCTAAGATTAATTTAAAAATAATTTAAAACAGGGTAGGTAATCGTATGAGGTAGTGGCCACCTCTGGTGTCAGAGTTTTTAGGCCACCCAAAGGGTCTCTGACATGGCTTAACGATTGTTATTAATCAACAACAACCGGAATCAACGATTTAACGTGCCTTCCGAAGCACGGAAGCGCTCAGATATTATTGCCACTAGCGGTCACCCATCCATGGACTGACCGCGGCCGTTGTTGCTTAACTTTGCCAATCGATTAAGAACGGCTAGTACAACTAGGCTGTGAGCGCTTCACAAAGAAATATTTTCGTTTCAACAAAACTTTTTTGTTTCAGGACCTTCATAGACTACGCTCTGACGTGTACTTATTTGGCTGCCCTGTGTGTCTACGTGGTATTCATAGCTGAGAACTTCAAGGAGGTGAGTGCCAAACTTTCTCACTTATTTCCCTTCTAAAGTGGTTTGCAAATAAAATCTTGGCTTATATTGGATCGACAATGGAGGAAGTCTAGCAAAGAATGCAATATATTTTCCTTGAAGAAGCTTGGAGAAAACTCCACACAATACCTTAGTGATTTTACTCGGAAAAACGGTGTGTAGGGGTTTGTTGTGTATGTGACGGCTAAAGACAGGTGACGGGTATGAAAATAAACGTCTTTCGTGAGCACTGCACATTTTTCTATTAAGACGAAATAGGTCTCACAACTAGCGCCGACAAGGGAAAAAAAAATCATGCAAAAAAAAAAAACCTGCCATTCCTAGACGCGAAGTTAAATATTTTAGGACCTAATGTTTGTATTCCAGATCCTACTTCTAGAACCTAAGAATGCAATCGATTCACGCCAAAAGTGGCCACTTTTGGCGTGAATCGATTGCATTCGGATCTGGAATCCAAACCTTAGGTCCTAAAAATAGTTAAACTTAGCGTTGAGGAATCGCAGGGGCGTTTTTTGCTAAAAACGCATCCAAAAAGAAGATATTATTTTTTTTTCATTGGCGGCGCTAGTTGTGAGACCTATTGCGTCTTAAGGCGCCGTGCATAGTGAATAGCCCGCGCGCAAAGAAAAACGCACAAAATCGATTCCTGTATCAAATAAACTAAACAAATCGAACATGTTCAGTTGTTCACATATCAAACACTAGAATTAGGTGAGAGCTATCTAAAACAGCCAGTTTAGCCAGTGTTAATATACATAACAGATTGCAAGATATTTTCCTAAATATAAGCCTTAAACCATCTTTCACTCACTTGTATTTTGTTGGTGATTGGTGTACCTAGCCGACTACCTAGTTTCTGTTCTCATTCGGAGACCTTAATCATGGAGAACGAGACAGACCTCGCCCTCGAAACCCGAAGTCAGTTACACCGACAAAATACAAGTGAGTGAAACCGTGATTTAATAGACAAATGTTTAGTTTATTTGCGAGCCTCGGCCCTCGGCTACTAATAAATGTTCATTTTGTGATGATAAGTACATGCTCACATCTCTAGTCTAAACTCGAAATTAAATCTAAGTTTAGCTAATGTAAAGTTTATAATATTCTCTCTCGCCCATCTTTAACAGTAACAGCGGTTAGGCTAGACTGCAGTTAAGATAATGTTTAAATGATTTATTGCAAATTAACATTATTTCGAACAGTTGGACCTATAGTCCAAGTTCGAAGTTCGAACATTAGGCGGCTATGACTTTGATCTTGTGGCCTTTGAATCTATTACGATTATTTTATGCCAAGGTGCCACTGACCTTTACTCACACTCTGATGATGGGTGAAGAGACCACTCGGCGCTGCAGTTCCTGGGACATTGTTTTTTCATTCTGAAATACTGCTGATCTAAAACTTGGTAAAATGCATGATGACATGCAAAAACGCCACAGTTAGGTAGTTAGGTACAACCGGGTATCCTAAGCGCGTTCCGCAAAATGGAAAAAAGTTCTTTGTGATCGTAACCTAAGCATTGTTTTACGCACGAGAATTGCTAGATACTACGTTTTTTCTGTGCTACCCTACGGAGCGGAGACTTGGACACTCACTCAAAATATGTCCAAACGCATAGAAGCGTTTGAGATGTGGGTGCACAGACGAATGCTCAAAATCTCGTGGGTCCAAAAAGTCCGCAATACCATCCTCTGGAGATGAGAAAAAACGTTGAAGTAATGAAGACCATCAAAAAACGCAAACTTGAGTATTTTGGCCATATAATCCGCAATACCCAATATGGACTCCTTCAACTAATCATCCAAAAAACCAGGCAGGAGGAGATCTGGAAGACCCAAGATATCATGGCTGGAGGACTTACGCCATTGGTACCAACAATCCACGAGCTTCTTGTTCCGTGTGGCAGCCTCAAAGGAAGAAATAGCCAAGATGATTGCCAACCTCCGATAGGAGACGGCACTACAAGAAGAAGAAGGGTATCCTAAAGCTATTAAAACTTTTATTACCGAGGAGGGTCCAGCGGGGGGAGCATGACTTTTATCGAGGCGGATTTATCCAACAAAATGGCGGTTTATCAGCATTTTTGACGTCTATAGCGGGTTATATATCGTTTTTGACGTTTATAGTGGGTTATATATCGTCGAGAGCGATATATAACCCACTATAGACGTCAAAAATGCTGATAAACCGCCATTTTGTTGGATAAATCCGCCTCGATAAAAGTCATGCTACGGGGACAGCTCCAATCGTATATCAAATAGCTTGAAAAATTAAGGCGTGTGTGTGTAGGTAGTCCACAAAGTTTGCAATGTTCATTATGAAGCTGTTGATGTAAATATCGCTCGAAATGTCATTTCAAGAATTAGGTGAGATGCACTGTCAAGCGTGCAGAACTGAAGATTCTGAAAATTATGATGGAGCGGACCATACGTTGGGTTTTCCTCAATTTGCTTCATCATTAAGGTGAATACCTAGGCACAACTAGCGCCGTAGTTTATTCGTAGGTTCTAGAATGTGGAATCTAAACGTTAGGTCCTAAAAATAACTTAGTGAAGAGTTTATAGCAAAAAAAATACATTAAAAAAGAAGATATGTTTTTTTTTTTCCATTGGCGGCGCTAGTTGTGCCTAGGTTTTCACCTTAAGGGAAGGTAGGTACGGGGACGATCTAATGCAATATTTGAAATAAAAGAGATTACCCTATTGCTACAGACAAATTCTTAAATTAAATGTAAGAGAGGTCCAAATCGGAAACGATTGGGATCTACATGCGAGGACTGTGAACGAGCTAAATAACGCACCACCATTGGTAAAGTCTAAACTGTTTCAGGAAAAGTTAGTGGAAGTTTCGAACTATTCACATTACATGAGGTAAACTTTCGCAATCAAATTGCCGCCCTGTGACACATTTGCACACCTTTTATAATTGGAACAAGGTTTTGCTTGCGACCGCGCCCGCGTGTATACCTAGCGGGAGAGCTGGTGACCTATCGATTTGTTGTACTACGAGGCTGGGACTTTACTGTTTAGACTGTTTAGACTCCGCTGATCACGAAAAATCTTTTTTTTTTGCTGTTCGGTTATGAAAACCGAACATTCGTCTGCGCTCGGCAAAGCGCCAGCTCAGCTCTCCACCATCTCTCGCCATACACCAAATGTATGGAACAGCTGATATTTTTTACGCTCCGCTTTTTTTTGCCACCTAGTACCTACAAGTTGTTTGTAGTGATCAGTAGACAGCCTATTAAAAGTTCGAATTCGTTTGCACCCTTTAGTGTGAGTGAAGGTGCCACTGGACTCTGTATAAATCAACTCATTACGTAGATGCAAAGGCCTAATTTTAGTTTTAACTCTACAAAAGATAAATCTCTCCGACGAAGACAGGATAATTAAGATCGAACTTCATAACGTCATTTGATTATCTAAAACTGCTTTTTCTCCGCGCCTTTTCTGAGCGTATGAGGCATTACCCTCAACGCAAAAATCGCCAACCCGCATTGAACTCCAACTCTCTCTCTGAGAGAAGGCCTTTGCCCAGCTAGTAGGACATGTACAATTGTAAAGGCAACATCTTACCCTCTTACTTTTTCCGCAGGTCTTGGACGAGTACATACCTGAGTACAAGCTCTCAGTGGAAGTCTACTGCGCTCTAACCCTGGTGCCCCTCGTCCTCATCTGCCAAATCCGAAACCTGAAATACCTGGTGCCGTTCTCGGCGATTGCCAACGTGATGTTGGTGATCTGCTTCGCGATCACCATGTACTATCTGTTCACTGACCTGCCGAACCCTAAGGAGAGGGTCATGGTGGCCAGTGTCACGCAGTGGCCCCTCTTCATGAGGTAAGTTCGAAAATACTAATAAGAAAATTTACAACTTATTCCGAATTTTAATCCATAAATTACTACGTTGGATATTGATTGGAGGATGTTGGACACACCTAAATTGGACAGCACCAGAGAGCACCACATCAACGTGTCAGTATTGAATGAGCTTAAAATAAAAACGCCATTCTCCACCATCTGCACACGTAGGATCCTCGAATATTTTGGTCAAATTGCCAGGAAAGACAACGACAACTTAGAAAAACTGTTTTTCACTGGCGAAATCGACGGAAAGCGACCAAGAGGAAGATGCCCGACACGTTGGGCCGACCAAATCCGCTCCACACTCAACACCACAGTATACGATGCCATGCACCTAGCCGTAGATAGGAACCACTGGCGACGCATCGTACGACAAGGATTGCTCTGATCGAATGACCACGACCCTCAGTGATGAGGATACCGATGAAGGAAGAGGACCCTAAATCGTACGGTCTTGTCCAGGGAGCGCTTATTGTGTGCGTCACAAGTGCTTGAATAAAACAAAAATGGTATCCTAGCGTCGTCTTCGGTCGTCGCTGACTCTACCTACTTAAACTAAACTAAAAATCCCAACTCGACAGCCTACTGGAATTTTTTTAAATTTTGAATTAGCTCAACATTTTAAATATGTTTAGGTATGTGTGTAGGTGCTTTTGCATAGCTTTGAGCTGTTAAAATATTGTGAAAGTAAACTAAAATAATATTTAAAAATACTTTTCTCCCGCGACGGCGTTCACACAACAGAACATCATAGAGCAAAAAATAATCCCTATGTGTGCTGTTACCATGACTGTACAAAGAGTCTTTTCTAACACCTTGTATTTTGATATTTTATTGACTTTATCGTTTCGATGGATAAGGCTGTAAATAAAAAAAATAATCAAGGCAAAGCTGATTTATAGACGGCCACTAAAAAAGTAAAAACAAACAAGGCAAGGGTACTTAACTGGCATTCAAGCAAAAACTAAACAAATGATGAAAAAAGTTTCGAATCACAGTTGACCTCATTGCTGCTAGGTAACAGAGAAAATTTAAACTTTTTAATTTGGCAAAGGTGAGGCAAAAGCAGATGTTGCTAATTTACTTTAGCAAAACATCTGTTTACTTATCCCTTAATTACCTAAGGCCCAGCGACAATTAGGGAATGTTCCAGTGTTTAAGACGCCGTACGTCTCACAACTAGCGCCGCCAATGGAAAAAAAATCATATCTTTTTTTTGGATGCGTTTTTAGCAAAAAACGCTCCTGCGATTTCTAAATGCGAGGCTTAAGTATTTTTAGGACCTAAGGTTTGGATTCCAGGATTGGATTTCCTACGAATGCAATCGATTCTCGCCAAAAAATAGTTAAGCCTCGCATTTAGAAATCACAGGAGCGTTTTTTTGCTAAAAACGCATCCAAAAAAAAGATATTATTATGATTTTTTTTTCATTGGCGGCGCTAGTTGTGAGACGTATTTCATCTTAAAGAGTGTGATTATTTTTGTATTACAGGTAGAATTTCTCGTAAAACAAATAGTGCCAGTGTTTGTGTCTTACGAAAGAAACATTTAAAACCTCACCAATGTGGCACCAAAAAATTTTTACATATCATACGTAAAAAATATTCATATGTATATTAAATAGATGCAAATGTGAAAATACATTAATATTCATTCTATTTGTGGTGAAGTCGGGTAAAAATCCCACTTATATTATAAATGCGAAAGTTTGTGAGTGAGTGAGTGTGTTTGATACTCTTTCAAGCTGAAACGGCTGAATGGATTTGGATGAAATTTGGAATAGAGTTAGCTTAGACATCAGAATAACACATAGGCTACATATTAAGACGCTTTTACACGTAGGAGCAAAGTAAACGACATATCCTTTTTCTGTAGTTCACGCATACGAAGTCGCGGGCAAATGCTAGTACAAAATATTTATTAGTTCAGGATGTCACATTATTTCTTTTTATAGTCACGAAGTAAGCCTGGGAAATCCGTATAGTCCAATTTCCTGCCTTGTCAAATATAGAAGCTACGTTACATTTTCAATTTCGCTTTCTTGTTTAGTTTGCCTTATTCCTTCTGTTTGATGTTGAATTATTATTTAGCTGCTTTTTTTTTCGTCCTGTGTCCCTCAGTAATATAAATCAGATAACTTTTTGAAAATAAATATTATGTATGCTTTTAAAACTACATTGATCTTCTCAGAATCAAGCATAAGTACAGATCAATTAAACTTTACTTTTTGTTTACTTTACCAATGCTATTTTACATTTTTATAACTCCACAATAGTTGGTGCGGCCTTGGCCCACACTTATATTTCTTTTTATTGGTGAATAGTAAGTAAGGGCTTCATCTTTTTAAGTTTTTTGATATAATCAAGTTAAACCTGTCAGCCCCTTTATATAACAAATCTTTATAAGCGTAATATGGATGAAAGATTTTCATTCAAAATTGAAATCATTTGCTCGGGACTGGGGGGTTACCTTTGACGCTATTGCGATCAAATTGAAAGAGTTTTAAAATTAATTTCTCTTGAATTCGCATAGTAATGCTTTGATTTTAAATACTTTGTAATGTTTATTCAAAGGTAAGGCTGTTTTATTCAATAAAAACACAAAATTAGTCTGTAAAATATTAAATTAAAAAAATTGCGCCATATATTGCCGTATTGGAAAATTGCGTCAAGGGTAGAGGGGCAGGACTTGAACCCGCAATATCTGGAAGGTATGCAAGACGCGGGTTAAAAACATTCTTTTCTTAGCACGGGTCAGTGCTATAGAAAAAACAAAAAGTATCTTGACTAACCCAAGCCTATTTCTTTCCAGCACAGTGATATTCGCCATGGAAGGCATTGGCGTGGTGATGCCCGTCGAGAACGAGATGGCTAAGCCACAACAGTTCCTGGGCTGTCCAGGGGTTCTCAACATCGCCATGACGATTGTCATCTCACTGTATGGCATCGTGGGCTTCTTCGGCTACATCAAGTACGGGGACGACGTGAGGGGGAGTGTGACCTTGAACTTGCCTCAAGACGAGATGTGAGTGTACTTTCTGGAACTTTCGATATTGTGTGAATGTGCAGACAATGGTATTGGTGTACTTATTGGTTGCCGAAATATGCTGAAGTCATCCCGTTCCAGAGCAAAATACAAATTATGTGCTGGCATGTACCTATGAACTATGACTTTGTTTCTTTTCAAAGTTACGTACATTTGTGAATTTGAAGTAGCAAAACCACTAGTTTACGGTAAAGGAAAAACATCGTGAGAAAACACGCGGCTTAGTTGGCTCCACAGTCCACACGTATTGACCCGTCTTTCCTGTGGGCTAGGCCGACTAAGCTGTCAGGATGGTATAGGTGCTGGGCAAGCCTACTCCATCGAAAACAATGTCCTAGGCACTGAAGCGCCGAGTGGTCTCTTCACCCATCTAGTGTGAGTGAAGGTACCACTGGACGCTGCATAAATCATCTCATTACGAAGATGCAAAAAGCCTTTATTTTTGTCTGAAATTAATCATATTTTTCTCCGTTTCTACGAGCAGCCTGGCTCAAAGCGCCAAGATCCTGATGGCCCTCGCGATCCTCTTCACGTATAGTCTCCAGTTTTACGTTCCGATGGAGATGATCTGGCGCCAGATCCACTCCAAGATCACCGTCCGGTATCACAACATCACGCAGATCTCGATCAGGACCGCGTGCGTTGTTGGCTCTGGTAAGTTTTTCGTCATCACCATCATCAACACCCTTGCGCTACCTATCATGTCCATGGATGCGGCGAAGGTCCGCTTTTCCTACTATGTGTTTTAAGAGTTCCGTACCTCAAAAGGGAAAAACGGAACCATTATAGGATCACTCGTGCGTCTGTCTGTCTTTCCGTCTGTCACAGCCAATTTGCACGAAACTGCACTGTTTTTATCAGGCATTTGCTAGGGATGTTATAAAGGGATTAAAAATTTGCTCTCAACGGTTTTAAAATATTCAAATACTTATTATATTTTTTTAAATTTTAAACGGGTGAACCGATTTGATTGCGGTTTTTTAGGGAGTGTTGGTGTTGGAATTTTTTATTTTTACCTCATTTATTTTGATTTTCAGTGGCTCTGGCGGCTGCTTTCCCTGACCTGGAGCTCTTCATCAGTCTATGCGGCGCCATCTTCCTCTCTAGCCTCGGTCTCCTCACCCCTGCCATTATCGACACCGTCCACAACTGGGACAGAGGCCTGGGAAGGTTCAACTGGAAACTCTGGAAAAACATCTTCATCAGCATCATTTCTTTGACTGCTTTGTTTGCTGGCTCCTACGTGTCTATCAAAGGCATCGCTGACAAGTTTGCGGCGAGCGCTGTGTTGCAAATGGCCGGCAATAGCACGGAAGTTGTGTGATCGAGTGGTGTTAGAGGTTTGGGAACGTGAGTTTCTTGAAGCTCTGCTTGGAAACGTCAAGAAGTTTTAAAGTTTGTAGCAAGAGTTCAGAGTAAAACAATATCTTACACATTTTGCAAATACTGTGAGCAAAATGTTTCATGACAAGCAGTTCAGAAGTTAGATGGTAAGTAATATGTATATTAGGAAGTTAGTTAATGCAGAAAATGTTGGATGGAAATAGAAAGTGTATCGTGGTGTATTGCGGTCGGTGGTTAGCTGTAAGCTCTTGGCTCAATTGTTTTGAGGTTTTACACAATTATCGTGTTATTATGTTTAATGCGCAATGCACGATTTGTGAAAATAGTAATACGGTTGTGTTTTTAACATCTGACAAGATATTATTTTAGTTTCTGCCAATAATTATTGTGTGTGATCAAATTATCCATCAAACTAAGTGTGGTGAATGGTGATATCACGTTCAGAATATAAAAAAATACATAACAAATTAAATATGCATAGCGTGTTTGATATTGTCTATGGATATAAAGTAAGATGCCACAAATTGACGCAACAGGAAAAGGATTCCGGCAATTTATTTAATTATGCTATTGCAAGATGCGTATAGTCTTGATATTTTCAGCAATTTTTCTTCAATCTAAGTATTTCGCCTTTATGTAAGTTACTGTCTTGTTTTATAGCGCCTTTAGCTATTTTTTAAATCAGTTCTAATGTTAGCTTTCCTCAATAATTGAATGTCACCGAGGTTTGGATTTACTCAATAAAGCCATAAACATGCTCGTAAATGTTGAACCTCACAAATGTGTTGAGTGAAAGATAAATTTTTGACATAATATCTTTAACTTTTTTGATATTCGCCCTCTGTTGGGTATAATTTATGTTTCTTCTTTGTCACGTCTTTTTTATAAGTACTTATTTTAATGTTAGATATAGAATATTGATGTGATAATTAGTTAATTTGTAAGATTTTAACAGTTTTTATTAATTATAGTGTCGTTGAAAGTTCAAAGAGTGTTCCTTGAAATTGCTGTGCGAGTTTAGCTATAAGTGTATTTAAATTATGATTTAATTTACTTTACCCTCATGCGACATTACCCTAACTAACGAGTAAACAGATGAGCCACCTCATTGAATTGGGTATTTCAGGAAAGTTAAAACTGCTCCTTAATGGAACGTTGAAACTAAATGATAGCCTTGTAGATACAATAACTAATGTTTGATGATGAAAAAAAGAAATTTTGGTGTCAAACAAGTAATGTTCCAATTAATTTCAGAGCTTCAAATTCTACAATGACTTAATTTTGTTTTTATTTATTTATGTTTACAAAAAAATGTGTTAGTTGTGGAGAGCCCATACCCATTTTTTATATTTGCCGAGACAAATGTGTTTGAAACGTTCTATTAGCTTAATTGAATTTAGTTGAATTAATATATTATCTATAAGAGTTAGTCTGTTTATCTATCTATGAGTTAAAAAATCGGTATTCCGTCCATAAAAGGTACAAACTCTCTGTTTATTTATGAGTTATATGATAAAATACTGAGCTTAATTTTAACTAGTATGATTCTGAAGTTAAAAATGAAAACTCTAACAGTCTAAGGCCTATGTGTTGCAGAAACCAACTCATGCGTTAATCTCTGTTTATAACTTTTGTATAACAAGCGGCGCCTGAGTAGCTGTCCAGCAAGAGAAGCATAACGCTGGGTTAGGCACTAGGTAGTACACACGACAGCACGTCGACTTTTACACGCTAGCACTCTACTCAGTTGCGTTACAGGCGACTTTACAACAAAAATGTACAGTCTGACGTGCTGTCGTGTGTACATAAGGGGGTTGTAACTATACAGGGTGTTAAAAGACCGCCAACAGACCCGAAAGCCACGCATACTAGACACAAAAAAAAAGTACTTTTTCGATTAATTATTGCTGGAAAATGATTTTGGTTTTTAGATAATAATTTTGAAAAATATTTTATCACGCAATGGACGTGTAACGCACAGAAGTCATATTGCGCAAGCGTAGGTATAAGTTTATGTTACTTAAGCTTGAAGTGCCGATGTTTAGAATACATTGCGGGTTGCAATTTTAACGTCGTTTTTTGTGAGAAATATTCATAATTTTGATATAGCTTCTTGAGGAGGTATGTTAAGAACTAGATACTGAATTGAATGTACGTTACTGCAAAAAAAAAGTTTTGTAAAGTCCGACTTTGAACCTCATTATCTCGGAAACCGTTGATTTCCCAGGCATAGTTCCTTGGGCAAAAATATTCATTGTGATAAGGACAATACGTGGTTTCCCGCTTTGTTGGCGGTCTTTTAACACCCTGTATGTATTTCACTCTTATGCTTGACGTAGGATAGCTAGAGTTTGACGCAGCGACAACTGCAGACTTCGTGAAGCCCGGCGACACTACGGTTTGTATGTAATTCTATGCGGACCTTACGTCGTCGCCCGGTTCGATTGGTGTTCCTTAGAATGACATTATGTACAAACCAGGGGGCTAATTCTCGGGAATCTCGCATTCGACACATTTCGAAGGAAAAATCTCATTTTGCGGCAAATGTCACATCTCCTATTTAGCCTGAGCAACGAAGACCAAAAAAGGCTGAATAGAAAAAGTAATTCGTGTAAAGCCAAATTTTGGCACAGTTGTAGAGGAAAGTGTCCTGAACAACATACTAAAAGTACTGATTGGTAGGGGAGGAGCTAAGGGGGGGAGGGGGGTATAAAGGTCCCTTTTTTCAGTTTTTCGTGAATAACTCGAAAACTGCAGCATATAGCAAAAAAGTTTTCGAGTTATTCACGAAAAACTGAAAAAAGGGACCTTTACACCCCCCTCCCCCCTTAGCTCCCCCCCTACCCATCAGTACTTTTAGTATGTTGTTCAAGACACTTTCCTCTATAACTGTGCCAAAATTTAGCTTTACACGAATTATTTTTCCTATTTTTCGTTCGTTTCCTGGGCTAATTCTCACGAAGTCATCCTCGACATAAAGCACGAGATTTCTGCGAGATGTTTGCCTTTTTCGCCCGACATGACTCGTGTGGTCGGAAGCAGTCGAGATCGAAATGACATAAGATTTTTCCTTCGAGATGTTTTGAATGCGAGATTCCCGACAATTCGCCCCCAGTAGTGTCGCCGGGATTCTCGAAGGCTGCAGTTGTCGCTGCGGTCGAGATACAAGTTGATCCAACCCCTCTACATCTAACAAAATAGTGAGATAGCTAGAGTTATAAACCCATGGATACGCTCTAACGTTGGGCTATAAAATTTAAAGTTACCTCCTCTCTACAGGGTGCACTCTAAGTCGATAGCGGAACTTTAAGTAGGCTGTCTACTGATATCTACAAACAACTTGTACTAGGTAACGAAAAAAATGGACCGAAAAAAATATTAGCTGTTCCATACAAAAGGTCGACTCAGTACTGCGCCAAATGTATGAAACAGCTGATATTTTTTTCGCTCCATTTTTTTCGCCACCAATTAGAAGTTATTTTTATTGATCAGTAGACAGCCTACTTAAAGTTCCGCTATCGACTTAGAGTGCACCCTGTAGTAAGAATGAGATCAACGCTTATATTGTGTTCTATGATGTGGGCCTGAGGGACTGCCAGGTTGGTTACAACAAATTATGTAAAAGATGACGAAGGTGATGATGATGAGATGAAATGGGCAGAAGTAGTAGTCGCAGCGACTTAAAACGAGCTGAACAGGTTGATATATGAAAATACTGAGTTTACTGTTGTGAGTGTGAGACTTTTATTTTATCGTAGGAAAAGAAAATGTGATACTGATAATAAATAACATTATTTTTTTGAATAGTCTTAAGATAACATCGTAATAAAATAAACAAATACAAATATGCACTGTTTTTATTTTAAAATACTAGAAAAAAGAAGGTGAGGAAAACTATTGGAGGAAAAAGCAAGACATATGTATACCTATGACATATACCTTTTTTATATCGCTTTAACGGTTTCACTTACTTTTATTTTGTCGGAATAGCCGACATGTTTCGACTTCGTCCGGAAGTCTTAGTCATGGAGGAGGGATAGACGACGCGTTCGTAAATAAAAGTCAGTGAAACCGTTAAAGCGATATAAAAATGTGCAGTGCTTACGAAAGTTTAAGTTTTAAAATATAAATAGTACCTAGTGATTTTCAAAATGTGCTCGAAAAAAAAAACATGGGAAAAGAAAAAAGAACGGCTCAATTTGATAAACCCAATGCTGTGTGACTAGTAAAGAGAAGGCTGTGTGGTGTGGTGATCCCAAACCTACTGACACGGTGCAAAAATTGCGCCACTCGCCGCCACCATAAAATATTTACCTTTCATCAATTGCAAGGCGTTACGACACCGTGGGTACAAGTATTACATAAGGCATTCAACATGCTTGAACGTCTCATCTATCTATCCTATCGCCTAAAATGACTTTTAAGGTGATGTTAGACTAAACAGTCGAGTATCCCTTCTTCCATTCTATTCTGACCAACTCCAGCAAAGTACCGGCTCAGGTTTCGTTTGGCAGCTTCCAAGGACAGAGACCCGCTTTCTGAATTGAGAATTTTACTAAGTAAATACTTAACTATCGTTCTGTCACGTTCTTTTGTGAGACATCCGCAGAGGCAGAACGATATTTAAGTACTTACTTAGCGAATTTCTCAAATCAGAAACCGGCAGTAGCAAAGGTAAAAATACAAGTTCAGTAGAACAGGTAGTTGGACAAGCTAGGTTCATTAAAAAAAAAGAGGTAAAACTATCACAAGTCTGCCCGTACCTTTACGACAAACTACTAAAGCTCCAGTTGAGAGTGGTTTCGATCTGTTAGGCCCGGTTTCTGAATTGAGAATTTTGCTAAGCAATTACTTACTAATTATTGACACATCATTTGCCCAAAGATTCCCCAAATTTCTACATCCTTACATTTATAATAAAATCTCAAAATCATGTAAAATAAAACTAGATAGTTCGCTGCTAGATACATTAAATGAAGCAAAGCAAAAGATTGAAAAATGGCTTAACACTCTAGACTTCTCAGAAACAGAAGAACTACTACAGATTAATTTTAAGAAAGCAAACAAAAGCTAACCACTCACAAACCCCTCTTTCAAACATACCCACATAAATACACCCTGGTCCAATTTATACTTATATCTATCTATCTAATTATATATTTACTTATTTTTTTAGTAAGCCTTAGCCGCTAAGTAATTTGTTTAGTAATAATTTAAGTGTTAAGTACTTACACAATCTTAATGTTCAACTTTTATTCTGGTTAATACTTTAGAAATTTAATAATTTTAATTTTATTACTACCAACTTTTCTCACAAAGTTTTATATAGCACCAACATTTAATTTCTTATCTTATAGTGTTGTTAACGTATTAATTTTACCACCAATATTGGTTCTCCACGACACAGGCTAGGCCTAGTGTGGAGACCACCTACGAACTTAGTATAGACTTTTTTGTAAAAGCGAATTGTTGTTGCTAAATTTCATTATTTTATTTTCTTTCTTTTAAATATTTTATCCGGCACCCACAACACAGGCCATGCCTAAGTGTGGGGGCCACCAATGTCATCTTCAATATGTTACTTCACTATTTTAAATAAAGACCTTTTTCTTTTTTCATTTTCATTTTCAACTGACGTTCTGTCACGCTCTTTCGTGAGAAATCTGCAGAGACAGGACGATACTTACCCATTTGCTTAGCGAATTTCTCAATTCAGAAACCGGCAGTATGTCTATTCAACGGCAGATGATTAATGGTAAGATTGCTCTAGCTTGCAAATTGCAGATGTGACTACGGACAGAGTAAGCAATTTTGGTTTATAACGTCAAAGTGAAGTGGTGACTGGTGACTCATACAGAAGAATCTAGGTGGATAGTATGTGTCTTCATACAGAAAGGTCTTAATTATACAGGCAATTTTTAAATACCTTTATTCCTCAGACACCCGAACTTCTAAATGTGATTTCCATTTGAGGCGCTTTTTACAAGAAAAACCTTTGGCCCCAGAGAAAATTCGGCGCTTTTTAGCCAAAACGGTTGTCCTACAAGCAAACCTTGTTGGTTTTTGTAAAATTGCCGAAACTTTCCGATGGAATAACTGTGGACATGGGAAGTTTTTGTAAAAACTGATTAGTGGGGCTAATGCAGCTTGTTGAACAGTGTTGAAAACCAAAATTCGTAAAAAATGTACATTGGCTGTTCTTGTAAAAAAACGCTTCATTTGTCCTTTTGTCCTACGACTTTGGTGAAAGCGCATTTTTTTTTCATATATTTTTTTTGTCGCAGCATAACAAATAGTAGCAGGAGAGGCTGGAAGGGTGGTAGAGAGTGGAGGAGCACGAAAGCGCGCCGCGCAGGCAGCGCTGAAATTGACAAATTCCAACTTTTTAAGCATAAATAACGTTTAATAAATTAAAAAGTATTGAGCTATGAGAAAAGTCGTAGAGCAAAAGTTGTTGGAAATCACATTTTACAGTTGTTTCAGGAATAAAGCTATTTAAACATTGCCCGTGTGTTCGACTTTTCGTAATAGCTTCCTGTGGCAGTAGAATATTCTATTGCATCCAAAGGTAGAATAGAATATTCTATTCTATCCAAAGGTAGAATATAGTATTTTACCTTACGAAATTTCAACTTTCCTATCCAACATTTTTTCGCAATCCACGATCAACTCAACATGTTGTTGACACCGGCAGGTCTGTTAGGGCATAGGCCGTAACAAAATAATTTGTGCTAGTATAGATTATTACTTTAATATATGAAGCAAGAATATTGCTGCAACGAGGAAGTAGAACTTTGTTTTATTTATTTAAGGGCCTACAGTTTACCACCTGGCTGTTGTGTGGTTGTTTATAGTGAGCCATCCACTTAGATAAAACAATGTGACAAGTATGATAGGTAGATATTATTATGAAGAATTTTTAAACTTAAACTTTCGTAAGCACTGCACATTCTTATATCGTTTTAACGGTTCCACTTACAATTATGAAGAATCCCGCGGAAACAAGGTCGGATGAATAATATTTGTATTGAAACCTAAACAAAATTGACGTCCTGAAATAAAAAAATATCCTAATGGCGCGTACGGACTTGTGAAACGTAGGTATTATCTAATGGGGTGGCATTAATAGTCGTCAGCTCAAGCTGGACAGTAGGTGATATCCCCTTGGCAAAATCATACGGACTTGTTAAACGTAGGTATTATCTAATGGGGTGGCATTAATAGTCGTCAGCTCAAGCTGGACAGTAGGTGATATCCCCTTGGCAAAATCACCCCTTGGCTAATGTCAATGTCAAACTCAAGCGTAAGCTCGAGCTTGAGTAGCTGTCAGCATATTAATAGACACTTGAGCTTGACATTGATATTAGCCAAGGTCTCAAACCGGTGATTTTGCACTCTTTGCCCGTGGTACGGTTCTGGGGGGGTTGACGCTATTGCGATCAAATTGAAAAAGTTTACAAATTAATTTCTCTTCTCTTCGCATAGTAATGCTTTGGTTTTAAATACTTTGTAATGGTTATTCAAAGGTAAGGCTGTTCAATAAAAACAGAAAGTGCGTCTTAATTTGTAAAATATTAAAGTTTGTAAATTGCGCCATATTGCGGCCGTATCGGAAAAATGCGTCAAGGGTAGAGGGGCTGTTGTCCGGTCAACCGGACCACGGAAAAAATGTTTTCCGAGATCACCTACTTGAGCTCGAGCTTGAGCTGACGAATATTAATGCCACCCTAAGTGATCAAGCAATGAAAGAACTTGATGTCTAAATTCCTGTAATCGTAACACGCTTTGTAATAATTTCTCAGTCTAAACGTCCTACTCACTCGAACCTTGCATTACATTGCATGTTACGTTTCACGAGCCTGTATCCGCCACTATACTTTCAATGCAGTATAGAATTCGCTGGAATAATACCATCAACAATGGCAATTTATTGTGAAAGATGAGAAATGTAGAGAATTTCCCTCTATTATAAAATCAAACAATGGAATAATATCGTCACGAGTTCACGACCTTTATTCATAAGATGGAAATACCACGTAATACGTAATGCCCCTAAAGCAGGAATCTGAGAGCATAATTATAGATAGGCAAGAAAACGGGTGGTGGATCAGACCAGATTAAAAACTGTCAAAAGCCAAAAAAGTATGATGTAGCCTGTACAAGTATTACATGTCACAAACCACTTTTTTTTTAAATATTTTTATTTATCTTTTCTACTTTTTTAATGTGACTTAATAGACATAAAAATTACAAAGAACATGTTACATGCAACTCCATCTTGAACATTTGTATTTGAGTCTGTTGGATCGAGGACTACAATCGCAAGCGCAAGGTTGACGGCTGAGAGAGAAGGCCAACGAAAGGGAACTGAGTCGTTGCGAAACGACCAGCCGACGTGACCTATCGTGCGCAAACGGCTCTGCGAGATAGGTGCATCGATAGGGGTCTTGGTGCCTGGTCGGTGTAGTGTCAAACAATATGCGACGGTGTTTGTACTCCCGCGCAGCGTTAAAACCTTATTTGAGAACATAACGCTAGCACGCGTGTTAGGTAACGTGAATTGTTGTGATAGTCAGTTTTTGATTGAATTTCTTCGCTGTGATTTTTTCGTGATAATTTTTTTTCATGCTGTGCTATTTTCAAGTGGGATTTTTGTGTGTGATTGGTGTGTTTTTTTGGTGAGTTTTCATCTTTTATTAATTTTATGTTATGTATGTTTGCAAAATTAGATGTATGTGCCGTATCAACTGTCATTTCCACTCTTGTATGGATGAAGTGACCACTCAGATGTGGTTGTGCCTGAAACATTCAGATCGTTTTTTTTTAAATATAAATCTAGGAAAACTTTGTGAGGAAACCTGAACATAATATGTTCAGGTTTCCTCACCTTCCTTATATTCCTTATATTATAAGGCGAGAAAATCGCCAATCCGCATTTAGCATGCTCTTTCTCTGAAAAAAGGCCTTTGCTCAGCTAGTGGGACATGTACAATTGTATTACTCTACAATCTTAACTTATATTTTTTTTTATTCGACAGGCTTTAATTTGATTGTCAAAGGCCCGGTTTCTGAATTGAGAATTTTGCTAAGCAAAAACTTAACTACAGGGTGCACTCTAAGTCGATAGCGGAACTTTAAGTAGACTGTCTACTGATCAATACAAACAACTTGTACTAGGTGGCTAAAAAAATGGAGCAAAAAAAATGTCTGCCGTTCCATACAAAAGGTCGACTCAGTACTGAGCCAAATGTATGAAACAGCTGATATTTTTTTCGCTCCATTTTTTTTGCCACCTAGTACAAGTTGTTTGTATTGATCAGCAGACAGCCTACTTAAAATTCCGCTATCGACTAAGAGTGCACCCTGTAGTATCGTTCTGTCACGCTCTTTTGTGAGAAATCTGCAGAGACAGGAATTGTCCTGTCTGAATTGAGAAATCGGCAGTAAATATTTTTGTGTATAGTTTAAAACAATTATTAAAGAGAATGGTTACTTTTTTTACTGGTACTGGTACTGGTACTGGCACGGAAATTAAAAAATAAAACTAAAAGTGATTCAAATTAAAATCTTAAGACGAAAAAACATTTCTAAACACTTCATTGCTGAAATTACAAAATCTTTCACTGAGTTATTTTGTTATCTCCACTTGAGCGAAGAAAAACCGGATTTATCATCACGCTCTACATTTTATCATCACTTGCCAGGTGCCATGTTCAACAACTTGAGATTAATAAAAGACAAAACCAAGCATTCGTTTGGTGTTTTTGCTCGCAGCACCGGGGTCTTTGTAAGTTTTTTTTTTTTTTTGTTGATACGGACAAAGTTTCTCCAGCGCCAATCGACAACTCGTACGGAGAAGTGTTTTTTTGGCGCATGAATCAATTTTATAATTTGGTTCAGAATAACAACTGCAAAAACATTCATTCAGCTTTGTGGTGCATCTCAGTAAATTTTTGTTGGGGCAACATGATATTATACACTAAGGCCCGGTTTCTGAGTTGAGAATTTTACTAAGCACATACTTACGTATCGCTCTGTCACGCTCTTTTGTGAGAAATCTGCAGAGACAGGACGATACTCACCCATTTGCTTAGCAAAATTCTCAAATCAGAAACCGGGCCTAAGGCCCGTAATATCAATTACAGTTTAAACCAAGAAGGCTAGTTTAAACCTTATCTGTCGATTAATTTTCATACAAAATGCGAAGTTTAATCTATGGTCTGAGTTTAAACTGTGATTGATATTACGGGCCTAAGTTAGTATGAAAGTTGCCAAATGTTATCTTGTTTTAAAACTTAAACTTTCGTGAGCACTGCACATTTTTTCTATTAAATATCTTATCTTGTTATCTTGTTGGTAAATGTTGCTCCACAAAAAGTTACTGCGGCGTTGATGCACAAAATCCTAAATCTTAAGGCCTTCCTTAACCTTTTTTTTTCTGCGACGTTACTTCCAGTGGCATCCCCACTCACACTAATAGCTCCATAAATAATTAAAATAAAATTATTAGAAGTACCTCAAATTGCAATAAATCAACCAATCAACCGGGGCCACGACTTCCGTTCCGGGGAAAACCTGGCGCAGGGAATTTCCCTGGCGGTGCAGTGGGGGAACGCTGCTAGCGTCATGGGTACCTTTGTGTCGGGTGCGTCTCGGAGGGTGGTATTTTTGATAAATTTTGTTCATTTATGTCTTGCGTTAGTTTTTGTGTGTGTACTCGTGATAACTATGGTTTTTTGCCCAAACATTACGAAAAGCTTTTTGTGAATTTTAGAATTTCAATATTGCGTGTAATATTTTTTTGACATATAAATAACTATATTTCTTTGGTATTAATCAACAAGTGCGCTTCAACATTGTTCCACTTTGTACAGCGATCAAAGATATATCTCTTAAATCATGTCCTTATTTAAGTTCGTTTATTGCACAGTATTCATGATTGGAGTTGAGCTTTATAGCCTGAACCGCGTTGTTTAATCCTTTGATGGTGCAAGTGTGCCCCTAATCTAACTGTTTGCCCACCTCACGTTCGCTAGTAACCGCTCGTCTGATAAGCATACCATCCGAAGGAGAGTAATTAAAAATGTTAGTGCCAGTACTGAGGTATTTGATAAGTACTAAGCTTAATTGCAGATACACTGAGGCCAGAGATTTTTATTGTTGTCGTGAAAATCACGTGGAAATTCCACCTACCTATGGATAAATAGAAGAAGATTAGTTACATGGGTACTTATGATTGTGCTTCGACACAAGAGGTACCGACTTCTTCAAGTAATTATGATGGGAACTATTGAGGAAGATGCGTGTTGGTGGAAGATGAAGTTGTGGCCATGGAGAATGGCAAGAAATAAAAGTTCTGGCCTTATCACACCACTGCCGATTGGTGCTTTTCTCACATTTCCTCACTATGTTTCCCTTCACAGTTAGCGAGTAAGCCAACAGTAAATTCCGTGTTTCTTCTTCTTAGCGTAGATATCGATGGCCAAACCAATACTTAAATCTAAACGGTTTCGGCCGAGAATTCTGAAACTTGCGTCATCACCCGTCATGAGGTCCTTCTGTGTGCAGTTGTTAGGGCACGCAGGGCATGATGCAAGATAGATCATGGTTTGGGGGGTATCACACAATCAGCCCAAATTGCCACCATCTGTGAATCCCCATCCGTCATCCATCCATCATTCACGGATTCACCATCCATCCGTGAATGGCCATATTCTCCTTGCTTCGGCCGACTTGGGTCCTCGGACGATTTAGGGATTTCCAGGTAGCCCATAGTAGTAGCACATATCCCGGTTAAGCCATCTCAGAGCCCCTTTGGGTGACCTTAAAACTTCGACAGTAGAGGTAGCCACAACCTCACACGATTACCTACCTACTTAAGCGACTACAAGATCATAAATTTATTCCTTTCAACAAAAGGATCGCAAACGAAAAATACCAAGTTGGACACACACTTCGTTTTTCAATAAATCATGTCAAAGTAGGTACCTTCCATAAAAACAAATGCATGTATAATAATACCCATTGTAACTTAACTGAAACAATATGAGCAAAGTGTTGACACTAAGGGCGATTCTGTCTAAAACTATTACTAATCTGACAGCACTAAAGTGACAGATAATGTACTAAAGTGACAGATAGCTGTCATCTTTAGTACATTATCTGTCACTTTAGTGCATTATCTGTCACTTTAGTGCTGTTAGACAGAATCGCCCTTAATGAGCCGTTTTCAACTGACAGTTAAAAGCTGATTTTAAAATGCTCGTTAGATGGCGCAGAAAATACGGCGACATAACGGCAGTCAAATAACGCTTTTTCCCACAGATTCACAGATTAGAAAGTACTAATACTAAAGATACACAAACACCACAGATAAGAATCAGGCTTGCCATGTTCAATCGGTAAAAATGCCGTGTCATATATTCCTATAAACATAAATGGTTTTTGATAAATATAGAATAGGTAGGTAGGATACTGACATCAACTACGTGATGAGATAAAATTTGTAAGCAATGAATTGTGTTTCGAGTTATGATTATTACAGTTTACGGTAATTTGTCGTACCGTTGGCAACACTGATGAAATTTCAACTGACTGCCGTTATAACCCGTGTCATTAAAGAAAACATTTAGGGTGAACGTCAAAACACTCGCCCTCTCGCTCTAATTAATACAGTCAAAGCGAGACAACGCTAGGTTTTTAACTCCGTCCTAAATGTTTTCTTTAATGACACGGGTTATATAGTGCCATATTATGGGAGCCATCAGTGGAGAAAATAAGAACTACGTATTTTTTTCTGAAAGCGGGCCATTGGCTGAAGTCGTAACCATAAAGTGATCGCGAGCCGCGTGTGTTCAAGAGGTGCTTTCAGTTTCGCTATAATAATAAAACATTTTTTCAGACAAAAATAATATTTTACAATACTCTTGTCCATAAAAATTTTGCTATGCGCTTTGTCTTTCAGTCGTCAGGGGCGTTCCACCTAGTTGACACTTATGAGGTTTTTGGGACTTAACAATAATTATTTATTTTGTAGTAGCATAATTTAACGCATAACGAATTTTCAAAAAAAATTAAAAGCTTAGACATAGATACAAATCTACAAAAACGATTGATAGCAAAATCAACAAAATCTGATAATATTTAGGGGTAGCAACACTGTAATTTCATTTTTATGGAAGTGAGAATGGGTCGCAGTAATCCTAAAGTGTTACAGTAAAACCTTATAACTAATCATTTGCTTAAGCTACCATACTACACACGTGTTGGGTAGTCTTAACACGTGTTGTGACTTACCAATGAGCACTTATACCTAATACTCCTGAAACGCTAATGGAGAGCTTTATTGTGAGTGCATGTAATTATAAATTCTCCGTACACAAACGGGCTGTTATGCGAATTTTAACGGCTCTCATTTGTTTTTTTTTTATGCACTTCTGACAGTTGACAGCAGCTATTAACAATCGCTTAGGGCCCAAACCTAGGCACAACTAGCCCCGCCAGTGGAAAAAAAATCATATCTTCTTTTTGGATGCGTTTTTTGCTAAAAACTCTCCTGCGATTTCTCAACGCGATTATCTATTTTTGGGACCTAAGGTTTGGATCCTCGTCCTATTGTGCCTTAAGTATGCTTTCAAGAATTATTATTAGCATAGTTACCTTTTTGTAACATTTTGCAAGTTTGAGCCCGAATCGGTGACAGTTTTAAATGTCATGTTCAATAAATTGACGCATCTGGTGTAAAGAGTACATAATTTCAAAGTGAATTGTCTGCCACTTATCTACATTTTATGATTATTATCTCCTGGGAATGAAATGTCTTACGGAATCTTTTTGAAACAATACCTGGAAATCTCCATTTATAAAATAATAATATGACGTAGAGCAACAAGCCTGTAAAACAAGTTTATTTTCAAAGTCACCCGAAACGTAACTAAATAGAGTGCACGCGTGTAAGGGTAGACGTGCTGTTGACTGTACCTCAGTAGTTAACACTGTATCATGCCTTCGATATAGCCCTACATGTTTACAAGCAATTTCTCAAAAGATTTCTCTTTGGATTTTCTCTAGGACAATATTACCACATACCACATACCACATCACTCGTGTTAAATACGTCAAGTGTACGTAGGTAAGTGTACGTAGATAGATTATCTTTCAATAAACGTAGGTACGGTCGGCGACAATCTCAGATACCCCATGGCAGCTCTTATCGCGCGCGGCATAAGGTCGCCAATCGAACAAAAAGGGGTATCTGAGACTGTGGCCGACTGTACCACCGCACTTGAGTTTGATTGTATCACACTTCTAAGCAAATAAAAGAAGACAGAAACTGATTTTCTATTGCCATTCGTTTGTTTGTCAAATCGAGAACTTGCTATGGAATGATCCTGTCTGTCATACTGGAGGGGGGTTGCTTTACTCATTGATACATTGAGCTATTCTTCCCATGGGACCAACTGCAAAATATATGCAAAATATATGCAAAATATATGCAAAATATATGCAAAATATTTGCAAAATATATGCAAAATATATGCATAATATTAAAAAAACAGCGGCTCTACATTTGGTGCACTCACTAGGCATCGAATTTTAGTATGGAAAATCTGATATTTTAAACATTTATAATAAGTTGAAAAAATTCACTCGGGACAGGACTTGCACCCGCAACCTCTGGCATACCGTGCCGTGTTTTTCAACTTATTATAAATGTTTAAGACGACGTACGTCTCACAACTAGCGCCGCCAATGGAAAAAAAATCATATCTTTTTTTTGGATGCGTTTTTAGCAAAAAACGCTCCTGCGATTCCTCAACGCAAGGCTTAACTATTTTTAGGACCTAAGGTTTGGATTCCAGATCCTAGAACTTAAGAATGCAATCGATTCTCGCCAAAAGTGGCCACTTTTGGCGAGAATCGATTGCATTCGTAGGAAATCTAATCCTGGAATCCAAACCTTAGGTCCTAAAAATAGTTAAGCCTCGCGTTGAGGAATCGCAGGAGCGTTTTTTGTTAAAAACGCATCCAAAAAAAAGATATGATTTTTTTTCCATTGGCGGCGCTAGTTGTGAGACGTACGTCGTCTTAAAATATTCCCTAGTACGGGTTAGTAAGTAAGTAAGATGTAGCCTGTACAATTGTACATGTCCCACTAGCTGGGCAAAGGCCTTCTCTCAGAGAGAGAGTTCAAGCTTAATCACCAAGCGTGCTCAATGCGGGTTGGTGATTTTTGCGTTGAGGGTATAATGCCTCACACGCTCAGGTTTCCTCACGATGTTTTCCTTCACCGTCAGCGAGTGGTATTGCTACTACAAATTCACAAATGTACGTAACTTTGAAATTAAACAAGTCATAGATACATGCCCGCACGGCATGTACTACTTTTGACGTTCAATGTAAATAATTTATTTATAGCATATTGAATAAAAAATTTGAATCTGAATCTGTACGGCATGTACGGCATGCCCGTACGGGTTAGTGCTTTAGAAAAAACAAAAAATCTGATATTATTTTAAGATTTCGCATTTGGTCCCATATACATATTGTCACAAAAGTTCCTTACCTACTCTTTTTATAGGGTGTTAGAGTTAGGACCTTTTGTAACACGTTGTATGTAATAGTAATAGTAAATGTGGCTTGTATTAAGGCAACCCTCTCCCTTATGACAGGAACTTTCTGTATCACAGTGTATAAGGTGTAAATGTAGAAAAAGTACTTCACAAAAATTACTTTAACTTTCTACGACCTTCCTTACGTTAGGTAATGTTACAAGTACAGTCGGCTACACCCTTTTTGTTCGATTGGCGCCCTTATGCCGCACGCGGTATGAGCTGTTATGGATTATCTGTGACTGTGGCCGACCGTACTTTATCAGAAAGTGAATTACCCAGTACTCATTGGTGTTTTATATGTGTCATTATTATTTAGTTAGTCCATTTACCTGTTGACTTAGTTCCTTTAGTAACATTTACTACAGCGACGGTTACACAGAAAAAAAAATTCGTCGCACGGGTTTGTAGAACTCTTTCGGAGTGCCTCGCAAAAATTTGCTAGATTAGAATATGATAGCAAAATCCTAAGCAAAACATCAATTTGATAATAGCTGGAGAACTGGTGAATATTCGACTTATTTTGTCCAACAAGGCTGGGAGTTGGTAGGCTGATAGAGCAGACTTCGCCTAGTCTGCATTTCGCCGGTCGCGGTTAAAAGTTCGATATTTGATTTTGAAAGTTTAAACCTAAAAAGTGTGAATTTTTGGGTTATAAAAACTTTCAACCGCGCTCGGCAAATATTAAAAGTGATTTTGTGGTCAGCGGAGTCTAAACAGCAAGCCTAAAAATCCCAGCCCAGTACAAAAAAAAAGGTACTCAAAAATTTAAACTTTTAAGTAAAAAACATCGAACTTTCAATCGATAGCGGCTAAAACAAAATCCTAGTCTCAGCGAAGTCAGACTCAGGCCCGGTTTCTGAATTGAGAATTTTGCTAAGCGAATACTTTACTATCGTTCTGTCACGCTCTTTTGTGAGGAATCTGCAGAGACAGGACGATACTTACCCATTTGCGTAGCGAATTTCTCAATTCAGAAACCGGCAGTCAGCCAAACATCCTAGTCTCAGCGAAGAAGAACACTTTTTAGGTTTAAACTTTCAAACTAAAATAATCGAACTTTCAACCGCGACCAGCCGAAAAAAATTTTCAAAAAAAAAAAAAACCACAAACTAGGCGAAGTCTGCTCTATCAGCCTACCAACTCCCAGCCTTGTTCGACAAAATAACCCATGGATACTTATGCTCTTCTGCTTGACGTAGAGTGGGATGGCTAGAGTTATAAACTCATATCTTACGCTAATCTTGCTGTTGATGGCAGGAAGAAAAGGAAGTGATCAGAATCTCACTGCTTTACTTTTGTATTGAATCGTGTAGTTATTTAATTATTTCGCTATTATCGAAATACAACTTCTCGAGAAAGTAATTATGTTTCATTTTCATTTCAACTCTCAGCTTAATTAAATTTCATACGTATCAATTTGTTTTATTGGATCGTTTAGACAAACATTCATTCGCTTAAAGCTGATTTTCACGTATTAGGAGTTCAGTGATCAACTAAATTTTAACATAGAGTGAGCTCATTTTTAGTGCGTCCAAAAGTAGTAGGCATAACACAACTACAGCGCCGCCAATGAAAAAAAAAAACATATCTATCTTCTTTTTGGGTGCAAAATGTCAACGAGGCTTAACTATTTTTAGGACCTATCGTTTGGATTCCAGATCCTACAACCTACGAATGCAATCATTTATCGCCAAAAGTGGCCACTCCACGCCCTAGTTGTGCTTGCTATTGTGCCTTAAGATGGCCAAGCATGTTACTAAATAATTAATTGCAACTTGTTACTTTTTTTTTTTACGTAGCCTGTTGGGTGTCCCACTGCTGGGCAAAGGCCTCCCCCCTTTCAGACCAGATCTTTCGGTCCTGAGCAACCTTAACTGTCTGTCTGTCTGTCTGTCTGTCTGTCTGTCTGTCTGTCTGTCTGTCTGTCTGTCTGTCTGTATGAACACGATAAACGCGAACACCGCTGAATAGTTTTCAACCAAACTTAACATGGTCGTAACTTACGTGTCTGGGAGTAACTTAGGCTATCCGATGTTTAGAATACATTGCGGGTTGCAATTTTAACTTCGTTTTTTGTAAGAAATATTCATAATTTGGATATGGCTTCTTGAAAAGGTATGTTAAGAACGTGATACTGAACATATTTCTGCAAAAAAAAAAAAAAAGTCCGACTTTGAACCACATTCTCTCGAAAACCTACATTGTGGGTTGCAATTTTAACTTGATTTTTTGTAAGAAATATCCATAATTTAGATATGGCTTCTTGAGAAGGTATGTTAAGAACGTGATACTGAAGATATTTCTGAAAAAAAAAAATTTAAGTCCGACTTTATTATCTCGGAAACCGTTGATTTCCCAGGCATAGTTCCTTGGGCAAAAATTTTCGTTATGATGAGGACTATACGTATACGTACGTATACGTGGTCTCCAGCTTTGTTGGCGGTCTTTTATTTATTTATTTATTTATTTTAACACTCTGTATAATAGCACGCTACGACTTTTGGCATTTGGGGCGCATATTGTAAATGAAAAGTTGGCATTTGTTTTTATTTTATTTTGGCGGAAAATGTTAGTTCTACAAGCGTAGCATAAGGCCGGGTTAGAGCGTATCTATGGGTTTAAAATAATAGGTATCTCACTCTTTTGTTTGACGTAGAGCGGGATGGACAGAGCCATAGATACGCTCTATCTAACCCAGCCTTATGATGCTTGCTGGAGGGAATTGTGAGTGGTTTTCGGTGGAGGTCGGACAAAGTTTATCGATGTTAGAAATGTAGTACGTCGCGGTCGAAATGTTCTGGATTTGAACCCACGCGAGGTTGAAATTTTTTTTGTGCCTTTTTTTAAATATTTACTCTACTGAGCCCAACTTGATATTAAAAATATATATTTTGTTTGCCGTAGAGCGGGATAGACAGAGTTATTTGCGGTAGATACGCTCTAACCCAACCTTATACTTTGCTTGCTGGCTTAGCATGAGAATGGGTAAGACCTTATCTATGGGCTTATAACTTTATCTATCCCACTCTACGTCGAGGGAGATACATAATAAACCCCTATACTTCCCAGGCAATTCTTATGCTAAGCTTCCTGGTATCTTACACGGGCGATACCTAATCTAAACCAAACATATTTTATCATAAATTTATTGTTTAGATTAGGGCACACACACACAGACAGACACACAGGCAGGCAAACCCTCATAAACACATAAACAGACACACACACAAAGCTATCAAACTTATGACACCCCTCTTTGTTGGTCGGGGGTTAAAAAAAACCTTCCTTTTGAGTTTTCCTCCACAGTCGAATTTAAATTAAATGTCACATGTGTAAAAACGCATACGAAGTCGCGGGCACAGCTAGTTAAGTATAAAGAAATCATTCAAAACTTTGTCCTAAAATAAATCCTAATCTACTTGATGCAAGTGACACTAAATTTTTACTTGCAACTTCTTACTTAATTCATTGTTTACACGCGTTGTCACTTAAAATTCTGTTTATTTTTTTTTAACTGCTAAACGTTTGAGTAAAGGCTGATTTACACGGTCACGGCTGATTTGAGGGTTTGTTGAGTGAATACTGACGGTTTAATCCTTGACGAGCTCAGAATCACTTGTAATCTTTGAAAACTGTCGCTGGAAACGCAACAAAAAAAAGTTTTGGAGTATTGGTGAATATGAAGAATGATTTTCGCGTGTTTTGGGTATACCTATTTTGTTTTTAACCATGGCCGCCGGCGGTAGATGTACAGTCGGCCACTTTTTTACATTGTATTGTTTTTTGCTGTTCCGCGACTCCCGATGGATGAAGGAAAATGAGGTTAATTAAGCGGAATTACCATCGTGATTAATATGTATTTTTTAAATAATTGAGACAAAGTGCAGAGAAAACCGTTTTATTAGAAATAATTACAGACTAAGGAAAGTCAACGTTTTAGGTGGATCGTGAGCCGAATAAACTGAAAGCTAATTCGTTTTTATCCAGGCTGGCTTGACATCTGAACCTAACACATAATGAGATGCTTTATACAGCGTCCAGTGGCACCTTCACTCACACTACAGGGTGCACTCTAAGTCGATAGCGAAACTTTAAGTAGGCTGTCTACTGATCAATGCAAACAACTTGTACTAGGTGGCGACAAAAATGGAGCGAAAAAAATATCAATTGTTTCATACATTTGGCGCAGTACTGAGTCGACCTTTTGTATGGAACAGCTGATATTTTTTTGAAGTGACCACACGGATGCTGAAGTGCGCGGGACAATATTTATCCAGGGCAATTTTTAAATAGCATTATTCCTCAGACACCCCAACCTCTAAGGGTGGCATTAATAGTCGTCGACTCAAGATCGAACTCAAGTAGGTGATCTCAGAAAAGTCAAATGCTAATGTCAAGCCTTGGCTAATGTTTTACAGAATAAGCACATACCTAGATCGGCGAAGAGGTACCCGGTTCGATTCCCAGTGCGAGAATGTATCTATGACTTTGTTCAATTTCAAAGTTACGTACATTTGTGAATTTGTAGTAGCAATACCACTCGTTAACTGTGAAGGAAAACATCGTGAGGAAACCCGCGGCTCAGTTGGCTCCACACGTATTGACCTGTCTTTCCTGTGGGCTAGGTCGACTAACCTGTCAGGATGGTATAGGTGCTGGGCAAGCCTACTCCATCTAAAACAATGTCCCAGGCACTGCAGCGCCGAGTGGTCTCTTCAACCATCTACATAGTGTGAGTGAAGGTGCCACTGGACGCTGTATAAATCATCTCATTACGTAGATGCAAAGGCCTTAGTAGTAGTAGATCGGCGAATTAAATAAAAAAATATTAATATTTATTTCATAAATTACATTAAAAACACATACAATCAGGTTAAAAACACAAACACACGTGCTTAATTACGTGCCTATTTATGGTTTGCCGCTACTACAATTTAATGATCAATCACGCGAAACGTTTCGCGCGGCTCGATGACCTTGCTAACTAGGACAAGGACTCGAAGCGGTGTGACGCTATGAATGGAAAACCGATGAGCCACAAACAGCCATCTCTCATTGATGGATGGCCGAAAACGACATTACCGCAAAAAGTGAGTCGTTCAGTGAACCGTACTATCCTCTTGTGGTCAGTGCCATAACTATGATACCTATCACTATACAATACAGGGTGTTGTTTTGGTTAGTGACACCCGACTCAGGGAAGATAGTCTTAGTAACGCTTAAATATTATGAGTTTTTATTTATAAAAAAAAAAATGTTTGTCAAATTACCTTCTACAATTTGTTCTATAAATAACCTCGACGACGTGCGGACACCCTCGCGTTCTCAAAGCGCGCGCGCGATGTGGCGCCCGATAATGCGAGTGCGGCCGCAAGAGTTAGTATAATAGTAGGGGAGGCCACAATTAAATTATATTTCGGTATTTTTCACTGAATATTTTTTATTTATTTTTTTGGCTTCGGTATCATGTAAATAATCACACCTGATCGGGTGTCACTTTACAATACACCTTGTATAGCCATTTCTCATTGATGGATGGGCGAAATGGACATTATCGCAAAAAGTGAGTCATCCAGTGAACTGTGATGGTCTGTGTGGTCAGTGACTTTACTATGACACCCATGAATGACTGTGTGAACTTCCAGTACGTAATGTTTATGAATATAGCGTCACCCTAAATTACGTCTGATTCGTCTGAATAGTAAATCAGGGGGTCTAACGGCTAAAACGAAGCCGATTACCATTGGCGAAAATCGAAGTTCGATTTATGAAAAATTAACTGGTTGGCAGTAAAATAAACTGGGTGGCAGTACATGTTTCAAAAATCGAACTTCGATTTTCGCCAATGGTAATCGGCTTCGTCTTAGCCGGTAGACCCCCATGTCATCTCATTACGTATTTAATGTTTGTGGTGAGCGGTGGTGGCCTAGTGCCTAAAATATCGGACTGACGCACCGAAGGTCCGTACAACCAGTTTTTTTTTCATTGTATGGAGGGACGAAACAACAGTTCGCGAGTCCGATTCGCACTTGGCCGGTTTCTTATTTTATTGGTCGGAATAGCAATACTCCTGATTTGCGGTCTACCTCTTGATATTATGACCTTTTGCGTTGAAGGTTATGTAAAAAAGTAATAAATAAAAGTAGGTATAGGATGCAGAACCTGATTTTCGGATTCGATCTTATACTCCGTGCAATTTTAGTGGTTTTAAAGCCGAAGGTATTTTGTTGCACTGGTGATTCTGAGCCAAATTACAAAAATTCATTCCAAAAGGTGCGAAAAAAATAAACACTTCTCCATAAAAATGGTGTCGATTGGCGATAGCCGATTTTATTTGGAAGTGTTTTTTTTGTTTCGCTCGTTTTGAAGTAAAATTTTGGAATTTGGCTCACAATCACGAGTGCAACTAAATACCTTCGGCTTTAAAACCACTAAAATTCCACGGTGTATAAGTTGTCGATTTCTGAGATATAATTTGGCCCATTCTTTTCTTTTGTTTTGTAATGTTGATTTAGCGAGTAGCGACTAAAGTTGTAGCACAACCAATGCGATTTTGGATTTTTTTATGGAACCGGAGGCATTGTCGAGACGAATAATTTTAGTGCTGCTGACACTGAAACTAATGGACAATCTGTGGTTCGGTATGTACGGTGATGTGGAATGAACACTAGCGCACCGCACATTGCGTTGGTTTGGCCGCACCAAATTCGATCGTCTATTAACACCTTAACAATTGCCCTGTACGTGCAGCATGGTAAACCCGAGATAGGCCCTTCTCTATGCAACTTGTCGGTCGGGCTCGAGTTGGCTCTACGCCAGCAAGGCGATGGAGACAAAAATACAAATTTTTTATTAAAAATGGCAATATCTACTTTCTGATCGACATGACCCTAATCTATTCCCATCTCGAGTCCCGCCTGCCATGCTCGCACAATATGTAGACATGGCACGTCTGTCACTCGAGTTCGAGAGAGTGTCAAAACGACCATGCTAAGCATACTGGGGCCTTAGCCTGTAACACAATGGTGCCAAAATGGGCTCCCGGTTGACGATTTTATTTACGATTTTTTAATGCTGTCGGTCCAGTGTCGGTCCTTTTAATGTTTTTGTAGTACAGCTGTAGTGTGGTGACATATTATGAGTCTATTTCTAGAGGATTAGTTCGCTGGTTGTAGGAAAACAACGAAAAATCCCGGTTTTGTCCTTCTACCTGGGACGCCATTGATACGCCATTGTGTTAGAGGCTAAGGCCCCTGTTGTAAATATCTAACGTCGAAAGTTCAAGCCGGCTTCTATTTCCGATCGCATTGGATTGTCTGTGATCAAACCACGACCAGAGAGAATGTTTTTTTTAAACCAAAGTTGTAAAGTTCAGTTCTCAGGGCATTTTGACTGTAAAGATAAAAAATTACATTCTTTCAAATCAAACCGGTTATTGTTTTATTCTGTACCTAAACTTTACAATTGGCATGTCGGAACTAAGTGCCTATTACAGTAAACTAACAAAGAGTGTTTATACAAACCACTGCGAGTCTATGGAGCTAATAACTTTAATGTTTGTAGACATTCAAAGTAAATTAACATTTGGCGCGTATTTGTGCAAACTCGCCAGACTGTTTGTTAATCGATAAAAAGGTGTTTTATACAGGGTGTTACTGAGAGCAACCTCATGCACGAGGCATGATACAACTATTACAGCCGCAGGGGAATTTATCCTTCAACACAACACTTGTTTCTGAAAGATATTAATAGATCAATTACATTACAACTACATCTACATACTCGCGAAAGGACACGCACACAGGTAGACTCATACAGCCACTTTGCCTCTCACCTTTTCGGCGCCCCGTCTCGCTTTGGGTGAAACAGTAAAGTTATAGAGTGTTTCACGCGCTTCGCCATCGCCGAGTTCCCACTGTCCTACAGGGGTCTCTTAAAGTTCTGCTATCGAATTCGATTGCACCCTGTAGAAACGACTCGCTCACAAAAAAAAAACCCGCTTTTATTCGTTCAATAAAATCTTCAATACTCATGTAGGCGACTCGACGTACTACCTATACAGGGTGGATTTTTGAGACGGCCAGTAAGGGCATGTACCTTAACCGTTATAGTTTCAGAAAAACGTTTTTTTTTTGTTATTTTAGCTTTTTTTTTGCTGACCGTATTTTTTTTCCAAAATCTGTGAATGCAGTTCATAATAATATCTCAAAAAGTTATGGAAGGTCTCCTAAGAACGTTTTCCTGTAACTATAACGGTTAAGGTACCTGTCCTTACTGCCCCGACTCAAAAATCCACCCTGTATACTATTTGGTATGTCCTTGACCTTTATCCTGTTGCTACGAAAAGGCTTCTTTAAAAACATCACTAGAATAGGGTCTCCTCAATCCCTAGATTACACTGGTAAGCTAGCCTTACCGTCGGAAATTGTGTAAAACACAAGCTTAGAATAGGTAGGTAAATTGGGACCAAAACAAAGCTCACGCATTGCTAGAATATTTTAGCCCGAATCGTAAATTGGGACCAAAACAAAGCTCACGCGCGTTGCTAGAATATTTTGGCCCGAATCTACTCCGGACGCTATTTTGATTTCTTCTACTTTCTTCTTCATACGTGTGGTGAGAATAGATAGTTGACAAAACTGTTGCTGTTTTGCGTGGACTCTACCCCTCAAACACTGAGCAAAAGGGACAACCTGAAGTCTCAAAATCTACAAAATCGAGGTTTGGTATACCTACCCCATTTTCCTCTCACAAAACTGGTCAAAACTGGATGTCGAAATTTTTTTGATCGCTGATATCACAAGAAACTACTTTATGTCGGACAGTCTTTCTTTTTATGTTGTTAAATCAATGTATGTACCAGACGTCTTTTGTCAAATACGCATTTTTTTGAACAACTGAAAACAACAACTGCAACTGAAAAACTTATTTACAATTTTTTAGAGAGAAACAATGCATAACTTTATAGGTAGATTTAGGTAAAGTAAAGTTTCTCTGAATACTCCAGTCATAAATAAGGTATTCAAACTAAAGAATCAACATGATGATGATGATGATATCCAATCCCTATGAGATAGGGCTCGAAGAAGGGATCTCCATTTTTCGCGGTCTTGCGCGGGAGCCTGCTCCTTTTAGCCGAGTCCAGTCGATGCAGCCTCTTTGTCATCTGAGCGCCATGTATTATCATCATGAATCAACATGATATAACTAGTGGTTCGCCCTAAAATTCGAACTCGTGACCCCATATCCCATATCCCATATCCCCGTGCATATCTCAGCAACCCCTCGACCGATTTGGCTCATGTTCGAATTAAAAAAAATCTTTGCCTTATTTACCCGCCTACCAAATTTCATGATGATCCGACTAAATTTACTCAAGTTATCGTCGAACGAACATACAAACGCCGGATTGTTCAAGGAGACTCTGAGAACTTCTCTCGCTTCGCTCGCTCATTCAATAAACGTAAGATACGTTCAATGTTACGCCAACCTCTGGTAGTTGTCTAAAATTCCTAAAGTTGCTTGGGTTGCGTGTTAGAAAAACAAAAAGGAAATAAAACAAAAAATAAATCATGCCGAAATAGCAAAAAGGTCTAGAGTTGCTAGGGGCATTTTGGGACAAAAAATAAGAATTGTTAAGTTAGAAGAAGGCAAAAAATTGTGGAATACTTTATTTTAACTTTTTGCTATGCACGTTTTCTGTATGGGGAGCTTTAGTTTGGCTTTCAGCTTCCCTCTCTCAAAAGGCCCCTCTACACATTGGGCCAACATGGGCCAATAGAGGCCAACGCCAATGGGATTTGTGTATGTTGGCGGGTGATTTTACATACTGGCGCGCATTGGTAATCATTGGCTTGGCCCATGTTGGTGTTGGCCCAATGTGTAGAGGGGCCTTAATGTTAAAACTTGATACTACAAAAACGATCTGTAGCAGGTACTCGTGCTACACACACGGTACGAGGTACCTAATAAACATGTCTCACGGAACACGGAAGTCGATATTGATCAAACTGTTATTAATTCGCAATCAAAACTGATGTAACAATGAATTGGCTCCTAAATATTGTGTCATAGACTCCAATGGTTACCTGGTGGGCTACCCTAGACGCTATTGCGTCCATATTGACTGTTACTGTCCATAATTATTACTGGACTCTATATTGCTGGTGCGATGCAGTACATTTGTAGCGAGTTAGATACAGTTTCCTGTGCGCCTTTATCTTTACTTGCAAATACAGGGTGGCCCATTTTTAGTTGTCCAAAATGTTTAAGAACAACAGTAATTTGACTCAATTTATTTATTTATTTTAGCGACCTAGTACACAGTAGGTATGTACATTTTTATGATATTATGTCAATAGCTACTTAAGGCCCAAACCTAGGCACAACTAACGCCGCCAATGAAAAAAAAATCATATCTTCTTTTTGGATGCGTTTTTTGCCAAAAACGGATCATCAAATGATAATCCCTAGGCTTAACTATTTTTAGGACCTAATGTTTAGATTCCAACGTAGAACACCTACGAATAAAACCCGCTGCCGCCAAAAAGTGGCCACTTCTGGCGGCGGCGGGTTTTATTCATAGATGCTAGGATCTGGAATCTTGAACCTATGTCCTAAAAATTGTTAAATCTAGGGATTATCATTTAATGATTCGTTTTTAGCAAAAAACGCATCCAAAAAGAAGATATGTTTTTATTCCATTGATTGATGATTTTGTTAAGGTACTTTTTAGGCCAATGAGCAAGTTATCTGTGGTATATTTTTTCCACACAGAAAGTTACAAAAACGTTAAAATAAGCCTATGAATGAATACAACATGCAAGTTTGGGTCATTGCATGCTTGCTACATAGCTATCGGTCCCTTAGGCCCGGTTTCTGAATTGAGAATTTTACTAAGTAAATACTTTTGTGAGAAATCTGCAGAGGCAGAACGATAGTTAGTTAAGTGCTTGCTTAGCGAATTTCTCAAATCAGAAACCGGTAGTTAGCTACACCAGCGTCAAATTTCATTCGATTCGATCAAATCGTTTTTTCAGAATAAGAGAAATTTGCAAATATTCCATAAAAAATAATCATGTCTCCTAAACTATTTGGTATTACATACGTCTTCTTTTTCTAAATATCTCGCTTAGCAAAAAAAAATATTTTGACCACCAAAAATGAGCCACCCTGTAGATGTAGTGGCAGGTAATAATAAACTAATAACTTTGTCCGGCTGACGATAACACACTTTAACTTGTCACGTTTGAATGGAATACTAGTCAATGGCAACAGACAGACCTACTAAATTACGTGAACACAACAGTAGGTAGGTACCTAATGGTGGTACGGTCGGCTACAGTCTAGCTAGGATATCCCTTGGTAGCTCTTACCGCGCGCGGCATTAGGGTGCCAATCGAACAAAAAGAGGTTAAAGGGGTATCCTAGGGTGTGGCTGACTGTACCTATGGTACTATTATGTATTCAGGGGTAAAGGCACGAGAAACGAATAATGTAATGTCAACAGTGTAGTGTGACCTTGCTCAAATTGAATGCAATTATTTAATAACAACGCGATTGTGTGTGGGCTGCCTTGATACTAATAAATGATCACCATTGAGTATGAGCATGCGACATCGTTTACGAAAATATTTTGTAGTGAGTCCTTCCATCTACAGGGTGCACTCTAAGTCGATAGCGGAATTTAAGTAGGCTGTCTACTGATCAATACAAACAACTTGTACTAGGTGGCGAAAAAAATGGAGCTAAAAAAATATCAGCTGTTCCATACAAAATGTCGACTCAGTACTGCGCCAAATGTATGAAACAGCTGATATTTTTTTCGCTCCATTTTTTTCGCCACCTAGTACAAGTTGTTTGTAATGATCAGTAGACAGCCTACTTAAAGTTCCGCTATCGACTTAGAGTGCACCCTGTAGTGTGAGTGAAGGTGCCACTAAAAACTAAGGCCTTTGCATCTACGTAATGAGATGATTTATGCAGCGTCTGTGGCACCTTCACTCACACAAGATGGGTGAAGAAACCACTCGGCGCTGCAGTGCCTGGGACATTGTTTTTAGATGGAGTAGGCTTGCCCACCACCGATTCCATCCTGACAGCTTAGTCGGCCTAACTTAGGTGCCACTGGACGCTGTATAAATCATCTCATTACGTAGATGCAAAAGGCCTTAGTTTTTTTGTAGACATCGTAATAAATAACGCATAAGACTACACGTTATCATGCTTTTTCACGTCGTAGGAGCAAATCAAAGCACATAAGAGCAATATCACTACTAGTATGTTTATCATTTTTAGTACCTACACGTACACAAAGACGTGGGCAAAAGCTAGTAAACCAATATAGAACACCTTCACTTTTATATCTGACACATGTGTTACAAGTCAGGCTTACTTTATTTGTATATTAAACTACGTCAACATTAAGTTAATAATACAACAAGAGATAGCACCAGCTGAATTAATAGATTAACCGATAATGTTAATTTAGAGTTTACAAAAGTTTCGAGGAAAATTCAAAAATAGTCAATGAGCCGCTATCAAAATTAATCTGTGCTAAGCGATATTTCACAGCTGTATTCCGGTTCTTCTGTGGCCACGCCTGCAGGCGCCATCTATTAAATGCTTTGTGAATTTGTGCTGAAAACGGCTCATTAGGAATAACATCCAAAAAAGTTCCATGTAAGCTTATTTTACACAACCAAAACCGTCCAATGTACCCAAAATGTACCAGTCAATGCGACATCCACATCTCTTTTTGTATTTGAATCGATGATTGTAAAAACCCACCATTTGACTTTTTTTTCGAAATTAAGAACGCAGTTTTGTTCACGAAACCGAAATCTACAATGAGCATAGTGAATTAGTCGCACGCAAAGTAAAATGCACAAAATCGATTCCTGTATCAAATACACTTAAAAAATCGAAAATGTTCACATATCAAACCCTAGAATTAGGTGAGACCTATCTAAAACAGCCAGTTTTGTGTTGATATCCTTAACAGATTGCAAGATATTTGGTCTGAAAAACAGTCCGCCGCCTATTTTTTTTCAGCCAAAATATCTTCAAAACGTTTAAGAATCTCAACACAAAACTGGCTGTGTTAGATAGGTCTCACCTAATTCTAAGGTTTGATATGTTCCCCTTAAAGTTTCCCACAAGTTTAGTAAACCGTAAATTGTGGGTTTTTACAATCATCGATTCATTTTCTAAAGCAATAACCCGTGCTAGGGAACTTAATAAGGTTTTTATAAGGTTAGAAAATTCGCTCGGGACAGGATTTGAACCCGCAAACTCTTGCATTCCGTGCAGGCGCTCTACCAAATTGATCTTGTTTGTTCTCCTAGGCTGCCTCAGGCTCAGGCCTATCACTATTACACTTAACTTGTTATAAATGTTATGCAGCAACTCTTATTTAATAGTGTCACCTGCATTAATAATTCAATAAGATATTGTATCTGCGTTGGATACACACGAGCAAAAACTACTTGATTGAATTAATCACTAGCGGTTCCTATATTTATGTGAGTTTGTTTTGTTCCAGGTAGTCACGTAACGATGTATGGATAAGGAAGCCAACACAATAATACTGTTTCTGGACTCAGGAGAAACACAAATCACACACTTTTCTTGCGGACCCAGTGAAACTCGACAAAATTCCAAAACATGGAGAAGCAAGCTTCAGCCCCGCCTCTACATATATCTATGGACACGTACAGCTCAAAGTAAGTTGATTAAAAGAAAAATGCACAAAATCGATTCCTGTATCAGATAGAATAGAATAGAATAATCATTTATTTAAACACCACAGCACCGTCCACCTCGTTGACGGTGAAGGAAAACATCGTGAGGAAACCTGAGCACATAAGGCATTATACCCTCATCGCAAAAATCGCCAACCCGCATTGAGCACGCGTGGTGATTAAGCTCGAACTCTTTCTCTGAGAGAAGGCGTTTGCCCAGCTAGTGGGACATGTACAATTTTACAGGCTACATCTTACTTTTTTTTTTGAACACCACAACACACACACGCATGAATACAATAATTGAGACAGGTAGGTACATACACAATAACTTAGAAAATTAGATAAAACACAGAAACAGTAGATTAGGGTACCTACCTATGGTTCGGGTGACGGCGTGTATTGTAGTGTCCAAAAGGGTCACTGACTCAGCATGTGTCAACGGGTGACAGTTTGTCAGCCCGTGACGCTGGTATTCTGTCAGTGACCCGAGTGAGTGATTGACAATAGACTAAAGATACACTAAGGCGGACTTGCGTCACTCAGGGTTAGCAAACTAACTCTGAGTTAACTTGACATTTCCATACAATTTTTGACGTTAACTCAGAGTTAACTGGCTAACTCTGGGTGGCGCAAGCGGACCTAAGCGAATCGAAAAAGTAAACATATCAAACAGTAGAATTTTGTGAGAGCTATCTAACACAGCCAGTTCCATGTTGATATTCATAACAGATTGCAAGATAGTTTCGCCGCAAAAAAGTGCGCAGCCTATTATTTTTCAGCGAAAATTTTTATTATTTTAAGGTTTGGTATTTTTTCGTGCTAATACACATTATAATACAAACATAATACATAATACACATTATCTATTCGGCAAGTTTTATTTAAGGAAAGCTAAAGCCCATTTTACACCTCTATGCCTCTTTGAAATACTTTCGAGTGCTTACGAAAGTTTAAGTGTAAAAAGCTGTGAATATCATACAGTCTAAGTAATTAAATCACCAATTGATCAATACCGAACGGTGGGTCTGCATTCTGCACACGTCTTAACAGAAATGATGCAATGAAATATAGTTATTTCATCACATTACCAAATGGGAGTCAAGTGAAAATCAATTTGTCTCGCAGTGCCGTTTATATGATTGGTAAACACCAATCATACTTGTAAAAGTACATAAACATCAAGCTATGTATTTAGTAATACACTGCGGTAAATTGGTACTGGTTAAATATCGTTTTTATGTGATATCTCGAGTTTACCATAGAAAAAACTACATATTTGAGTAGGTATGTATATTCCTTTGGCGATATCCAATCCTCAAAGGATTCTGAAATGCAAAACCTAATTCCAATAATCCTTCAAAGGATGATAATAAAGTAAATACTTGGAGTCTTTTTGGCCAGATATAAATCTAAAAAGCAAAAGGATCCCGACGACGTGATGTTTAATTAGCAAAAATGTGTTAATATTTTACATTGAATACTGATGTCTTTGTTTGCCTCAAGTAGTTTTGAACCAAGAGCCATTTGTAGCACTAATTTGTCACTGAATGTGTAAAGTAAAAAATAATATTTTATAAATATTTACTTATGTATTTACCTATATCTGACCAAGCTTTAAAACCTCTCTTAACTGTCAAGCGAACAACAACAATAGACATGTTTTTTTACCGACTTCAAAAAAGGAGGAGGTACTCAATTCGACCTCGTTTTATTATGTTTTTATTTTAACCTGCGAAACATTTTTCTAGGTGGACCGATTTGATGTTTTTGTTTTTGTTTCAAAGGATATACCTACTTCCGTGGTCCCAAAATAGTGAAGACCTGATGAGGAACTTCGGAAATGGAGAACGGAACTCCTTAACAGACAGCAGCAAATAACTCGGAATCAGTGCAATCTACATCTACACTAATAATATAATTGTTTGTATTTAATAGGCTCCGAAACTACTGGACCGATTTGAAAAAATATTTTACCATTAGAAGCCGACATTATCCCTGATGAACATAGGCTACTTTTTACCGCAGGAAAATGCTTCATTCCTACGGGAAAACGGGTAATAGGACAACGGGTAGTAAAATTTATCCTTCCGTACTTATCTTTTTCACATAATTTCTAAACGGCTGAACCGATTGGGTTGAAATTTTATACGGGTAATCCGATGGTTTCCTGGATGATAAAAAAATACAACCCGGTAGGTGGCGCTGCTGTCGGTTTGTCAACTACTAAACGGCTTGACCGATTGGGTTGAAATTGACGGGGTAAAAATAGAGCTGCAACCTTTCATCTTAGTCACCGCGGACGAAGTCGCGGGCGAAAAGCTAGTAGTTTAATAACAGTGTACCTTTTCACAAGTCAGTTTTTTTTTTCTTTATTTTATATTATTTCGTTACAGGGCTGAGCTGGCATACAATGGTTCAAGAGAAGACTTAGACCCTTATGTGCCTGCAGACCATAGGCCTCAGGAGTCAAACACATCGTAAGTAAACCAATAGAAATATTTGTGTAGCGTCTGGCCAAGTCGCAGCCAAGAATTAACTCAGGTTAAATAATTTTAGTTCTTAGTAAGATAGACTTAAGGACTTTGCTGTGGTACCTACTTACTTAATGGTGTGAGCTTTACCTGAAACAGCGTCGTTGGAGGTAAACCTTTGTCCTTTAAACTGTGGACCTACTGCAAAACTACTAGGATGCCTTATATGTAGAGCAAGAGCCCTGTCTAGTGGTTTGACACAAAATAAGTAGAGAAAAAATTTAAAACTTTGCTTCTGTGGCACTTTCACTCATACTAGATCACCTAATTAACAATAAAAACCACTGGATAAACGTATAGATAAGTATACCGGTCAGAATACTTCGTTAATTACGCCTACACCGTACACACGACAGTTCGTCGGCCCTTACACGCTAGCACTCTACTCGGTTACGTTACGGGCGACTTTGCAACAAAAGTGTACACTCTGACGTGCTGTCGTGTGTACAATCGTATGGACCGCTGAAATTAGCCGAAGTGCAACATGAAAGAATCCTACCTCTTTCAGCAATCAAGAAACAAATCAAGTGTACTTTTCCACCAAAAATAGACGATGATAAATCAAAACAGCCGGGTTCAACAATTGACCGAAAATTATATTATTATCTCGTCGGCAAAACAATTCGTTTGTAAATCATTCCCTTGGGACTGCGACGAAATTAAATTCTCGAACCCGAGCGAATCGGAAAAAATCCGCCCTGTAAATGGCTTCTAAAAAAAAAGCCGTGAAAATTACACTGGCCGACGCGGAATTATCCTTTCGACACTTGGCAATTTCATGACAAATCGGTCAATTACTGAACTTGGTACAACATTAATTGAAAAGCTTGCAAACATCGCTGCAAGTACAGGGTGGCTCATTTTTAGTGGTCCAACATTTTTCTTCGGCTAGGGCGTCGTAACTGATGGTTTAGAAGAAACTTATGTTCTACCAAAATGTATCCCCAATTTTGGTCAATTTCGGTCACAAGATCCCCCCTGATGTGGAAAACTATTTGATCGAATTGGCATAAAAGTAGCTGAGTAACCTCTTGATATGTCCCAAACTTCACCAACATTGGGGAAAAAACATAGCTCCTAAACTATACATTTTGGTTGAACATAAGAATCACTTTTTGTTTTTTCTAAAGCACTAACCCGTGCTAGGGAATATTAGTGAATTTTTTCAACTTATTTTAAATGTTTAGAACATAAGAATGTTATTCTGATCGTGTAGGTACCAAATGGTCAAATAACCAAATCCATCCAAACACCCACCCGTACAAACGTTCACGTTTATAATTCGGAAGGCAAAGTTTTTTGTTCGAAAGTCCGTTATTGGCTTAATCTTATCTTTAGACAATATTGAGAAACTAATTTCAATATTTTATATTTTGGTTCAGTAGTTGGGATATTACAACGTTTCAAAGATACGGTTTTATGACCTTCACGCGACGGTCTGCATACTGTTGGCGGTCATAGGAACAAAACATTTTAGCGCATAAAAACAAAACTACTGGACCAAAATAAAAAATATTTAAATTAGTTTCTCAATATTGTCTAAAGATAAGTTTAAGCCAATAACGGACTTTCGAACAAAAAACTTTGCGTACCCAATTAATTTTAGTGTGAAGAGCAAAATTCTAATACAAAATGTCATTGGTGAAGAGTGATAGAGTTTTTTTTACAAATAATGAATAGATCTTCTGCTTTTGCGACTCTACGTCGATAGTCGATAGATTAATACCACCCTTAGTTCCCAGGATAAGAGAGTCCATGTTACTTTGTGATTCACCTTAGGATTCTAACGTGTAATTAGGCCGTATTTGCCTCAATTATTTCGTTGTAATCACGTACATAATACAGCCTGTTTAGTGTTAGTGAGCTACAACACGCAGCTTGGGCTTCCCTGTTCAAGATTCAAGATAATATTTATTTGCTTTGAACGTGGTTGGAACGTGTTTGAAAAAAAGACGCTTTTTTTTTCAATATTTTTTCTATTTCGACAAAGGAAAATAAGAAAATGATCGTCATAAGTCCCTAAGGAATACTAAGGAATATCTAGTGGAAATTCTAAGAATAAAGGCAGGAAAAATGGAAATCTTCATAAAAAAATCAGGGTAAAGTCATCAACATCATAATAAAGTATTTACTAAATTGTCATCCAACAAAACCTAAACTTTGTCATTTTGTATTTAGCAAACGGTTTCACTTATTTGTATTCATGTCATTTTAATTTCATTTGGACATCATTTGATTGTTATTCAAAAAGGAGACGTCGAAAAAAGTTCTGCGGTAACACACAGATTTTTTTAATGTGTATTACCGCAGAACTTTTTTCTACGTGAACCGATTTTGATGATTATTTTTTTGTTTGAAAGGGAATACTTACCTAGTCCCACAAAAAAGGTCACGATCTGTTAGAACTTTGGATATACAGAATCACTCGGAATCAGTGGAATAGCTGAATAACAGTATACCTTTTCACCATAAGTCGGTTTAAAAAAATATACAGTTCTAATTTCGAACCTTATGAAACTAGACACTGTAACGTTATGTTATCCTGAGTAGATTCGAATGTCGGATTCACAGACACATTAAACCCGTCACCCGAAACGACGTTTCACACAAAATTAACTTGGCGTGGCATATAATAGAGTCGAGTACTTATTGCGTATGCCCCCCTGGGGCATACGTTATGATTGGGTATTATACAAGGTGTTACAAAAGATGCGAACTCTTTTTACAGGGTCATGGTACCTGATGATAGAGATCACAACCAAAATATTTTTTTAGCTCTATGACGTTCCGTTGATTTTTAAATAATAAAAATGTAAGCGCTGTGACGGGAGAAAAGTATTTTTAAAATACTGTTTCCATAGACTTTCACTATGTTTTAACAGCCTGAAGCTATTAAAATACAGCTAAGCAAACAACCATATTTTTTAATTGGAGCTAAATCCAAAAACAAAAAAGTTTTGAAAATTTTACAATTTTGAGGTTATAAAAAAAAAGTTGTGTTTTTCAACTTTTTTTTGCAGATTTGTCCTTAGGTTGACCAGCAGGTTACACCCTGTAAAAAGAGTTAGTATCTTTTGTAACACGTTGTATTATCTAAATCCTATCACATCAGTGTACTTATTCTGTATTTTAGAAATCCGCACAGTCTAGTTGCTGGCAGTCAAATCCGGTTTATATTATGAGGGAAAGTATAAATAAAAATATTTTTCATCTCCCATGCTCGGAAAGTTTGCTGTTACTAGCAACTTACAACCGTGTAAAACCCGAATTTAACCAATCTGCATTTTTGTGCGCTTCGAAATTTAAACGCCCTTGTTCTGCACGCCCCATGATGTAAAAAAAGGAAAAACACTGGCCGTTTCACTAGATGCCATATAATTTCATAAAAGCATCAGAAAGAAGAGCCTCGTTTAGACGCGACTCTCCACGACAGTGCCCATTTTCTATACAAAACTGTGAATGCAAATGAGGCATAGACATCTAAAGTCATGGAATAGAACATTCAGAAACGCGGTTTCTTCTTACAGTCTTTTTAATATTTTGTACACTATATTTATTTTTAATTACAGTACATAAAAAAAATGCTCCGCTTCTGTTTTATCAATTAGATAATTATGGGTTGGTTTGTTAAATACATTTTTTCAACCGATATATTTGAATTTAATTTTTAACTCTAGAAATTTTAAATTTATATGGTAAAAGTTCAGAATGCACCCGGAAAAAAAAACATTCTTTTAATTTTCATTATTTTTGTGTCTGGATAAATAAACTTCAGGAAATTATTAATAAAACGAATGGTTTTAATACCAACGAAGCTGAAAACTTTAGTGCGGCAGCCGTACCTAACTACAGTAAATTATGATTTTAAAAGGAACTTATTTGACTCACCTGTTTTGACTGTAAGTAGTTGTCTACTTTGTTTGTCCCGCTTGGCTAACAGTAACTTCTGTGAGATGAAAAGTTTTGTGTTTCGCACGAATGCAATATTATTTGCGTCTCGTGCTTCTGAATACCTCGCTACGCTCAGGTTTCTTTTTTTGAACCACTCGCTACGCTCGTGGCTCAATTTTAGAAACCTTCGCTAGCTCGGTATTCAATACAAGCACTCGCCGCAAACAATAATTTTGCATTCTTGCATAACAAATAACTATTTTACTGTTTGTTGTTTATTTGTTTATTTTTCTAATAGCAATTTTTTTGCTCCTTTCATTTTAAATAAATATAATGTTAGCGCTGTGGTGGGAGAAGAGTTTTTTTTTTAAATTGATTTTCACAATTTTTTTTTACCGAAACTACATCCTAGTACCTTGTATAAAATGAGGTTGAATATATCTCTAAAATTAAAATTTCAGGAGTTTCGGCGCTCTGGCACATTTGCTCAAGGCATCGCTGGGTTCTGGCATTCTGGCCATGCCACTGGCATTCAAGAACGCAGGCATCGCCGTGGGCTCGGCCGGCACTATAATCGTGGGCCTGATCTGCGCACACGCACTGCATATTTTGGTATGTACCTACACGCCCCGGCGGCGACTCGTCATCATCATAATAATCAATATACAGGGTGTTTCATAAAGGTCCTGTGATACTGTGATACCATTGCAAGCAACTTTTACTATAGAGCGAAGCGCGAAAACTCGAAAAAAAAAATGGTGCTTTACCTACGTATTGATTTTTAGTATGGAACAGTTTATTTTTATTTTGATATTTCGTATACCTACCTTCTAAAAGTTGCTTGTATAGGTGAGTAAGGCGACCCCTTTTAATGTTACATGACAAATTAGAATAGCAATTAATCAGAATATTTCATAAAAGTCTGAACCAATTTTGATAAAACATGTCTAAGAACCATCGCTAGAAAACCTACTTTCGAATAAAAACAACGCATCCAAATTGGATCCCCCGTTTAAGAGCTATACTGCCACAGCCAGACACACAGGCATACCTACATACATATAGACAGACACAAACACGCACCCTCTCACACAGCGGTCAAACTCTTTTTGCATGGGGGGTTAAAAAAGAGTTTTCAAAGAATTAGTTCTACCTACCCATTGCTCCAGTTTCGGAAGTATTTCTTTGAGTGCGATACGAAGAAGCACGATTCAAAGTAAACTTCTTTGAGATTTTCCGTACAAAAGGTCGATGATAACTTTTTCTTCCGGAACTTACTTCCTTTACTGTTAACTGGCTGCTTACTTTAACTTCCATTTGCTGTATCCAGGAATAAGATGTTCAGATGCCACAGATAAAATAAATGTTTTTTAGAAGAGACTAGCTTTTGCCCGCCTGCATAAATACATAAGCTGCTAAAATCATAACCCTCCTTTCTGCTTCCCGTATTCGGCTAAAAAAATTTGTGTGATGACGTAACGAAAAACTCGCTTGCCTATTACGTGCGATTTCCCACAGATTAATTGTCTTTGTGTACGGTTCCGGCGGAGTTACGTTTGTAAGATTTGTTATAGCACCAAAAATCACGCGAAATAAAAATAATAACGGTATCCGAGAGGTTGCGGGTTCAAGTCCTGTCCCGAGTGAATTTTTTCAACTTATTATAAATGTTTAATATATTCCCTAGCACGGGTTAGTGCTTTAGAAAAAACAAAAAGTGGTTAAAAATAATAACCAAAAGAAAAAAACAGTAGAGAAAGAGATTTTTTTTCTCTGACGCATGAAATGTGAATACGGTACACAAAGAGTACACACGGCAACACGTCAGAGTGTACACTTTTGTTGTACCTAAAGTCGCCCGTAACGTAAATGAGTAGGGCACTAGTGTGTGCGGGTCGACGTGCTGTCGTAGGTAAGTACGTGTTCCAAAATTCGACGGCAACAAATGTATCAGATAGATCAGTATACAGGATGTTTAAAGACCGCCAACGCATCCAAATGGTATCTCTAGACACCAAAACAAAGTACTTTTTCCTTAAATTATTGCTGGGAAATGATTTTGGCTTTTTAAACTTTACGACCCCATATCTCGGTAACCCATCTACCGATTTTAGTTCATGTTCGAATTTACAATTTTTTTTAATTTAATTTATCTGACTACAAAGTTCATGACTATCCGACCTTTACTCAAGTTATCGTCGAACCAGTCGAACGAACAGGCTTGTATGTTTGTATGTGTGTATGAACACATACAAACATACAAGCCGGATAATTCTAGTAGACTCGGAGAACTTTTCTCGTTTCGCTCGCTCGTTCTGGGAATAGTTTTCCTTGAAAAAATATCTTATTTGACATAAAAGCGCGTTTCAATTATTAGATTTGCAAAATAAATAAATTAATACCACTGCGAAATTATATAATATTAACATGGATTCTAGGAATCATTTTAATCCATGTGGCTGCTGGGTTTTGCATAGTAATGTTGCTCTATTTGCATTGTCATCTCATAGGCTGGTTTTAATTTGTTTATTGGTATTTGCATAATGTGTAGAACTAGTTAGATTTACCACCATTTACCGTCCCGTTCTTGGCCACCACTCTGTCACTGCCCTGGTCCACCTGCCATCCTCTCGCCTCGCCAGGTCCTCCGCCCATCTCCACCTAAGCTTCGAAACTCGGACTGAACCCTAATCACAAAGAATCTTTATCTCCAGGTGAAGACATCTCAACAGCTCTGCGTAGAAGCCAAGAAGCCGTGTCTAGGTTACGCGGACACTTGTGACTTGGTGTTCCAGTTCGGACCCAAGCCCGTCAGAAAATTCGCTCCTTTCGCCAGGTACGTTGGTACTTTATGTTTATTACGTGGGTTTAGGGCACAGGCATTTAGGAACAGTAAAAATAAATCATTTTCATCACCAAAAACGTCAAAAAAATTGCCAAGACGAGACCATATATAATCCGTGCGGAATCAGAATGGGATAATACCTTTTGGAACTGAATCGAAAATGACAGTTCTCGAGTAGCGTCAGTAAAAAAAATGTTAGTTCTACGTTCTATCATAGGGTTATGAAATTGGAAATACACAATAGTACATATTTACTGCCGCGGTCTTTTTAATGGGTGCGTTTCTGGCGCGCTTTTGATGGCCGACCGAGCGCAGCGTAGCGCAGCTCAAGGCCTTAAGGTCTCGGCCTTTATAGCGCGGACAGCAAGGGCTGCAATGATGACCAAGCTTGACGGCCGAGAGCGTAGCTAAGCTAAGCTCGAGGCCATCATAGCGTGGCCAGAAGCGCACTCATTGCAGACCAAGGCTTGTATAGTGCTTTACTCAAACAATGCGAGTAATTTAAATAGAACCATCTTACCTTTTGTCTTAGTTTACTTTCTGTTGATTTTTCATTCCGCAAACTTTTCGTTCCTTTGACTTTGGTGGCAATAGGTACCTTTAAATATCTTATTTCGCTTCCTTTTTATGTTCGGCGTTGTTAAACACATTGAATCGGAGGATTCGTTGCTTGAAGAGTTCACTTTTATTTACAACAAAAACAGCACGCACAGAAAAAATCACTTCGAACAACGCGCGAAGCGGCGAAAACAATATGGCCGCGCTTTTTTTTTCTATGCAATTTGTAGACTGCCAGCACCCAAACAGCCAAATTCTAAATAAATTCTTTTTGTGCCTGACTTTTGAGTTCTATTTTTGAAACAAAACTCGACATTAATGGATTTTCATACAGTTTTTCTGGCCGCAAAACACGACATTAATGAAATTCCATACAACTTTTCTGGCGCCTAATCAAAGTAGCCCGCAAGTCCTCCTTTGCTCAAAGAAGGTTGTCGAATTAATGACCACATTACGAGCTTTTTTGAGTAAAAATCTAAAAGGATTCAATGTTATTGCATTAATTGAATAAAACGTGATAAAACTCGAGCAGGCACCCACGCGCACAGAAAACACAAGCAAGTTTCGACGCGAGTTTGCCATAGACAAGTAGAGTTTGCCGAAATGCTGACGCTACAGGTCCAAAAGGTATTATCCGATTCTGATCCCGCACGGATTATACCTCGCATTGTCAAAAAGCTATCAATCTCATGTAGAGCCAAGCTTCTAACTCTACACGCCCCAACTCTACAAGCCCTAACTTCACAAACTTCACACCTTAGTCAAAATATGTGGACTGGCCTTGGTTAAAAGCTTGGCTCTACATGAGATCTGATAGCTTTTTGATAATACGAGGTGTATGGTCTCGTCTTGGCAACTTTTTTTTACATGAAAATGTTTTTGGTGAGATTATACTTCTTTTTGTATGTCTTGTCCGAGTCAGAGTCCTACTCCACTCACATGAGTAAGTAAGATGGTTTCTATCGTTTGCACGCGCTTAATTCGACCCCCTAAATTTAAAGGTTGGGGGGTGATTTACTAAAAATCCCTATATACAATTTTCAGACCTCATGCATCAAAATTTGCGGAAGTCTCATACAAACTTCCATCCCCTAGTTTAAGGGGTTGGGGGGAAAAATTCCAAGTTTTAGAGTCCTTTTGTTGTTTTTGTACTAATACTAGCTTACAAATACATTTTGTTATTTAGTTATTTCCACTATACGTGTTGTTTTTGTTGTTTAGTTATTTCCACCAAGATACGTGGTGATTAGAATGTATAAAGTTCGTATTTTTTTTCAGGGAGCTAGCTGATTGGGCTCTGGCAGTGACGCATCTTGGAGCTTGCTGTGTCTATATTGTAGTAGTCGCGGAGTCCTTTAAACAGGTAAGTGTATTTTTTAGAATTACCCGGATCATGTAAATCCTTTGTAAAATACACAATTTGATTGACGCAACCTGAAATTTTCGCTGATTTTATTCGGACAAAACAAATCCGACAGAGACCTAATTACTAATTTGAAAACACGAATATGAAACCTTTTTCTATGATACGTATATTATTTTGTTTTAAAAATCATTTGTTTCAAAATTTGGCTCGATTTTTTGTATGTACCTACCCGTAATCCCTATGGAACTCTTACTCGCGTTAAACTTGGATGTAAAACAACGGAATTTTCTTTTTCAGGTCTCCGATGTGTACGGCGGTCCCGACTGGCCGATCGCCGTATATTGCGCCTTAACACTAGTGCCTTTAGTGCCATTAACACAAATCACCAAGCTCAAGTACTTGGTGCCTTTCTCAGCGATAGCGAACTTCGTGTGGCTTGCGTCGATATGCATTTCGGTCTATTATTGCTTGATAGATCTGCCGAGTATCGCCGATAGGGACTTGGCGACGTCTCTTAGCGGGATACCTTTGTTTGTGAGGTGAGAGTCAAATGTGCTGGGGCGTTTGTCCACCGCACTGTTAACGTCAAACGTCAACGAGAACGTGATTATTTCGGATATTTTTTAACGTGGTGACGGGAAATGACGTGACGTGCCGTGGCCAAGCGGCCAAAGTAAATGTATGATAGTAAATGTGTGAAACTCGGTAAACGCTGCCACCATACCTACTGGTGGTCGCGAAGTAATTCTACCGGGGCGGGATAGATTATAAGGTCAATTAAAAAGGTTCCAAGGGTTAGTTCCGAAAGATATTATTTCATAAAAATAAATTACCTATGCGTACACAAACACTTAAAAAATTCAAATATTTACATCATCATCATTATCATCAGTCCACCTCTCTGCCCACTGCTGGGTGCTATGTATAGCATGAGGGTACCAACGTATCGGCCTACCGTCATTAGCAATAAATAATCAGTCTCGTAATTGCGTCGTTTCATTGTAGGTTAGCTCCCTTCTAAATAATCGATATATACCATTTGGCGACGATTTTGCTAGTGTGCAGTGCTTAAAATATACGTAAATATGGCGACTAGTGAAAATAAACAATCAGTCGTGAGTGTGAATCCGGATTTAAGTGGATTAAAAGAGTTTAAGTTGGGCGTGGATCGGTGGGCCACGTACGTAAGCAGAATGGAGGCGTGGTTTGAAATACACCAAGTTCAATCAGCCCAGTACTCCAAGTACCTGGTTGCTGTAGTGGGCACCGAAGCCTTGGACCTCATCATAGACCTCTGCTACCCGGATAAACCAGAAGCCAACTCTTTTAAAAATATCGTACGGTTGGTCGAAGAACATTTGTCACCGAAACGATCGGTAATAGCTGAGCGCATGCTATTTCGTTCGTGCAAGCAACGTGAAGGTCAGTCCGTTACCGAATATCTCGTTCAGTTGAAGAAACTAAGCAAATCGTGCAAGTTTACGAATAATGAGTCGCTGAATGAAAACTTGCGCGATCAGTTCGTGTTCGGCCTTTCGAGTGAACGGATCAGGCAGAGGTTGCTCGTCGAGGAGCAGCTGACGTTCGTGAGAGCTTCGGAGCTGGCGCTGTCGCTGGAAGCGGCGGTACGGGACTCGGCGTCGGGAGACGGCGGCGGCGAGGCCGCGCCCGGCGCGCACCGCGGCGAGGCGGTGTACGCGCTCGGCGGCGGCGCGCGTGAGGCGCCCCGTTACCAGCGCGGCGGCGGCGGCGGCGGCGGCGGCAGCTCGGGAGCGCGCCCCCGCGGAGACGCGGGCCGCCAGCAGTGGGCTCACCGGCCGGCGCGTGGAGGCGCCGCCTCGACAGGAGCACCACCGCGTTGCTACCGATGCGACGGACGTCACTACGCGGAGCGCTGTCCATTCATCAATTGTGACTGTTATGTATGCGGAAACCGTGGACACGTAGCAAAGATGTGCCGTTTTCGTAAACAAAAAAGTGGTTCACCAAATGAATGTGGTCGATGAGTTCGACGACGACGCGCGCTCGTCCTCTTCGTCCGGATCGGTAGGGAAAGAAAAGTGCGTTTATCAGTTGAGTGATGACGAAAGCGATGAGCGCTGGAACGTCGATGTAGGTATAAACGGCGTACGTATAGCTATGGAGGGCGATACTGGTTCTTCAATAAGTGTTATTTCGTTTGGTACTTATAAGAAGTATTTCGATGGTCATGTCTTGTTACCACATAAGTCGTGCCTAAAAATGTACAGTGGGCAGAAAGTGAAACCAAAGGGTGAGTTGCGTTGTTCAGTAGTAATACAAGGGCGCACATTACACAATCTACCCCTAGTAGTCATTGATAACGAGCATAGTCCATCCCTGATAGGCCGTAATTGGATGAGGGCATTCGGTAAAAATTTTCCGGATATTTCGGCTGTCCACAGCATAAACGTTACGAACGAAAGTGACCTTAAACAACACTTGATGAGAAAGTACCCAGAGGTGTTCTTGTTAGGCATAGGTACATTTAACAAAGCGGTAATAAAGATGGAAGTGGTGGCTGAGGCGCGCGCGGTGTGGCGCCGGCCGCGCCCCGTGCCGCACGCGCTGCGCCCCGCCGTGGATGCGGAGCTGGCGCGGCTGCAGCGCGAGGCCATCATCACGCCGGTCGACTGGAGCGAGTGGGGCACCCCGGTCGTGCCGGTAATGAAAAAGTCCGGAGAGGTAAGACTTTGTGGAGATTTTAAAACGACGCTAAATCCAGTACTGGTTGACGATAAGTACCCGCTACCAAAGATAGAGGATATTTTTGCCTCCCTCCAAGGAGGGAAACTTTTCAGTAAAATTGACCTTTCGCAGGCTTATCAACAACTAGTACTGGATGAGGAATCAAAAAAGCTATGCACTATAGTGACGATGCAGGGAATGTTTTGTTACAATAGGCTGCCGTTTGGTGTGAAAACGGCACCAAGTAAATTTCAAAGAATAATGGAGCAACTATTTAGAATGCGGTTTGTAAGTGTCTATTTAGATGATTTGGTAATTAGTGGAGTAAATAATAATGATCACTGGGAGAGATTACTAAAAGTGTTTAAAATTTTAGCGGACAGCGGTTTGCGGGTGGCAGCGAAAAAGTGTACTTTTTTTCAAAAAGTCAATTTCGTACCTGGGGTACATAATAGATGAAAAGGGATTAAGAACAGAGGTTCCTAAAATTGATGCAATTAATAATACCCCCGTACCAAAGAATGTTAAAGAATTGAGGGCATTTTTGGGTCTTATCAATTACTACGGCAAATTTGTGCATAACCTAAGCGACATACTAAGTCCATTGTACGATCTTTTAAAACAAAATAATGAGTTTCATTGGTCAAAAAAATGTAACGGTGCATTTGAGCAAGTAAAAAAAGCTCTGAGCGCGGCGCCAGTTCTGGCGCACTTTGATATGACGTTAGAGACGACAATCACGTGCGACGCGTCTCCGTACGGCGTTTCTGCGGTGTTGTCGCAGCGACACGCGGACGGCATGCGGCCCGTGCTGCACGCGTCGCGCACATTGTCGGAAGCTGAAAAAAATTATGCACAGATCTGCCGTGAGGGTTTAGCGGTAATTTTTGGCGTGACAAAATTCCATGATTACGTGTATGGACGTAAATTTATACTAGTAACAGATTGTAAGCCATTGGCATCAATATTCAATGAGAAAAAGGGCATTCCATTGATGGCAGCGGGACGCCTTCAAAGGTGGGCGATTATATTAGGAGCGTACGATTACACTATAAAATGTATTGGGACCAAACACAATTGCGTAGCGGACAGTTTATCGCGCATCCCGGTGAACGATAATGAGGATCATTCACGAACATATTCATACATAAATTTTGTAGCAAAGACGTCACCGATTGACTATGAACTAGTAGCAAAAGAGACTGCTACCGATTTTGTTTTGCAAGAGGTAATAAAAGCAATAAGAACGAATTGGCAATATTGCAAGTCAGTAGAATTAAAGCCCTATTTTGCATTAAAGCAGTTTTTGAGTACCGAACAAAATTGCATATTGTATGGTCATCGCGTAGTCATTCCTACGGCTTTGAGGAAGGAAATTTTAGATCAACTACACTTAACCCACCAAGGTATAGTAAAATCAAAAAACTTGGCGCGAAATTATGTTTTCTGGCCCGGGATCGACAGCGACATAGAGCGCGCGTGCGGTGCGTGCGAGACATGCGCGCGCGAGCGCCCCGCCCCGCCCGCTGCGCCGCTGCACCCCTGGGTCTGGCCGCAGGAGCCTTGGTATCGGCTCCATGTAGATTTCTTTTCCCTTTCAGCCAATACAATATATTACTTTGTGGTAATAGATGCACACTCGAAATGGATCGAGGCCTTTCGGGTAAGTGGTACTTCCACAAAAAGTACGATTGGAAAACTTCATGTTTTATTTGGGCAGTTTGGTTTGCCACGCGAGTTGGTCTCCGACAATGGGCCTCCATTTAATGGCGAAGAATTTAAAGATTATTTGAGAGAAAGAGGCATACATCACATATTGACGATGCCATATAAACCCAGCAGCAACGGCGCTGCAGAAAACGCCGTGAAAATTGTTAAATCTAATTTAAAGAAGGCGTTGCGTGATAGGCAGGAACTAGACAAAGCTTTAGGCGATTTTTTGTTCATTTATCGGTCAACCCCCCATTCGATCACAGGCAGAACACCGGCCAGCCTGCTGTTGGGACGCGAGGTGCGTACTCAGTTTGATTTATTGAGGCCAAGTACTGCTGATGTAGTACGTAACAAACAAGTTATGCAAGTTAGGTATAAGAAAGGTAAAGAGCGTAGTTTTGAAGTAGGTGATATGGTTTTTTTTTAAACAATTTAAAAATAATTCTTTTTCATGAGAGAAGGGAGAAATAGTGGATAGAATAGGTCCACTGACTTATATCTTATGACTTATGTTTAACGATAGGTATATAAAAAAACATATCGACCAAATATTCAAGGACGAAACTAATCTGGATAGCGTTGGTTGTAGCACTGCTATTGGTGTCACTAGCAACCACAGTAGCCCGAGAGCGCGTGCAACCTCGACGCTTGTGTCTTCGCCACCCGGGGGTGAGGATGACACAACCGTCCCCTCGCAGTCACAGCCACAAGTCGATGACATCGTGACTGAGCGCGCAACAACCGCGGCCGCGATAGGCGATCATGAGGATGACGTCACAACTGATAGTGACGTCCGTCGTTCCAAAAGAATTCGTAGGCCAGTTATTAGGTTCGGTTATGATGATTAAATGAAACCCTGGTTACATTTTCTGAACACTATTAAATTCGTAACGTATTAAAATGAACATGTTATAAATAAAATTAAGTAAAATTTAAATTGTTATTTTTAAGGTTTTAATTAAGGGAGAATAGGATATTTTGTAAACAGGGGGGGAGTAATGCTATGTATAGCATGAGGGTACCAACGTATCGGCCTACCGTCATTAGCAATAAATAATCAGTCTCGTAATTGCGTCGTTTCATTGTAGGTTAGCTCCCTTCTAAATAATCGATATATACCACTGGGTATAAGCCTTTTCTCGATATCCTATCACCTATACATATATCGTCTACCTTAGTCCGACGTTCGATGACGACATTAATTAGGTACCCGATCCACGAGTCTGAGGCCCAGCATGACTCGCTCCATAGCCCATTGCGCTACTTTCATACGGTGCATGTTTACAAGACAACTTAATTTTTCATAAAATTTATTCGGCTCAGCTGTATGCTCTTGCCATGCTACTGATAAATTTGAATTGAATCTTCCCTTCTGTTCCCAGCACGAGTCTCTTCGCGATGGAAGGTGTGGGGGTGGTGATGCCGGTGGAAAACGAGATGCTGAAGCCGCAGCAGTTCCTGGGCTGCCCAGGGGTCCTCAACATCGCCATGTCGTCGGTGGTGGTGCTCTACGGCTTTGTTGGCTTCTTTGGCTACCTAAAGTATGGGGACAACGTGCGAGGCAGCCTGACGCTCAACCTGCCGCAGGATGAAGTGTGAGTATGATTATTATAATATGGAGCCAATCAACAAATCAATCAATCCAGCAATCAATCAATTAATAAACTAAGCAATCACTCAATCAATAAATGATTAAATCATTCAATAATTGAATCAATCAATCAATCTATCAATTAATCAATCCATCAATCAATTACCCAATCAATCAAATTAAGTTTATTCTCCTAGATGACATCTCTATTTAGGCAACGAATTTACAGTAATTCGAATTCTCAAGTCAAACATGCCACCATCAAACCTACTATCGACGCATCGATAATCTTTATGCAAGAGAGCCGTTATTAAACTTTATACCATAGCATCCGTCTTTATTTATTCATGCAAAAAATGACAAAAAACCAATCAATCAATTTCCAATATTAAATATTCGTTCCACTCATTTGTTAATTTATTAGGAAAATCAAATCGCACATGAATAGTCAGAGGGTATTATCTCGGAAAATGCATTTTTTTTTTTACGACGGATTCGAGTTCGCAAAATTTTTCTCTACAATCTGGCAAGACAGCCATATCTGTAGGTTAGTTTAAAGCCGAGAAACGGAGCTTTACGACTGTCTTCCAATTTGGTTTGCGATATATTCGAGCAGGCAAGACTGTCACATTTTAGTTAGCCACTAAGCGCCATCCGAAATTGACGGGTCACTCGTGTTATTTCAAGTTATGACAGGTGCTCTGTCAATAATTACTATAAAAAGTTAAAATGTGAGCAGTCAAGAGCGTATTATCTTTTAGTTAATACTCTTTAGCCCGTTTTGAATAATTCGTCATTTGTATTATTTTGACTTAATACTCTATAGTCCGATTTTTTTTCACAACTTTCTAAATACCATTGGTTTTATATTGACTTAATACCATATTGCCATCTGTTTCTTCTAGATACTACTCTCTGTCCAGTTTTTTTTTGTAATATTTTTTTGTTGTAAACCCTTTTGACCGATAATAAATTCTAAATTCTTGTGCAAGGAAGGTGGTTTTTGCTGCCAATCCCGCTATCAAAGTAGATAATAGTGCTGAAGACCTGGAAATAGCGTAAGAAGACTGTGATGATGAATAAGCCGACCCCACTTATCGTCCATCTGGAGAATTTCTGCCTCTAAGTTCCCCGGATATTATGCCAGATCACCAACTTTTGCATTGCTAACTTAAGAATAACCTAACATAGGTAAAATATTTGAGCCAAATCGCCAACGTCGCTCGGTAGGGTAGGCTGGCGGCGTTGCCCCACTGGATGTCGAGGCTCAGCCTTTGCCCTTGGTAAGCACCAGCCCTCTGTACACTCGAGGCGTCAACCAGGCACAACGAAATCTCTTGAGAGAGTTTTCGCGCACCTGGTCCCTGAGGGTCTCTACACCGAAGGGCGCAAATATGTAGCCCTGTACCAGGACTGCATATTTGTGCCTCTTGTACCCCGCTGTAGCCGCACCATCGCCGCCGGAGCGGCAGGGGGCCACTTTTATAAGAGACTGTGCTACTATGTCGACTTACGTAGTGTCCCAAAGCAGCGACCGCCACAGTGAGCGTCACCCCATCAGGCCTATTGCCATTGTCTCTGGCTATGCCATGCTAGGCTAGGCTAAGCAGGGACCCGGAACAGATTCAGCCGCAGATCCTGGCTTGGGCCTGCCATGTCTGGCCAAGCGCTCCTGGCCGATTAGGTCGATCGTGCTGTCGACCGAGGACAGGAACGCTGGCAGCGCGATGCTTGAAGGCATTCTTATGCCCAAGCAACCGTGACGGATCGACAATTTGGTCTGGGTCTATCCTCTAAAGGGAAATTTAGGACTGCTTATAAGGTTTATCTTATAATTTTACCTCAATGTTGAATAGCGTAATACGTACAATAATTTATGAGTAAGAAAAAAAGTAAGATGTAGTTTGTACAATTGTACATGTCCCACTAGCTGGGCAAAGGCCTTCTCTCTCTACGCGTGCTATACAATGCGGATTGGCTATTTTTGGTATAATGCCTCATACGCTCAGATTTCCTCACGATGTTTCCCTTCACAGTCAGCGAGAGGTAATTGCTACTACAAATTCACAAACATAATTCTGTCATATTTGGCAAATTCATCGAATTTGATGAATTTAATCTTTCGTAGGAATCGTCCTGCACTGGGGATCTTAGGAGGCACAGTGATGAGTGAGTAAAAATATGAGGCCAAGTCATATTTTTCTTCGTCAAGGAGGTTCTCTAAGCTCGCACTTCGATAAATTGAGTTCGAAACCAATTGACTAACAATTTTGTGTCAGCTATTCCTGCCCCCTTAGCACGCTACCATTTTGCCTACTCTCAACTGTCACCTTAGCCACTGTTAACTGTCACCTCAGTAGTGTTAAGCGGCTAAGGTGACAGTTGAGAGTAGGCAAAATGGTAGCGTGCTAAGGGGGCAGGTCTAAAATTACTGATTGTGTGTCGCCTCCATGTTTCCTCGCTAGAAATATTGATTGTTCCTAGATTTTTTATTACAAACGACTACCTTTAATAACTTTTTCTTAAAGTAAATAGCACAGAGGAAGTAGTTTATTTGAAATGAATTAATTTAATTTAATTATAAGCGACCTAAAACTAAATTAGATTGTATTAGTTTAAGTACTTTATTGAAGACTGAAATACCCAATTATTTATACCAATTTTTGTTTGTTGGGAAATATGTGACTTATTTTGTTATTTACTTCATGATTACTTAAGAAAACTAATGTCAATGATAACAAAAGTCTGCTTTCATGATTTTAAATTAATTTTAATACACTTTAAAAGATATAATTTTCAAATTCAGGTAAAAACACCTGTATTATTTTGAAATAATACATTAGAATTGCAAAAAAAAACTGGCTATAGAGTCATAAATACAAATTAATTCAATTTTGTCGGGCTATACAGTATTATCTTGATATAGAGTCAGGAAAAACAGTATAACTATTAATCTACTTCTTTTCAACTCTATTTTTTTCATGAATCATGCAGAGAAAGAATCAACCTACAACGCAAATACAAAAAGTTATCAATATGTGGCCTGCATCAAATGTTACGAATTTTCAAATATTCAAAACGCTTTTTCTCGAAACTCACTTTTTTGAGATAATACCCTCTGACTATTCATGTGCGAAATCTTAAAAGGGTTGATTTGACACCAAATTAAATTTGGCTGCTATGAATATTGAATTTTAACGAGCTTGCATAATTGATTGGTTGCTTCGCTTTGTACAAATTAATACGACTCTTATTAGCGTATTTGGACAGTTCGGCAGTACCGAAATAAGGACCTATTCCTTTATGTTACGAGTGAGATTGCAACTAAAATGTAGAAGTAGATCAACCGTCGACTGTACATCATAATAACTTACTAGCTTAAATTTTACCCCTAGCCTCTCTAGTTTTTGACTAGCATTAAATGGTTTTAAACACTGATTTTCTTATATTTATATAGGACTGCTTAGTAAAGAATAAACACAGATCCAACATTAATTGTTTTTGTAAAAGTTTTTAATAATTAATTAATCAATTCATGTCCAATCTACTGCTAGATCTAGAGATAATTTTGACCATGGAAACCTGTTTTGAATAAGTCAATATTATTATTCAGTTGGGTAAATATTGTCTGCAAAATTTTCCTTTTTTGTAACTAAATCATGCCCAAAGTTTAGGTACTTGGAAATTGATGAGTTTTACTGCTCGCATTTTTCAATATTTACCGAGTATTATTTTTGCATTATTTCAAGTTGTTTCAATTTCAACCCCATTGTCGCGAATCAAAGATGGAGGGTTATTTTTAAACATGAGAGTTGTGTTAGAACGTTGGCGTCTCAATCAAGGACCCGAGTTCTATTCCCAGTGGAGGTAGACAGCTGTCACACGCAAACACAAATACAAGTCAAACTTATAACACAGATTACCAAAATAACACCCCTCATTTTGGGCCGGGGGTTAATAAATATTGTGAAATAGGCCACACGCTAGGACACCCCTTTTTGTTCGATTGACGCCCTTATGCCGTGTGCGGTAAGAGCTACCATGGGGTATCTGTGACTGGCCGACCGTACTACCTACCCACATTCTATGGTTTATCGGCGAATAGTAGCTGTCGGCGAAACGTGATTCGAACAATCGTGCGCCGATGAACCGTGGTAAATTCGCTGTACCAATATTACTAGAGGGACATTTTTTGTACCATACTATTATTGAGATATTATTGTAACTTAAGACGGAACGCGGGTAGCCGGCTGCTCCATACAAAACAAAATACAAAAAGGGAGACCTGTTTCCTCCCTGGATAATTATTTTAGAAAAAATATGTTTATATAAACAAAAAATAAAAAAAAATCAATTTATATGTACCTCTGCCATGTCCCTATGTTTTCCTTTTTTTTATTATTTTAGTTATTTTAATAAAATTTATTTAAATAATGAAAATAGTAAAAAAAGGAAAACATAATGACATGGCAGAGGTAAATATAGATTGAATGGCATAAACATATATTTTTTAAAGCAATTATCCAGGGAGGAAAAGGTCTCCCTTTTTGTATGGATTTGAGGTTACCCGCGTTCCCTCTTAATAAGAAGGTATTTGTGGTGATATTATTGTACCTTACTATGTATTTGCGGTGGCAAACCTCCATAAGACAACCCAGGTTTCATAAAGTTTTAACTAATAAGCATTTCCTTGTTACATAATTTTAATTAACTTAATAAATAGGCCATACAAATAACAGCTACTTACTCCATATTCATTATTCCCGCTGTAAAATATATTATGATCACGAATCACAAGTGAGTTTTTCCTTCAACAAAATATCGTATCGTGCAAAATGAAGAGCGCAACTTTATTTCCCATCATTTTCCTTCACAGCCTAGCGCAAACGGCCAAGATCCTCGTGGCTCTTGTGATGATGCTGTCCTATGCGCTGATCTTCTACGTGCCTGCTGACGTGGTCTGGAGAAGGATCCAGGACAGGATCCCGCCCTCCGCCCATCGCTGGTCCATTGCTGGGGTCAGATTCGCCGGAACTGTCTTGACGGGTAAAAAACATTTTAAGAACTAGCTGACCCGGTGAACTTCGTATCACCTGAATAGTTTGACTCTCCGCGTCAAAAATGGCGATTCCAATACAAAATGACCAATTTTTATTTCTTCTGTTTTTCAGCGAATCCTTTAACTTTTCCCATATTTCTTTGCTTTTAAACCTACCCTGAACTATGGTGAACTAAACAAAACAGTAAATATGCAAATCGGTCAAGCCGTTTCTTAGTTTTAGCGAGACTAATGCACGGCGATTCATTTTTATATATAGAAGATAAATAAATTAAATTGATGTTAAAAACCTAATGGTCCGGAAGGAAAATAATTGAATAGGTACCTAAATGGTTCCAATGAAATGCAATTAATGAGTTTTTTCCAATTTTATAAAACACGTTAATGTGAAGCAAAATGGCACTTACTGTAAACAAAAAAGCTGTGTTTGTAATTAAAAAAATTACTGGTTCCTAAGGACTTTGTTTCGTTGGGTAAGGATGAACTTTGTTTCTTTGTTTGACGGCTACCTTAGTTTGGTTTTGTTTGCCAACGTCTGATATTACTAGTGGTTTGCCCCGAACTGTGAACTCGCGACCGCATATAAATTTAACACCCCCATATCTCGGCAACCCCTCGACCGATTGGTCTCATGTTCGAACTTAAAAATTATTTTAATTTAATTTACCAGCCTACTAAATTTCATAACGATCCGACCAAATTTACTCAAGTTATCGTCGAACGAACATTCATACATACAAACATACAAACATACATACATACATACATACAAACGCCGGATTGTTCCAGTAGACTCGGAGAACTTTGCTCGCTTCGCTCGCTCGTTCAATTATTTTGAACCCTCTAATTACATAAATACATTTATTTGAATTTTGTATTTTATTTATTTATATTTTTAAGATTTTTTATTTGTGTGTCGTTTGTATCATACTCTATGAATTTAAGGGTTAAATCTCTTTTCCCCACCCACAGTGGCAATAGCCTGCGCGATACCACGCCTCGAGCTCTTCATGGAGTTAGTTGGAGCCGTCTGCCTTTCCGTCATGGGTCTTCTCCTCCCGGCTGCTGTAGAGACTGTCTGGAGGTGGAACCGAGGTGTCGGTCCCTGCGGGTGGATGCTGATGAAGAACGGCATCATAGGCCTGTTCTCGCTGCTGGCTATGGTCTCTGGCGTCGCGTACTCGATCAAGAGTATCGTCGACAAACTGTGATTGACTGCTCAGTGTTGATGTTGTAATCCTTTAACTCTTAAGAGTGACATGGTGCTTCTTTTTGTATGTGTGTGAAATTTAATGTTCATGAAGCCTTTAAAAGACTGGTAAAAACCGTTTCTGATTAGAGAAATTCACTAAGGGTGGCATTTATAATCATCTTCTCAAGATCGAGCTCAAGTAGGTGATCTCAGAAAACAAAACCAATCGAGCTTGAGTAGCTGTCAGCATATTAATAGAGACTTGACATTGAATTAGCCGACTTGAGCTTAGATCAATCTACAGGGTGCACTCTAAGTTGATAGCGGAACTAAGTAGGCTGTCTACTGATCACTATAAACAACTTTTAACAGGTGGCGAAAAAAATGGACCGAAAAAAATATCAGCTGTTCAATACAAAAGGTCGACTGAGTACTGCGCCAAATGTATGATGAAACAGCTGATATTTTTTTCGCTCCATTTTTGTCGCCACCTGGATAAAGTTGTTTGTAGTGATCAGTAGACAGCCTACTTAAAGTTCCGCTATCGACTTATAGAGTGCACCCTGTAGTGTGCTGATGTACTCTACAGGGTGCACTCTAACCCCTTTACTAATAAACGTGGAATAAACGTTATACCGAGGATAAATATATGGTTAAACCTCGTTATAACTTTTATTCCACGTTTATTAGTAAGGGGGTAAGTCGATAGCGAAACTTTAAGTAGGATGTCTACTGATCAATACAAACAACTTGTACTAGGTGGCGACAAAAATGGAGCGAATAAAAAATCTGCTGTTTCATACATTTGGCGCAGTACTGAGGCGACCTTTTGTGTGGAACAGCTGATATTTTTTTCACTCCATTTTTTTCGCCACCTAGTACAAGTTGTTTGTATTGATACTGATCAAGACATCCTACTTAAAGTTTCGCTATCGACTTAGAGTGCACCCTGTAGTATCTAGGTCAATCTAGTGAGCTGATGACTATTAATGCCACCTTAAGTAAGTGTATATAATCCGTGCGGAATGAGAATGGGATGCGACCTTTTGGAACTGAGACGCGCGCGGTAAGCAAACTCGCGTCGATGCAACCTTGTCAAAGTAAAATACAGTATGTTTTCGATTGACTTTGACAAGGTTCCTTCCCATTCTCATCCCGCACGCATTATACCACGTTCTTTTTGGTGACATCTAATAATTTCTAGGTGAATTACTCAATTCAGAAATCGGAGTGTAGCAAAGTTTGGTGGTTTTAATAAAGACAACGCCAGCGCCGCGGCTTATTTTTTTACGATAATTTATATGTATTACATTTTGTATAATGTTATTGGCTAAAGGATTCTGTTTTACATTAAGTACATTTATTTAGTCGAAGAGTGTTACGAAAAAATAAGAAAATCATAGTGTTAAAGTGATGAACTTTGCGCTGAAATTGTACTTTTACCTAAAATGTATTTCGGCGTATGTATTGCTAAATTATGTTGTACTTACTCGAACGTAAAGTTCAGCCAGGGTCTTAGATTAAACACTTATTGAATAAAACATTAAGACGATCCCTTATAATACAATTGAAAGAAGTGAACTTTCTTCTTTCAATTGAATTGTAGGGAATTCATTGTCGAACGAAGGTATGTATAAAAAAGTAAGTTTTTGCACGTTAGTTTAGAAAGTAAGTGCAGAACCCCGAGTCTGTAAGGCATTTGTTTTCTAATTTCTTAGAATAAATAAGTTTCATTGCACGCCCGCTAGAAAATAAAGAACTTTTACTTAGAACTCAAGATGTGATGTCCTACTTGTAAACTATAAGGTTTCGAGTAGTAGGTAACTTTACTCGTGTTAGCAGCTTGACTGGCAGAGCGACCGTATAACAGGTCCAAACTCTTTATGTTAGGTTACCCCGTAACCCCGTAACTCGGTTACCCCGTAACCTAACCTAACCGAAATTTAGTCGTTCTGACACCGAAGATGCTACAGGACGCCTTTGCAACTCAGTCTTTGCACATAATAATCCGCGCGCGATGAGAATGGGATGGAACCTTGTCAAAGTCAATCGAAAACATACTTTTCTGACAGCTCATAAGTTGTAGTTGTAACTAGATGTCGCATACGAGACTTGTTCTTTTTTATGCCAGTTCACGCTCGTTGGCCTTCGTAGATACGTCCAAACACATTTAGGTACTTATTAGTGGTGGAGCAAAATGAAGTGTTTCCGGTTTTACCATTCACTCATACAAGAACAATAATCCTACTCCTACTTATATTATAAATGCGAAAGTTTGTGAGTGAGTGAGTGAGTGAGTGTGTTTGTTACGTTATAACGCTGAATCCGCTGGACGGATTTGGATGAAATTTGGAATGTAGATAGCTGAGACATCAGAATAACATATAGGCTACATATTATCACGCTTTGGTGCTTAGGAGCAAAATAAACACACAAAGATTATCATATAGTGGCTATTTGTATAAAAGTGAACGACACAACCATTTACCAAAGACCCTCTGTCATCACGTAGCGTTGAGCTATTTAATTTCGTAAATCCATCGAAAACTGAACAACGGTGAATTTTAGTGCACCAAACAGGCCCAAATGTGCCGCAAAACTCAAACGATGAACAACCGTGAAGAAGTTGTTTTTAATTATCGCTGTCATCCGTCACTGTCACAAAAATGGTATATCAACAAAGCAATAAAGGAAAAATGTACAAGTTTAATTACTCAAAACAGGCAAAAAACATAAGTTCAGTGATAGCTACTTACAATCTGAAAGAGCCAATAAATCCTTACTTAAAAAACTCTGCATCCAGCAGTTTTATCAAAGCTCTTTACAAAGTTGCGGTTGCATCCTGAGATCTTTTGGCCAGAAGAGATGGGACGTCCGTTGAGTGCATTGCTGATTGCTGGTTATTCAGGGAAGAATAGGATGCACCAGACTTCGAAGATGGACGGATATTATGACCAAATCCACACAAAAACACCTGCATGAACTGATCCACATCGCGAGTCATAGAGCGCAATGAAGAACTCTTCTCTCTGCCCCCTTCAATGATGGTCACGATCCTCAGCATTGAGGGAACGACTGAATGGAATGGAGACCTCGAAGGAAAGTTAAGATACGATGTTCTGACCAAAAAAATCCGCTGTGTGTAGCTGTACTGTGCAAATGTGCAAAACATTATAGAGTCTTGAGCGACCATAGGCGCATAACATCAGTCATTGATGGTGTAACATGAGCACCATGACCGTTTCATTTCCATTAAGTACTTATTGAGTACCTAGAAGGACTGGACAGGTGAACTTTTACATAATTTCATTGTCGCCTATATATTCATTCTGGCATGTGAAAATCCCCGAACCGCCTGCGTGGTGGTGTTGCCGGCATGAAAGATATGTGAGGAATACATCCAGAAGAGGCAGATGCCGATGTTTCGTGCCAATCTTAACTGTACTGACTGACCTGATCATACCTGTCCTGATGCTCCACAGTGCAGCTGATAGGATCTCTCTAGAGGCGACCTCAGCGCGATCAAGTTAACGAGTTTCTGGGACAGCAAAGTGTGATGGTTTCAACACGAAAGAAGAATAAGACTGACGATTTAAAACCGTTGTTTCAGACTATGGTATCGTAGACGCTAAGAATACGCGTTTGGTGTTTCAGAAGGGCCGCTCATAGAAAAAAAAAACTACTCAATGTGATAGACATAATATTTTAAGTATCTCCTGATATTATCACATATTTTCTGGTGTCAGAACCCAATTATTATGATCGGCCTCTTTGATATAATATGATGCAAAATAAAAAATTAAAAAAACATACGGATTTTCAATTAGTTTTCTATAAGTGCCTATAATACGAGTAGGTAACGCTAACACAGAGCTATCTGTTGGAGATCTTTTACAGTTTTATAGAATTCCAGACAGATGTTGAGACCTGTAACGCAGCAAATGCTGATTATTCATTCACCCAACTGCGCAAGCTAAAGAGATGTATGTACTTGGGTTTCAAACTACCCATTAGGGCTCTCTAACATCGGGAGAGGCAGTGTCCACAAAGGCCACAGAGGCACGTAGTTTTTGCATAAAAATACTTAGAAGACTTGGAGCGAGACCAACTGAACAGAGAGAGAACCCAGCCTGAAAGTTTCCAGTCAGCAGCAGCAGATTAGCGGACTCTAAATTATGGGATAAGGCTAAAAAGAGAAGATAATCTTCAAGTTTGTCTTGAAATGCAGGTAACCGACGTTCAATCAGTTAGTCGCCGGTAACAGTAGGTATCTGCATCTTTACTCCGTTGAGGTTGGAAAAAGCAGATAACAACTCGTGGTCCATGGAAACCAAGTCTTGGGCCAACGCTTTGATAGCGCTGGGTGTAGGGTGGGGTTCATACTAGGTACCATTGCTAATATCCTTTTTCTTTTATCCACGTAAATGAAGTCGCGGCCACAAGCTATAAACTATAAACTGCTATCTTTTCCCCTGACTGATGTCGATGGCGGGGGAAAATAGAGCTACAACTTTTTATCTTAGTCAGCGCGGACGAAGTCGCGGGCAAAAGCTATAATATTTTATTCGCGAAAGTTTTTAAGTATGGATGGATGGATGTTTGTTATTCTTTCACGCTGAAACGGCTGAACGGATGTGGATGAAATTTGGAATAAAAATAGCTTAGACATCAGAATAACACATAAGCTACATATTATCACGCTTTTACACTTAGGAGCAAAGTAAAGCATATTATCATTTTTCTGTAGTCCACGCGGACGAAGTCGCGGGCAAAAGCTAGTAAATCATATAAACAAAACAATCGTGCAATTTTTCATGTACCAAATTGGAATGAAGTCTACGACGATGAAAGATGAAGTCACAGAGCAATGAAGTGAAGAAGACTTTTCTCTTTTGTAAGCACTAATTTACTCTGTGATAGACCCCACATGTCGGGCCAACGCCATCTGTCACAGCTTTTAGATCTATTTTTTAATTTTTTTTTAGCTGTCAGAAAATCCCTCATTTAATCAATATCAGGAAATGTTCTTCGGACGACGTAGGACATTCACAAAAAGGTGCACTTGTTTATGTTTGGTACAGGTAGCGTCACGAGTTATGAGCGCTCGACGAAACTGGTGGGGATGTCTGCGCAAGTGTGTACAATCGAGCGCAAAATGTCTAATATCCACGCGGGATCTAAGACTGACGCTGAGCTGAAATACAATTATTTTTTTGAATCTTTTTGAACTGTCTTTTTAAAACATTTTGTTTCGGCATTCTTTCTGCGATGAAACAAAAAAAAGATGTGCGCGACTGTACCCAGAGGCTAGAGCGACTGATCTACCAATCACGCGCCCGCGCTCGCCGGCGATCGCGCCTCTCCGTCGCCCCTCTCGTACCCCGCCAAACAGACCCAAAAAAATACTTCTGCGCATTCAAGGTCAGCGCTCATAACTCGTGACGCTACCTGTATGATCGATTGTTCTGGCCCTATGGGCCACCCAAAGAACATTAGGTATTCATATGCTACTACAAACATTATAATAATAATGCAAAAAGTTTAATTTAAATTTTCTGTCACCCTAACTTAGTGGTCCTAAATTCTGTTTTTTAATTCGACGCAAAAAAAATGAGGAAATGGTACCATTATTAAATATAATTTATGGTACAAAGTGGTAGATCTTGTGTGACCGAAAACCTTACTGCATCAAATACATTAATATTTTTTATTACTCCTAGATTTTTTTTAAAACACTAACGTAGCACACAGCACACACAATATTTTCTCAAAGGAAAAATGAGATTATTTGTTTTTTATGTTTTGGCAACACTCAGGTGTTGATAACCTTGGGTTTGATTTGACACATCTAAATCTACACTATAGGTAGGTACATTATAGGTACTGTTACCATGATGTTTTTGGTTTACGACCCCGCAACAGTGTATTTTTTTTGCATCCAATTAAAAAAAACAGAATTTACCTAGTTGGCTATAATATTTTGACCTTTGGGTATGAAAATTACAGGATTGAGGATGTGTTTTTCCTCCCTAAAAACATCGGCCGCAAAAAATTGCGTTCAATAATATAATTTTGTTGGTTGACGTTTTCTATAGCAGAAATAAAATAATAGTATAAATTCTTGGTGATACCTGATAACTTTGTTAGTGTTTAAGTTTATTCTAAAAAAGTACCTACTTATTATAAGTATGTAAACATTTTAGCTAAGCTACTTAAGTACGTAAAAATGTGATAAACATTTAGCAATAAATAACAAAACTTTAAATATTACGAAGCAGTTTTTTTAAATACCAGCGGAGCAATACTTGCATTATTTCGGTGGTAGGTATTTTTTTAGTTATGTTTTTTCAGGGAATGGTATTTCATGGCTGTTCTTTTGTACAGTAATAATAGTAGGCACCAGATATTTCCTCGTACTACAACTTTTCTCATAAAAACCTTATATGAAATAGGAAAATGGCCAATCATGCTACGTCTGCAGACGAGGCGTCCCTCCCATATTACCTACTACCTATTGACACCATGACTTGAAAAAATATTCCATTACCTTATTTAAGTCTCCATCAGCGAAGTTATAAAAAAAAATACCTACGTGTGTATGTGTAGTTATGTCTCTACAATATCTCTACATAGTAGGTATAAAATAAAGTCACGTTTAGCGTCTGTCTGTACCTATATCCGCTAACTCCTCCTAAACTACGCAATTTATTTTGACGCGGTTTTCACCCTCAGTTAGATATTTTTTCACGAAAGTTTTATAACAGATGGAATTAGGACATGCGGCAGAAACAAGAAATTTAGCTTTAATTGGGTCATAGGGTTCAGTATATGGATGGCACGAACGTATCTTAAGGCTTTAATAACTAGCGCTACCAATGATAAAAAAATGATGGCTTTTTTTATAACCCCCTTTTTGAAAAAATATACAACAGTTTTCTATATTACTAATAGCAATTTTTAGAACCTACAACCTGCAATCTAGGAACAACAACCTAGGCTACAATTTCGTTTATGCCAAAAACGGCCGTTTCTGCTAAAAGTTAAATTGTAGCCTAGATTCCTGGGTCTCAGCTCTGGGCTGATGGTTTTAAAAATTGCTATTAGTAATATAGAAAACTCTGTTGTTTAACTTTTTCAAAAAGGGGGTTATAAAAAAAGCCATGATTTTTTTATCATTGGTGGCGCTAGTTAGACCTTATGTCACGTTCATAGAGAATATCGAATATACAACCTTTTTATTTTTATACTTATTCCAACAACAACAAAAACAATACTTTTGTTGCACACGTGCGGATAGGAGCCCGGGCGAGTCGCTAGTGATATAAGTTGTTTTAACCATTTCTTTAGTAGGGCAGTATCGTTTCCATCTATCATAGGTACATAGGGTGGTATTCTAGAACACTACTTAAACTCAGTTCAAACTAGAACGCTACTTAAACTCTGTTTAAACTCAGTTCAAACTAGAAATCTCCTTGAACTCTGTTTAAACTCAGTTTAAGTAGAGTTTAGTAGTGTCGACTGTCGATAAAACAGTGCATGTTTTGATTTGAATAATTATCCCTCCCTTCATATCAAAACATGCACTGCTTTATCGACAGTCTGAACTCTGTTTAAACTGAGTTTAAGTAGCGTTCTAGAATACCACCCATAACGTCAAACGCAGCTGGTGTCTTGATCGCAAGCGATATTAGCAAAGGTCTCCGTCAATGTACGGTCAGCTACACGCGTAGATACCCCTTTTTGTTTGATTTACGCACGTATGCGATGCTCGAAAAGAGCTACCATAGGGTAGAGGTGACTGTCGCTGACTATATTATTATGTGAGACTTTATGTGTATATGAGTGTGTAACTTTATGTATAAGTTTAATATTTTGGCATTGAAGGTTACACGTGCGTGGATTTTTGCATTTGTTGATTTAATTTCACAAAGTAATGCATACAATCGTGGGCGCAAAAGACCAGACGTAGTACCTAACTTCAAGACTCAAGTGAAACATAATCTATTGTCAGAGCATATAGGTTTTTTGGGATGTAGTAAACTTTAGAGCTCACGATTTGTAGGTTTCGTGAACAAAAGAGGTGATGACGTTGATGTTTGATAAAAATGACTTTCGATTTCAAGGACTACGGAATCCAACTAAAACCTATTTAGTTCCAATTTCTGAAGTCGAAAACTACGCTCTAGGGCAAAACTAATTAGTTTCAATAATGCCTGAAAGCCCTGAATGGGCATCGTCACATCCTATTTTATATAGACAAATATAAGAAACTAATTTGAATATTTTCTTAATTTTTTATGTAAATATTTTTTTATTAATTATTTACAATTTCTAAAAGATTTGTGTATGACGTCACCAATGGCATTATGTACTAAGTTCATTGCATTCATTCATGCTTTTAAAAAATAAAATTATGTTGACGTTTGACAAACGTCAGTGTCAAGTCAACAAGAAAATTATTTTTCATCTCCCACGCTCGGAAAGTTTGTTGTTACTAGTAACTTACGATCGTGTAAAGGCCGGATTTAAACTATCTGAACTTTTGTGCGCTTCGAAATTTGAACGCGACGCCGGGACAGTCTTTCCCGCGCCCTATGGTTTTGAAAAAGAAAAAAACACTGGCCGTTTAAGGGTCCGTATAAGGCTAACTAGCGCCACCAATGTTGAAAAAATCATATCTTCCTTTAGAAGAAGTTTCTGGAAAAATCCTAAGATGAGCCTATGCGCCATGCTTTTCTAGATTTTTAAGTGTAGATACCCTCTTCGAAATTTACTTTTAAGCTAAAAAATTTTCGATAACCGCCAAAAACGGCCGTTTTTGGCGGTTATCGAAAATTTTTTAGCTTAAGACTAGAAATTGAGTTGGGTACCCACACTTAAAAATCTAGAAAAGCATGGCGCATGAGCTCATCTTAGGATTTTGTCAGAAACTTCTTCTGAAGCGACATATGATTTTTTCAACATTGGTGGCGCTAGTTAGCCTTATACGGACCCTTAAGTAGATGCCAGATCCCGATGGAAAATAAAACCTCATTCATAGTTCGTTTAAACGCGTATTTCAGCGAAAGCGATTGTTCGTGCCCATTCTCTATACAAAACTGTGAATGTAAATGGTGCATAAGCATCTTTTAAAAAGGTAAAGTCACGGAATAGAACATTCAGAAACGCGGTTTCTTCTTATAGTATTTTCAATATTTTGTACACATATTTATTTTTAAATACCAGTAAATAAAAAAAATGCTGCGCTTCTGTTTTATCAAATAGATAATTATGTTTTGGTTTGTTAAATACATTTTTTCAAACGATATTACTAATTTCATTTTTTATCTCCTACAAATTTTTAAGTTATATGGTATAAGTTCAGAATGCACCCGGAAAAAAAAACATTCTTTTATTTACATTATTTTTGTGTCTGGATCAGAGATGGGCGGTGGGTATATACCCAATCTACCCATTTGGGTATTTACCGGGTACATTGGGTATATACCCGGTAAATACCCGTATGCACCCATTTGCTGGGTATATACAATTTGTGACTAAAAATTAACAACAAAGTATGCCAATAAGTTCTACACCATGTTGCCTACACAAAGTACGTCTTAGTAATTTTTCGTTGAACGCATATTTACAAAGTTATGCATGTTTTTGTAATTTATTTGTATGAAAACGATTATTCATAAGGACATTTGTCTTATATTTTTATAGAATTAATAACGGGTATGTTTAAAAAGTATTTTGTCACACTTTGTGTGACTAATATAATAGTTTTTAATATGAATTTAACAATAATTATTATTGATTAGGAACCAAGTGTCTAAAATTTATATTTACATTGAAACGGTAGACAATACACTGATGATGTCAGGTCGTTTCGGTCTAATTAAAATGCGAAGACGGGTTAAGTGTTGCAAATAACAAAAATGTATAATCATAAAGTATGGTTTTATGTTTGTTCTTCCCGAACAAAGAATAACTAAAACTTATTACATACGTTTATTTTATTTTGCAAATGGCATTGTGCTCGAAATGCTATACGGTGAAATGTAAGCCGTCCAGCCACCTCTTTACGTCCGAGTCGGCCTCATCTACACCGCCGCCTTGGATGGCGAACAGCGGGTAGTCGTAGTTGATGTGGGACATCGTCTAAACTAAACCCGCCCGCACACGCACCTCGGGTCCGACCCACAGTTACATTTTGTGTATTTAGCTCCGCACACCTTCCCCGTAAGACCCGGAATCTATTTATTTGAGTCCAGTGCTTTCTGGGAAGATCTGAGCAGAGATCCACCAATACCGCCACTGTTTTGAGTTTCTTTTGGAATCCTGCTTCGATGTTAGAAGTTAGTACAAGCACTTGGTCAAAGCAACCCTCAATTTTGGTGGGATTTTGACCGAACCGGGGTTGCATCAGAGAATTGCAACCATCTTGCCATACCATGCAGGCCCATGAACTCTTGCAGGACGACAGAACGCTGATGGAGAAATGGCGGGATCGGTGAACATCTGCGGACCTGCCTAAAAAACATCTCGAGTCCGAGCCAGATATCCGTGTGCCAGGTTTCCATCTTCCCAGAAAGCACTGGACTCAAATAAATAGATTCCGGGTCTTACGGGGAAGGTGTGCGGAGCTAAATACACAAAATGTAACTGTGGGTCGGACCCGAGGTGCGTGTGCGGGCGGGTTTAGACGATGTCCCACATCAACTACGACTACCCGCTGTTCGCCATCCAAGGCGGCGGTGTCGATGAGGCTGACTCGGACGTAATGAGGTGGCTGGACGACTTACATTTCACCGTATAGCATTTCGAGCACAATGCCATTTGCAAAATAAAATAAACGAATGTAATAACTTTTAGTTATTATTTTTTCGGGAAGAACAAACATAAAACCATACTTTATGATTATAAATATTTGTTATTTGCAACACTTAACCCATCTTCGCATTTTAATTAGATCGAAATGACCTGACTTCTTCAGTGTATTGTTTACCGTTTCAATGTAAATATAAATTTTTGACACTTGGTTCCTAATCAATAATAATTATTGTTAAATTCATATTAAAAACTATTATATTAGTCATACAAAGTATGACAAAGTACTTTTTAAACATACCGGTTGTTAATTCTATAAAAATAAAGACAAATATCTTTATGAATATTCCTTTTCATACAAATATAATAGAATCAAACAACTTACGTGACTTGGGTGTAGATATTTATTCCTCCAGAATAATTCAGACATAGTAATCCAGATACAAGAAATATATTTACTTCAACACAATATGGGCAGAATATTCACTAGGTAGCACTGACTTCAATTTAGAAAACCGGCATAGACACGTCCGTTCCAAGCGAACGGCCGCCACCGAATGACTCAACTGACGGTGCGTCCGACTATTTATAGCGCAGCTGTCACTTAGTTTGCGTATTCGAATCGATGTGGCCAGCGTTACGGAAACCAAAAACTACTTTTAATAATCGACAGTTGATTAACAATATATTTTATGAATAAAACAGAGTAATAATAATAAAACCTAACACTCGTCCATCCTGACACCGTGCATGTCCTCATGCACGAGCCAGAAAAACACGAACCTAACACACGGCCAATTGAGTCCTTCCTAAGTATTTTTAATTTTTTTTTTTGTTTATTAACAAAAATCCACTGGAAACTATTAATAGAGCCAATAACGGATTTCATTAGTAAGTAGTAAGAATAGACAAAACATAGGATATCTAACTAGTGCAAAAACTTAAGAAACTAGACAGATCTTGTAGGTGCATCTATAGCAGCGAAAGGCTGTTTAGAGTAATATAAAATAGGTTAACATTAGAGTAAACATTTTAAAATAAGTAGGTTTTTATAATTTTAAGCAGTGGAGAACTTAGAAATAAGCCTAAACTAAACTATGCTAAACTGACAATATTAAATTGGTTGCTATGCTAGGTATATTACTAATTAACAAAGTGTTTATGTATGCCACTAACAGAAAAAGTTTTTACATTACCTATTGTAATTACCTACGGTTGGTTTTTTTTTTTTTACACCGTTCACATCTAATGATCCAGACGGATACGATACTTCAAGCGCACCGCTGGATCCTACGGTTGCGATACTTCAAGCGCACCGTTCACATTTTGTAATCAGGCGGATACGATACTTCAAGCGCACCGCCCAATCCTACGTTGCGATACTTTTCGCATCTTATTGTCAGACGGATACGATACTTCAAGCGCACCGCTGAATCCTACGGTTGCGATACTTCAAGCGCACCGTTAGAAAAAGAAACATACATATACTTTCCTTGTGAATGTGCGATACTTCAAGCGCACGATTCACAAGAAAAATCCCACGGTTGCGATACTTCAAGCGCACCGTTCTTGTTGTGTATACATATATTTCTTCTCTGTTTCCTTTCTTTTGCGGACGGTGCGATACTTCAAGCGCAGAGCGTCCACAAGAGAAAAGAAAAACTACGAATCAGACGGCACCATACTTCAAGGGTACCGCTTAGAATGTCATTGGGTACCGCTGGTAAATACGGTTGCGATACTTCAAGCGCACCGTTCACATTTTGTGATCAGGCGGATACGATACTTCAAGCGCACCGCCTAATCCTACAGTTGCCATACTTTTCGCTTCATAATGTCAGACGGATACGATACTTCAAGCGCACCGCTGAATCCTACGGTTGCGATACTTCAAGCGCACCGTTAGAAAAAAAAACATACATATACTTTCCTTGCGAATGTGCGATACTTCAAGCGCACGATTCACAAGAAAAATCCCACGGTTGCGATACTTCAAGCGCACCGTTCTTGTTGTGTATACATATATTTCTTCTCTGTTTCCTTTCTTTTGCGAACGGTGCGATACTTCAAGCGCAGAGCGTCCACAAGAGAAAAGAAAAACTACGAATCAGGCGGCACCATACTTCAAGGGTACCGCTGGTAAATACGGTTGCGATACTTCAAGCGCACCGTTCACTTTTGTCTCGATCTGGCAGCTCTCTCTCGGCGACTGGGGCTGCGATCAGGCAGCTCTCTCTCGGCGACTGGGGCTGCGATCAGGCAGCTCTCTCTCTGCGACTGGGGCTGCGACCAGGCAGCTCTCTCTCGGCGACTGGGGCTGCAATCAAGCAGCTCTCTCTCGGCGACTGGGGCTGCGATCAGGCAGCTCTCTCTTTGCGACTGGGGCTGCGACCAGGCAGCTCTCTCTCGGCGACTGGGGCCGCGATGACATTGGGCTGCGGTGACCTTGTCTGGGCCCTTCACTTCGCCACATCTCCACTTCGTCCTCAGCAGTCGCCCGATGTTTCATCGAGTTGCATTTTCTGGAACTTGAAACAATTAAGCTGAGAGTCTGTATAGAGAAGCTTAATAAACATCAAGATCATCGATCATAACCACCACACTTCAAATAATGAACCACAATTTTCATTTTAAAGACAATAAACTTATCGGGATGACGATTGCGACAAAGAACGCACATAAGTTCTTTTCTTTTCTTGCGAATTTATTCTACATTCACTCTGACTCTACCTTAACTCTACTACAAGGACTCTACACTAACTCTACTTGACTCTACACTAACTCTACTACTTTCTATGAAAAGCAGAAAACACCAGCGCCCACAGAACCTTCTACGATGAGGTGTAGAATATATATATATACACAGCGTACACAGCGTTATCTACCACCTCTCATATGGAGTGAAAACCACATGAACAATTCATTAGTCACATACCGCTTCAATCAACCAACCATACAGCAAATACTAGTGGTATCTGAATGGATCCACAAAATTGTTTCACACAAACAACATCAGAATAATAACCTACATGGTGGTACACTACACGAATTTGAAAAACACCATCATCATAGGCTTAGTTAGAAGTGTTGTAACCTTCAACGCTAAACAATAAAGAAGCATCCTACGAAGACACTGGCCCAACACCATCTCAAATGCCGAACTGTGGCAGATCATGAAGCAAAACCCCGTAACCTAAGACATCAGGGAACGCAAGTGGCGTTGGTTGGGACATACCCTGTCAAGATCCGAACACCACATCCCGTGTCGCGAATGGAAACCCGCCGGAGGCTCATGATTACCCGGAAGACCGTTCCAGACGTGGAAGAGATCCGTTCTCTCTGAGACGAAAGAGAAGGGAGCAACTTATCCAGAGCTACACTCCCCAGCCATGAACAGAGATGAATGGAAAGCCCTCGTTTCAGCCCCAGACTCCACAAACGAGTAAATGGATCAAAGAAGAAGAAGGTACACTTAACCATGATCAACCGGGCTAAACCAATGTTGTCTGTGAACTAGACGTACAATACCACCATCATTTCTATCCAGTCCCCAGTGACAAGCCGCCGCACGCCACTCACAAAACTGTAGCTGTACCGTAATGGGAAAATGGGGTCCGGACGGTTTCTACATTGACTCTGTTGGTACAACATCTATGTCAAAGTCCTTTGTAATTGTGTTTAATGGCCATCAAAAATACCGATCAATTGTAACTACCGGAATGGAGTACTGATATGTGACATTTGCGGGCGAACCTCCACCGCAAAGATAGGCTACATTAATCACACTCGGCCACACCAGCGAAGTCCATCACATCAGCAGCAGTTGCCGGACATCATCATCATCATCATAGTCTTAAACATCATCATCATCAATGGCTATCGGAAATGACCATTACTACAGAGATATCAAAATTAACCAAAGAACCCGAAACGGCCCTGAGTTCAACCTTTCATAACTAGTGTACGCAGTCAGTTCAAAGATCAGCTAAAGCTGAATTGTATTTAATGAATATGTTATCTCAATGTTATCGAATTTATTTTAATTTTAACTACTAACACATAGCGTAAGACTACTAACAAAATGAATGAATTTTTAAAATTTGAAATAATTGCATTAATAATAATAAAAAGAGTGTTGACCAATTTATTCTTATAAATCTCAATCAAACCTAAGATATCAGGCAACCCGAGCAGGTGGGTACGCAGGCAAGTCGATAAGAGGAATATTACGTCCCCATGCAACAAGGATGTGGAGGGAATACACAAAGAGATCACTGCACTTAAGGTCACCTACGTTTTGCGACGCTACGTCTCACAGGAATCAGCGAACGAGCGAGCTAGGCTCTCACCCGAACAATCAGACGCCTGCATGTGTGAACGTTAGCTTGACGACAACCAGAGCATCAATGGTCAGAGAGCGTCACGAAACCTGGCAGTTGAGTGAACCAGACTAACAGATTTTCAAGTTCGGACGTGAGCCAAATAGGCCATAGGATCGCCGAGATATGGAGCCGCAACGCACACATGAAATGTGCGCGCGCACTCGCCAATGTTTTCAGCACCCAACAGCAATCTAGGAAAGATGGTATTTAACGATCGCTCAATTTTCTTTCACTCCGGGCACCATCTCCCATTGGACAGACCCCAAATCATAACAGAGACCCTTTGTAAATGGTCAGACGCTAAAAAAGGTGGATACCACCACAAGGTGTTACAAATGGTAAAAACGCAAAAATATCATGGATGGATAGAGAAGTATCAGAAAAATAAACAAAGGCCTAGCGCTCCTAGAAACCATAAAACGGAGGAGGTTACATAATATTTCGGCCATATCCTGCAAGTAAAAATGCAAGGCAGCCGAAGACTTGGCGGTTTAACACGAGCCACACTCAGCTTTTCCGAGCCACAACGTCAACAATATTACTCACGAAAGTCCTCTAGCATACTGCGCATACACTCACAAAATGTTTAACTATATAACCTATAACTTTTATTTGAATCATCCTAAGGATTTTTGCTATTTCATTAGCATTCTATCATTATCATAAAATTGAAACTGCAACATCTCACCTTTTCTAAAGTAACACTGCGTCACGGCGCACGTGCACGGCGTCGGCAGCAAACTTCGCCCATCTTGACGCCCGCGAGTCTTGTAGCTCAACCAGCCTCAGCCTCACTCGGCCAGCCAGGATAGTCAGGGTACAGGGTAGTCAGGAACGGCAACGCGCCGTAGCCGGTCTTCAGTATGTTCTCCCAAGGATGATGGATTGACATAAAAATGGAAATAAAAACGAATGTGAATGATGAAAATGGAGATTCCTTCATTTACCTTTCATGTTTAGATAAATAAAAGGTTGATTAAATTGCCAAAACACACAATACAATTAAATAGGACAAAAATAACCTCACTAATAACCACTCGATAACAATAGAATGGCTTGATTAATTGAAAGGAAATGGCTAAAACAAACCTATTTTCGTATATTTTTCATGCAAAAACATATTTACTTGATATTTCATAGATTTTTACTTCAGCAAAAATAAGCCTCATGACAAGTGGGTGTGCCACTTCTGAAATATAATAGAATCAAACAACTTACGTGACTTGGGTGTAGATATTTATTCCTCCAGAATAATTCAGACATAGTAATCCAGATACAAGAAATATATTTACTTCAACACAATATGGGCAGAATATTCACTAGGTAGCACTGACTTCAATTTAGAAAACCGGCATAGACACGTCCGTTCCAAGCGAACGGCCGCCACCGAATGACTCAACTGACGGTGCGTCCGACTATTTATAGCGCAGCTGTCACTTAGTTTGCGTATTCGAATCGATGTGGCCAGCGTTACGGAAACCAAAAACTACTTTTAATAATCGACAGTTGATTAACAATATATTTTATGAATAAAACAGAGTAATAATAATAAAACCTAACACAAAGAAATAACAAAAACATGCATAACTTTGTAAATATGCGTTCAACGAAAAATTACTAAGACGTACTTTGCGTAGGGAATATGGTTTAGAACTGATTGGCATACTTTGTTTTTCATTTTAATAATTTTCATTATACTTGAAATCACAAATTGAATGTACCCAGCAAATGGGTGCATACGGGTATTTACCGGGTACATATCGGGTAAATACCCGCAGGTGGGTATATACCCGGGTACGTGCCCATCTCTGGTCTGGATAAATAAACTTCAGGAAATTATTAATAAAACGAATGGTTTTAATACCAACGAAGCTCAAAACTTTAGTGCGGCAGCCATAACTACAGTAAAATATGCTTTTAAAAGGAACTTATTTGACTCACCTGTTTTGCCTGTAAGTAGTTGTCTATAGAGTTTGTCCCGCTTGGCTAACAAAGTCATTTCCTCGCTTCTGTGAGATGAAAAGTTTTGTGTTTCGCACGAATGCAATATTATTTGCGTCTCGTGCTTCTGAATACCTCGCTACGCTCAGGTTTCTTTTTTTGAACCACTCGCTACGCTCGTGGCTCAATTTTAGAAACCTTCGCTAGCTCGGTTTTCAATACAAGCACTCGCCGCAAACAATAATTTTGCATTCTTGCATAACAAATAACTATTCTCAGTTATTTGACACTTTTGACAGTTGTTGTTGACGAATGTATTTTTTTAAATACCTATTTGTAGGCAATGGAACTACCGCATTAGAGGCTATGATGACGTCATCGAAAGTAAAATGAAGTAAACATTTTTGGCGATAAATATTAATAATCCGTTTTAATTTTACTTATTTAAACCCCTAATAGTAATCAGTATCCCTATTCCTCGAAATGGTTTTCAATTTACGACAATCGATGCCTCATGATGACTGATCAATGTCCATTCCTTAGTTTGATAATCAAATAATTAATCGTTGAAAATGGTTATACAAGGTGTTGGTTTGTAAAGTGACACCGGACTCGGGTGATTACATGATACTGAAGCAAAAAAATATATAAAAAATATAAATTATGTCAGTGAAAAATATCCAAAAATCATTAAATTACTATTACACTAACGCTAGCGGCGAGTCGGGCGCCACATCGCACGCGCGCTTTGAGAAAGCGGGGGTGTCCGCACGTCGCGGTTGTTATAGAACAACTTGAACAAGGTAATTTTTACATCAAACATTTTTAGAAAAACAACAATACAATAAGCTGAGTCGGGTGTCACTGACCAAAACAACACCCTGTATTGGCGATGGCGTTTCAGAGAAAAACTAAAACTGCTGAAGCCTTTTAACTTCGCGGATACTCACAGGTCTGTTGTTATTAATTCTCAGAACAACTTTGTTCCTGAATATTATACAAGCGGGTACTTCTTGAGATATTGGTATAAAAATATTCATAGCACTCTAGAGCCTTCGTTTTCGCAGAAATCAATTTATTTTATCATGTTTTTCAAAGTTTGCAGAGGCGGAAGTTGGTGGAGGTGTTTTACACGATTTCACAAACAAAGGAGAGAGTTTTATGGCCACCCAAAGGTTTAACATTTATGCGTGTCTTCCCATCCTAACCGATCTCATAACGGTGAAACTGCCACTAAAATTGAAGCCGTAATGGTACACCACGACCTCTAAATAAAATAAGTAGTAAGTAAGATGTAGCCTGCGAAATTGTACATGTCCCACTAGCTGGGCAAAGACCTTCTCTCAGAGAGAGAGAGTGCGAAGCTTAATCACCACGCGTGCTCAGTGCGGATTGGCGTTAAATAAAATTTTGATATCGGACTAGATTTTTTTTAAATAATTTTAAAATGAAAAAAATTGTTGCCAACATTATTACGATTTCTAGTTCTTTGATTTTAATTAATAATTAATAAAGGGAGTAGATATCCGACGCTGCAGCAAATGTAAAATTAAATGTCAAGTTCATAACATTCGCTGCAGAGTTGGATACCGAGGTTATTAAGCTTCGCTTTGTTGTTGTTTGTTCTCAAACAGATGATGGCTTTGTATGCAGCACAAGGTACCTAATTTCAAAGAAAAAGTTTAAACAATAAAACAACCTTTTTCCGAGCTTGATATTTGTCGCATGATTTGGTATTCAATTTTTATCAAGTTTTCGCGCCGCGTTAATGCGCCGCGTCCAACTTCCATTAAAACGTCGTTCCGGTCTGACATCATCTGCCGAACCGTAGGTAAGTATTATGATTTTTTACAAAGTGGAAAGCTTTTCAGTAGGTATACAACTATACAGTACTTTCAATGGCTTTTACCTACACTAAGACATTGTTTATCTCGACACAAGCAATTCAAGCAACCCCAACAAATCGGTGTGTTCATCATAATGTTCCGCATGATGGGCGCGGCGATGTTGTAGACCATAAACTGTCCCATATTATTTACTTTGGGGCAATTGAATTGAAACAAAAGTACCAAAATTATTTTTAGAACCTATTGTATTTCTCGACACAAGCAATATTAACCCTTATAACCCTACAAATCGGTGTGTTCCTTAATAAAGTTCCGCAAGGTAGGCGCGGCGATGTCCGCAAAGACACTCGGTGAGAGGGACTGTCCGCAACCGCGGCCGAAGGACACTATGCCCACCGCAAAGACAAAAATAGTGTGGGATTAGCGCTAAAATTAAAGTAGTTTTGGTGCAAACAGTTGTATAATTAACATAATTATGTCGTTTTGTAACGAATTTGTACCTACTTATGATTGCACTTTAAAGCTTTTTTATGTAGCCTTTAAAATGTCCCACTTCCGGAGAGAGGCTTCCAGTTTTATTATTTAGTATTGTTTACTATCGGACTACCGTATTAAAACAATAGGCATTTGTTTTTTTTTAACTAAGACATTGTATTTTTCGATACAAGCAATACTGACCCTTAAAAGCCTACAAATCGGTGTGTTCCTTAATAAAGTTCCGTACGGTAGGCGCGGCGATGTCCGCAAAGACGCTCGGTGAGAGGGACTGTCCGCAGCCGCGGCCGAAGGACACTATACCCACCGCCATGCCGTCCTGGATCGCTGCGCCGCCGGAGTCACCCTGGGAAAAGAAGTAAGAGTAAGATTTATATGACCCATTGGCTGGACATCCATTGGCTGGCTTCGATCAAGGATAAAACTAGATACAACATAGAACTCTGAAATGTGTCTTGAAAAATAGATGTCCAAACTGCCTTTGGGAGCTTATTTGCTCGTAGTCTATGCAATTAAAGTAAAACTGTACACTAATGCAATAAGGTTGACATTCGAATATTAGACGTATGGTCGAAATGATGTTTCGTATTGTTCTATTGCTGATATCATTTGTTTCTGTGGGGACAACCCAAGTAACATTTCATTTGGGCCTAGGTTGTAAAAATTGCCTTTAGGTTTTAGAAGGGTTGTACAAAGGTTAATGATTTGCTAGTTGGTTAAATTTAGTATTTGAGAATGATTACTAAGTCCTAAAACTAATAGTTTATTGTTAAAACCTTGAAGTTGCTGACAAGAGTTAACGATAACGTTATTATGACTTGTGTTTCAAGAGCTTACAGCCTCAGGATCTTATAGTTGTCGTAAGCTACTGATAAGGTTCTGGAAAGGCTGTCATTTAACTTATGTGTGATCTAAAGGTTAAATTTTTAACCTCGATATTACCATAAGGTTTTGAAAATTTGAAATTGCTTATAAGTAGTTTCTAAAACCTACCTACAACTTTGAGGTTAGATCAGAGTTGTCTAGGCAAACAAATTAGGACTGTGTGGTGAAAAACAAAACCAATAAGCTGTTGTTTTGCGCTGAAGGCATGATTCAATTCCTACAGGAATATTTTAAAGCTTGAGAGGCATCCTCAAAACCCGACAGTTGTCTCCGCGACTTCAAAGAATAGGTATACATTGTAAGCATTACGCGTCTTGAAAAATGAACCGACACAGGGTGATACAAAAAAAGGAGTGGAAATTTTAAGCGTAAAGTGCGTAAAAATGTTATGAATGATTAATACAACGGTAAGTTTTATTATTTTTATTATTTACTAGTTGTAAACTTCTGTTCTCTGTAAACTTCGTATCAGTTCGATTTCGCTATTTATTTTTTTGTAATTTTCAGCTGTTCCTTTAAATCGATGAAGCCATTTTTTTTCATTTAGTGACACTAATGGAAAGCTGGGTATTCAAGATAATAAGTACACATTAAATTAATATGTATTTTTTTTAATGAAATAGATGTTTTGGTGAAGGTTTTTTTGGAAAGTATTAAAACATTTTTCACACTAAAAAAAATACAAATACCAATTTTTACAGAATGTATGTGTAATAATGGAGGATACGACAACAAAATAATAATAATGAAAAATAAGGGAGGACCATATACCACAAACATGTTTTTATACTTTTAGAATACCACCCTTAGGCCCGGTTTCTGAATTGAGAATTTTACTAACCAAATGCTTAGGTATCGTTCTGTCACTGCAGATGTCACACAAGAGAATGTGACAGAACGATACTTAAGCATTTGGTTAGTGAAATTCTCAATTCAGAAACCGGGCCTTAGGGTGGTATTCATGAACGATACTTAAACTGAGATCCAAATTGAACTCAGTTTAAACTTAGTTTAAAGTGAGCTCAATTTTGAACTTACTTTAAACTGAGTTCAAAATTCTAGGGTCGGCAGACTTAACCACATAAGTCCTATACAATTTCTATAGGACTTATGTGGTTATGTCCGCCGACCCTAGAATTGATCTATGTTTAAACTTAGTTTAGTGAGATCAATTTTGAACTTACTTTAAACTGAGTTCTAAATTGATATTATTATTATTCGAATCGAATCGAATCCAACGGAATCTAATCGAATCGAATCGAATCGAATGTAATCGAATCGAATCGAATCGAATGTAATCGAATCGAATCGAATCGAATCGAAACGGATAGAATCGAATCGAATCAGATATTGCTAGATTCATACTGATTCAAGTATCAAAATTTTAACTGCTCATATCTCCGAAACGGCTAATGCTAGACCCATGTTTATGGTACTCTAAAAAAAGGACTTGACGAGCTTTATCTGATGAAAGCAACAAAAATAATAAAAAGTTATTAAAAATTTATAAAAAATAAGTATCAAAACTTTAACTGCCTATAACTCCTAAACGGCTAATGCTAGACCCATGTTTATGGTACTCTGAAAAAAGGGCATGACGAGCTCTACCTGATAAAAGAAAAAAATAAAAATAAAAAAGAAGTATCAAAACTTTAACTACCCATATCTCCTAAACGGCTAATGCTAGACCCATTTTTATGGTACTCAAAAAAAGGGTTCGACGAGCTCTACCTGATGAAAGCAACAAAAATAATAAAATGTTATTAACTAGTGGTTCGCCCCGAACTTTGAACTCGCGACCCCATATCTCAGCAACCCCTCGACCGATTTGGCTCATGTTTGAACTTAAAAATTCTCTTTACCTTATTTACCTGCCCACCTGACGATCCGACTAAATTTACTCAAGTTATCGTCGAACGAACATTCATACATACATACATACATCGATTGAATTGGATTTGATTTGATTTGATATTGATTTAATTCGATTCTATGCAACTCGAATCGAATCAATTTAAATTAAATTACTAATTTGGGTCTAGCATTGGCCGTTTAGGAGATACTAGTGGTTCGCCCCGAACTTTGAACTCGCGACCCTCTATCTCAGTAACCCCTCGACCGATTTGCCTCATTTACCCGCCTACCAAATTTCATGACGATCCGACTACATTTACTCAAGTTATCGTCGAACGAACATTCATACATACATACATACAAACGCCGGATTGTTCCAGTAGACTCGGAGAACTTCGCTCGCTCGTTCAAATATGGGCAGTTAAAGTTTTGATACTTCTTTTTTATTGAACGAGCGAGCGAAGCGAGGTCGATCAGGTAGAGCTCGTCGAGCCCCTTTTTTAGAGTACTATGAACATGGGTCTAGCGTTAGCCGTTTAGGAGATATGGGCAGTTAAAGTTTTGATACATCTTTTTATTATTTTTGTTGCGTTCATCAGGTAGAGCTCGTTGAACCCTTTTTTTGAGTACCATAAACATGGGTCTAGCATTAGCCGTTTAGGAGATATAGGCAGTTAAAGTTTTGATACTTGAATCAGTACACACGACAGCACGTCGACCCTTACACGCTAGCACTTTGCTCGGTTACGTTACGGGCGATTTTACAACAACTGACGTGTTGTCGTGTGTACTATGAATCTAGCAATAGCCGATTCGATTCGATTCGATTCGTTTCGTTTCGATTCGATTCGATTCGATTCGATACGATTCGATTCGACTCGTTTTGTTTCGTTTCGTTTCGTTTCGATTCGATTCGATTTGATTCGATTCGATTCGAATAATAATAATATCAATTTTGAACTCAGTAATACCAGTTGGTTAAAGTAACTTCAAAATTGATCTCACTAAACTAAATATAAACAGAGATCAATTTTGAACTCAGTTTAAAGTTAGTTCAAAATTGATCTCACTTTATACTAAGTTTAAACAGAGTTCAATTTTGATCTCAGTTCATGACCACCCTTAGAGCAGCCTGTAGCTGTTTGTTGAACGAAGGTCAAACCAACCAAAACTTAAAAGCAACAAATTTAGCTCAGTGGTGGTTTTCGCAACTGGTAAGTCTTGGACAACTCCTGGTAATAACCTTGAAGCGTTGAAAACAGCCTTGTCGTTTGAGGTAGCTCCGCGAGATTACCTTCAGCTCTTATTTTGGAAAATCTTAAGAGCTCTTAGCTGTTACAGTTCTGAAAAGGAAAAACATAATACTTTCAAGTAATTTCCTAACGTCAGCCATATTTAATATTTTAAAATGAAAAAAAAAACGAAACAAAACCAATATTTTAATTAAATAAAGCGTAATCAAATACCATGTGCTACACGATTTATAATATATATTTTTCATATGAATAGTAGTTTGATTTCTGATGTGACTTACCACCGATCACCAATTTATTTTATTTTATTTTATTAAAAAATATCCGAAATGTTTAACTTATGAAAGGCCCGTCTTGTATACAGCACTATTATCGTAAAGTTTCACGATGAAGTGCCAATCGCACTATATTTTGATTATTTCCTGACTTTACCAAGCTACTTATTATTTTTATAAACACTTTGCTTATCTAGCCATTTTGAAAGATGGCCGAACGAAAAAGGAATGACGCCATTGTAAATAAGTATTTGAATCTGTGTAAAAAATCTTAAACAGAAGCTATTTAAAACTTGTAAGTCCTGGAAAGGTATTTATTCATATCCATCAAAAAGGTTCTAAGTTGTCATAGAGTTACATCCAAGACTAATTTAGAACTTATAAGTTGTCTTGCAAGGTTATAATAACGTTAAATTAAGGTTGTGAAGGTTATATTTAGGTTCTATGCAAGTATTGGAAAGGTTCTGGATTTGAGCTATAGGTTGTGCTGTAGCTCTCAGAAAGGTTCTAAAACCGGGGCCCTTTTGGCACTCAGAAAGTAATTACAAGGTTAATATAACTTTATTGAGAGTTATAAGACTTACGAGCAGATTTCCATACAAAGGTTCTAGAACCTGTTCAAAACCTTTCTACAACCTAAAATGTTACTTGGGAAGTTTTTATTGTGATTTTATACGTAATGCGGATTCTATGGGATTTAGTTCGGTGTTGGCTGGGCAAAAATCGATATTAGATAGAAAAGCATACAGGCATAGCGCTTTGCTGAGGAGGTGCAAGCGATAGTGGAGCGGTGCCGGGGGGACGTTTTCATTTATGCGTGGGAAGATCACAATATGTCACCCTTCTCGCACCGCTCCACCACAGAAGGAACCTACTGAGTTCATTATACACTAGTGGTTCGCCCCGAACTATGAACTTGCGAGTGTGTAACTTTTTGCTGACCCCATTTGCGCCCCCAGGCGCGCGCACATTGCATATAAACTTTACAACCCCATATCTCGACAACCCCTCGACCGATTTGGCTCATGTTCGAACTTAAAAAATATTTTAATTTAATTTACCCGCCTACTAAATTTCATGATGATCTGACGAAATTTACTCACGTTATCGTCGAACGAACATACTTACAAACATCCATACAAACATACATACATACAAACATACAAACGCCGGATTGTTCCAGTAGACTCGGAGAACTTCGGTCGCTTTGTTCGCTCGTTCAACTACCGAAGGTACATAGGCCTGAAGTAACCGATTTGTTACCGAGGGACAACCGATCGGTTTATGTTTGTGGAGGAAAACATCGTGACGAAACCCTGAGCGTCTAATGCGCAAAGTGAAATAACCAATCTACGGAGGGCAATTAATACAGAGGTCTTAGCCTGTAACGCAAAGGTGCAAAAATTTTATTAATGGTGTCGGTAATTTTGATGTTTTTGTAGTACAGCAAAGAATATTCTGATTTAATTCTAGAGGATTAGTTCTCTGGTTGTGGGAGAAAAACGAGGAAACCCCGGTTTTGTCCTTCTGCTGGGACGCCATTGACACGCAATTGCGTTACAGGCTACGGCCCCAGGTTTATCAACATCATAATTAGGTACTACGTAGGTACCTAGGTAGGTAAGTAATATAAAAACGTCTTTCCCACGTTCATACCTTTTTTTAGCTGCGGAGATGTTCCGACAGTTATGTCGCTTGTACCTAGTACCTATGTAAGTAATTGTGTGACCATGTTTTGTTTTTTTTTAATCATTGTATACGTATTTCAGTGGATATCAATAAACGTCTTTCTGCCTATCTATCAATACTTAAAGAGGCGGATGCAGGTGAAATCTAAAAACATTGCACTGCCAATTTTTATTATGCAATCCATAGATTGCATAAACTTGCAGTAAACATATGGCAATACTGAGGGAGATCTGTCGAAATGTAACATAGATTGATTTAGTACGTTTTTGGAGAAGACGAAGGTAACTGACCTGGCAAGTTCCCTGGCCTCCTAGGAAGAAGTTGCCCCCACAGAACATGTTTCTAGTCAGTACGGTGATGTAGCTGGCTTGGCACTCCGGCCGATAGACCACGGGTATCTGCACGTCGTACAGCCTGTCCGGAATGCTTGAGGCTCCTTGCTGGAAAGACATAATAGCAGCTTGTAGTATTGGTTGACAATTAACTATGTTGACCACAGACTAACATCTGGACCCTGGTTTCCTGGTGGAATCCTGTGTTACATTTAAGTCACGCGGTTTATCGTCGGAAATATCCGCAGATACTGTGAGTGTTGTGTGCTGGCTCATTACAAATGACAATAGTGATGTGAGGGACGGGGTAGTTTCCGAACCGTCACCACAATAATCAAAACACTCGTCACTCCAGTCTACCCGTGACCACAGCAACTGTAACGCGGCCGGAATATCAGGATAAATAAGGTACCTAATTTATTTGCCTAAAAACAACCGCGATTCGACCCATTTTGAATACTTGAGTACCTATCATCCTACTCGGCGAACTAGAGAGGCTAGAAATTCATGGAAATCTACTTCGATGGGTGGAGTTCAGACCTCTCCACTCCAACTGCTCCCAAACTCTCTGGTGCATATCGATCTGACTTCGTTGATAATATAATCTTACCAGTGTACCGCAGGGCTCGCATCTGAGACCCCTCTTCTTCTGCGCCTATGTATGATACGGCGGACTACTCTCCATCCTCTGACCATTTTTTTATACGCGAATGATAAGAATAGATTCTTTAGGGATGACAGAACTACATAACACTTGTTAAACATCTGGTGAAAAGAATGTCAAACTGTTAAAATAATTGTAAAAGGTGTTTTGAGCTTGTGGTTGATTTGTCGTTACATATTCGACAAATATAAATAAACTGACCTACTATTAAATAAGATAGGTAACCTAACTACCAAAAACTGACTTAAAACGTGATGTGAAAGTAATCAAGAAGACCTAAATGTTCTCGAGAGAAAATACCAAGATTATTTTCGCCTGGAAATAAAAATAATAAAACTTTTACTTAACAAGGAAGTTTTAAGTTTCCTCGCCACTTCTGAAGTCTAACTAGGGCATGAGAGCCGCGTAATAAAATCTGCGTAATTAAATGTTACCATAATATTATTATTGTTATCAAACTCTCTCTCTCTTTTTCGAGCTTTAGTCCCACGTGGTGGTGGGGTCAGCTTTCCTTATTTTCTCTCTCCACTTCGCCCTGTTCTTGGTGTCGTCTTCGGAGGCTCCGCATTCTATTATTGTTATCAAACTAGTACAGAAAAATACGTTGTGGTCCATTTAGCCAATAGGTAAACCCAGATTTTGAAAAGAAAAAAAAATCATACCACGAACCATTTTTTATCTACGTCTACACGTGACTCAAAATATAATACGGTGTGATGCCAAGATAAGATTTAATTTTATTTTCGATCGCCTGAGCAATAAAATTGAGAAAAAGATAAAAAAAAAGATAAACCTCCGATTTCTGAATTGAGAATTTCATTAAGCAAATACATAAGTATCGTTCTGTCTCTGCAAATGTCTCAAAAAAGAACTATCATGCTCTCAGCACGATAGTTAAGTATTAACTTAGTGAATTTCTCAATTCAGCAACCGGGCCAAAGATAAGTCATTGTATTACCTCAGTACACATAAAAAAATCATAGCATACCTAGTCCCTTATTATTTATGGCATTAGTTGAATGAATATTATGCACATTAGATATTAATTAAATCACTAAATTCCTAAGACATTCGCACAGATACTTTATCAGATCCTTTATGCTTGCTGTTTAGTCTATTTTTGAACCGCAAACCCAAAAACAAATAATGATCTTCGCCCCCTCAAAATAAATTAGATTTGTTCTGTTATCCAATTTTGTGTAGTCCTTGTTATTTTTAAGAAGCACTCAAGAGATACGCAAAGGAAAACACAAAGACACAGAAGTTCATTCCGACAGTAAGCAATAACAATAGACCTGAAAGTGAAAAAAATCAGGAATTGCCGTGAGGTGACAGGAAACAGTCCTAAGGTGCCAATTTTAGGAATTGATCATCAGAGGTTAACATTTAGGAATTCCAAATTCATTAATTCATTCATAATTTAAGATCTATTGTAAATTGCATTTGTGTTTGGGTCAATAAATTTATTTTATTATTTTATTTTTATTATTACAAAACAATTTTTTTTTTATTGAATTTTATATTATTTTATTGTTACGTCATTCGCGTGAATGAAATTATAATCGTACCAAGTTTGATGCTTGTTTGTATTACCATTTTTGCGATAGAGCAAAAAAATATTTTATATAAAACGTTTGTTGTATGGGGAGTTGGGGACCGCCCTACAGACGGACAGACAGACAGCGTAGGCAGACTAATAGGGTCCCGTTTGGCACCCTTCGGGTACGGAACCCTAAAAAGAAAATTTCCACGTAGCATAATAAAACTAAAAACATCCTACATAACCGACATTTTGTGTTTTTCTGTTTCGGCCCCAAGGGCAAGGCTCTTAGGACTTGTTACGCCGAAATCTTGCTATAAATTAGGTCTGATGGAATGTGGTAATAATGATTTCCTGTATATAATTTAGCTTCACCTCTTCGTGAAAGGTATTGTTTTCGTTAAATATAAACTTTGTTTACCAGTTAGTTGAAGGCCGGAGGTGGTGGTCTAGTGGGTAGAACAGTGGACACTGAAACGAAAGGTCCTAGGTTCGATTCCCGGTGCGGGCATGTATCTATGACTTTGTTTAATTTCAAAGTTACGTACATTTGTGAATTTGTAGTAGCAATACCACTCGCTGACGGTGATGGAAAACATCGTGAGGAAACCTGAGCGTATGAGGCATTATACCCTCAACGCAAAAATCGCCAACCCGCATTGAGCACGCGTGGTGATTAAGCTCGAACTCTCTCTCTGAGAGAAGGCCTTTGCTCAGCTAGTGGGACATGTACAATTGTACAGGCTACATCTTACTCTTACTTACCAGTTAGTAGTCTGTGATACCTAGACTCAGTTGGTGCCTAATTAAGGGTGGCATTAATAGTCGTCGACTCAAGATCGAACTCAAGTAGGTGATCTCAGAAAAGTCAAATGCTACTGTCAAGCCTTGGCTAATGTCAGTGTCAATCTCAAGATAGTGTCTATTAATATGCTGACAGCTACTCAAATATGACATTAGCCAAGGCTTGATAGTAGCATTTAACTTTTCTGAGTTCACCCACTTGAGATCGAGCTAAAGTAGGTGATCTTAGACGACTAATTAATGCCACCTTTAGAACCTTTACGCTTTAGAGAATACATTGTTTTCGAAGCACATTTGGTTAAGTAAATTTTGAGTTGTTGAAAACTTTTTGCCTCCAATAAAGTTTAGTTTGACTTCTAACCAAAGAGAGCGAAATAGGTACCAAGACCTTAAATAAAGAATGAGTAGATGACGTGTATTCTGCCTATGGCCTCACCTGTAGCTTCCAGATTTGATCATTGACACTGACCAGAAAAAAAAGAACAGGCTCAAGGTAGGTATATAATATGGAACTTTCGTGATTATTATACGAGATTTTATTAAAGTATCGTTTCTTTTTTCAATGCCTAATTCTGACAGGCTAAAAGTTTGCCAGAAAGCGATAGAGCCAGAGCAACTTAAGAACACCACATACCTATTATCTAAGATGTTATGTTTTTGTGTGCAATAAAGTATAAAGTAAAGTAAAGTACCTCCTTGATGCCGTGGTGCGGGGAAAATGAGGGTTAAGGCTGCCATACACGGTGAGGCCAAACTGAACAGACAAAACTCAGTCCTTCAGGTTAGGTCGATGTGATTAAAAGTAACCGCGTAGGCCTTAAGGGTCCGTATAAGGCTAACTAGCGCCACCAATGTTGAAAAAATCATATCTTCCTTTAGAAGAAGTTTCTGGAAAAATCCTAAGATGAGCCTATGCGCCATGCTTTTCTAGATTTTTAAGTGTAGATACCCTCTTCGAAATTTACTTTTAAGCTAAAAAATTTTCGATAACCGCCAAAAACGGCCGTTTTTGGCGGTTATCGAAAATTTTTTAGCTTAAGACTAGAAATTGAGTTGGGTACCCACACTTAAAAATCTAGAAAAGCATGGCGCATGAGCTCATCTTAGGATTTTGTCAGAAACTTCTTCTGAAGCGAGATATGATTTTTTCAACATTGGTGGCGCTAGTTAGCCTTATACGGACCCTTAAGGCTGGAAGATAGCAGCGTGGCGGGAAATTCAAAATTTTCACAATTTTTTACATTTTGTAGCTAAACTGATAGTCTTAGCAGCTATGAAAAAAAAGCTGCATTTTATGATGAAAGCAAGCCGCTTTGCCCAGTGATAGAAGGGACAAAAATAAGCGATTTGACTCGCAGCAGCACAAGTTTCATCCCTTAGGAACAGAGAGGGCGCCACTTCTAAAAATAAACTTTGAAAATTTCTAACAGCCTAACGGGTAAACCGATTTCAATGATTAATATCTTAATCGATAGAAAATTACTTATTGTACAACCAAAAAAATATAATTAAAAAAAAAACTATGCTGGCTGCCGTAAATCCTACGTTTTCTAATTTTTAATTTTTTATTTGTGTATTTTTACTGAACTATGCAAAAAACTTGTATAAAAAGGGTATATTTTTTGAAAGTAATATCGTTACTAATTTAATAATAAATTTAATAAAAAAAATTGCATGTTAATATCTTTAGTAGTTTAGGAAATATTTAGGTTTACATGTGCTGGAAAAGCGGGGTATTGCCCTCGCGTCATAGTAACTAAGTAGAGAAATAAACTTATTTTTGTGATGGAATCTAGCCATTTTGCACAGTGATAGTGGATACTAAAATAAGCAATTTTACCCGCAGCAGCAACATTTTCATCCCTTAGGAACACAGATGGCGCCACTTATTTAACAAAACTTCAAAGTTTTGTCTAAAATAAACGGCTCTACCGATTTTCATGATTTAAACGCCCAATGGTTGGTTTTTATACCATAATACATATAAAATATAAATAAGTCAAAAAAGTATTGGAAATAAAAATAATAAAAAATAATTTGTAAAATAAAAGTGTTTCCATTGAGGATGATGAATCTTGTATTTATTCTTTCTAGTTTTTGACAAATACTTACACATCATTTCTCGTTTGCCTTCTCACAGATGTGTACAATAAGGTAATGCCTAACAGTTCACGAGTTTCCTTATTTTATTTGGGATACTACATTGAATACATTGAATACAGTTTACTCAGAATAAGCGACTAAAAATTTACGTATACCAAATAAAATAAGAAAACTCGTGAACCGTTAGGCATTAACGTTGTTGTACACATCTGTGACAAGGCAAACGAGAAATGATGTGTAAGTATTTGTCAAAAACCAAAAAGAATAAATACTTGATTCATCATCCTCAATGAAAACACTTTTATTTTACAAAATATTTTTTATTAATTTATTTCCAGTACGTTTTTGACTTATTTATATTTTATATGTATTATGGTATAAAAACCAACCATTGGGCGTTTAAATCATGAAAATCGGTAGAGCCGTTTACTTTATACAAAATCTTGAAGTTTGGTCAAATAAGTGGTGCCATCTGTGTCCCTAAGGGATTAAAATGTTGCTGCTGCGGGTAAAATTGCTTATTTTACTCTCCACTATCACTGTGCAAAATGGCTAGCTTTCATCACAAATAGAAGTTTTTTTCTCTACACAGTTACTATGACGCGAGGGCAATGCCCCGCTTTTCCAGCACATGTAAACCTTAATATTTCCTAAACTACTAAAGATATTGGCATGCAGTTTTTTTTATTAAATTCACTATTAAATTAGTAACAATATGAATTATAAAAAATATACCTTCATTATACAATTTATTTGCATAATTGAGTAAAAACTGAGAAATAAAAATAAAAAAAATACAAAACGTTGGATTTAGGGCAGCCATTATAGTTTTTTTTTTAATCTTATTTTTTAGGTTGTACAATAAATGATTTTCTTTCGATTAAGATATTAATTATTGAAATCGGTTCACCCGTTAGGCTGTTAGAATTTTTCAAAGTGTATTTTTTGAAGTGGCGCCCTCTCTATTCCTAAGGGATGAAACTTGTGCTGCTGCGGGTCAAATCACTTATTTTTGCCCCTTCTATCACTGTGCAAAGCGGCTTGCTTTCATCATAAAAAGCAGCGTTTCGGTAAAAAATGGCCGTAGCTGCTATGGCTATGAGCTATTTTTGTTCAGCGATTTTTCGTTCGCGGAAATAACAAAGTATTCTTTTAATTATTGTGAACAATAGAACAACAATAATTCAGCCGATTATGTGTTCTGGTCTACGATAAGTTTTTTGGTCAGTGCCACTGCTTCGTAGACCAGAACACATAATCGGCTGAATTATTGTGGTTCTGTTGTTTACAATAATGAAAATAACACTGTATTATTGCCGCGAACGAAAAATCGCTGAACAAAAATAGCTCATTTTAGCTACAAAATGTAAAAAATTGTGAAAATTTTGAATTTTTCGCGACGTTGCTATCGTCCACCCTTAAGGCTGTAGCATCCATACACGGTACGATTTTAGGTCAGGTCAGGCGAAACTGAAGGAAAATCCCCTCATGTATGGTAGGCTTTAGAGTTCATTTTCTTACCTGCATACGTCCCCATCCGCTGACAACCAGCTCCGTGCCCCCTCTCATGAACCGGTTCTTCCACGGTAGCGCGATAGGCTGTATCGTCTCGCCGAACTCCAGTGGCTCCACAGTCTTCATGACAGCTACGTCCTTGTCGAACTTCGGTGTGTCGTACTCCGGATGGGGGATCACGGACGCTATGGGGATGATGGTGCCGTTTTTACGAAACGTGCTGCCGGCTCGAAGGACCACGGTCGTTGGGTCCACGCTGCGGAGAAGTGGGTTTGGTGCTTATAATTGAACGAGCGAGCGAAGTTCTCTGAGTCTACTTGAATAATCCGGCGTTTGTTTGTTTGTATGTTTGTATGTAAGTATGAATGTTCGTTCGACGTTAACTTGAGTAAAATTTAGTCGGCTCGTCATGAAATTTGGTAGGCGGGTAAATGAGGCAAAGAGATATTTTGAGTTCGGACATGAGCCAAATCGGTCGAGGGGTTGCTGAGATATGGGGTCGCGAGTTCACAGTTCGGCGCCAACCACTAGTAAATAGGCCTTTGCATCTACGTAATGAGATTATTTATATACAGCATCTAGTGGCACCTTTACTCACACTTTTTTTGGTTTGACCACTCGGACGCGGCAGTGCCTGAGACATTGCATAGCTTAGATGGTGCTAAAGGGTGATTAAAACTACGGTACTCGTGAATGTGGTTTTTTATGCAGGTGATTATTATATAGACAGTACCTAGTATACTATTGTATACTGTTTTTGCGATAGGGCAAAAAGTATAAAAACACGTTTGTTGTATAACAATAATATTTGTTGTATCCCGTATGGGGACCCGTTTATTATTTATTATTATTAAAACTATATTATTTCTTAGATAATCCACCATAATAACATATAATAATTTCTATCTCTAGGCTATCTATTACGGTTCCAAAAATACAGCCGTTTAAAGTTAGATGACAGACGTACAGACAGAGAGTGTAGGCAGAGTAATAGGGTTCCGTTTGGCACCCTTCGGGAACCATAAAAATAGTTTTATTTGATTCTGAACAAATTATGCGCCCACACTTTAGAAAATAAGTTAATGTTGACAGAAGACGCAATCTTTGGGAAACTTTTGTTTGAAAGGTGATAGCAGCCGTGCCAATTGAAAGTTCATTAATTGTTCGTCTGCGTCTGCGACAGATGGTTGCCCATTTTCTGCATTTTAAACATAGACAATGGGCGTTTTAAAGCCATTTTAAGGTTTTCATTGTATCTTTAGTCAGTATGTTCCTTTATTTTAGTTCTAATGTCTTCTATCCAGGGACCCAGCCCCTCTACCAAGACGCATTTTTTATTATTTTTTTTATGCGTCAAGACAATTTTTTTTTATGTGGCGGAATTTACAAAATTCAATAAATCACGAATGAAGACTAATTTTATATTGATATTTGAATAAACATTACGAAGTATATATAAAATCAAAGGATGAATATGCGAATTAAAAGAGAAATTAATTTTAAAACTTTGTCAATATGATCGCAACGGCGTCAAGGGTAACCGGTCGGCCAAAGCAAGGAAAATATGGCCAGGTGGGGATTCTCGGATGGTGGCAACTTGAACTGTTTGTGTGGTACCCCGCAAACAATGATTCACCTCTCATCATGTCCAGCGAGGACCTTATGGCGGCTAATAACAACGCAGTTAGCGTTGCGGAATTCTGGGCTACAGCCATTTAAATTAGATTAAGATATCGGTCTGCCATCGACACGCAAAGAAGAAGAATGTCTTCTTACGTTATGTTCCGATCACAGGTATATTTCACCGAACTAAATCCCATAGAATCCGCATTACGTATAAAATCACAATAAAACTTGTCCCCACAGAAACAAAAGATATCAGCAATAGAACAATACGAAACATCATTTCGGCCATACGTCTAATGTTCGAATGTCAACCTTATTGCATTAGTGTACAGTTTTACTTTAATTGCATGGACTACGAGCAAATAAGCTCCCAAAGACAATTTGGGCATCTATTTTTCCAGACACATTTCAGAGTTCTATGTTGTATCTAGTTTTATCCTTGATCGAAGGTATATTTGCTTAATTTTTCCTTGCGGCGTACAAATTAGGTATACAACTTAATTAAATCCAAACCTTTCGGTCCTAAGTTAACATCCTGCCCGGTTTTCATTAATTAAGCTCAATTATATAACCACTAGCTTTTCGCCCGCGACTTCGTCCGCGGTGACTAAGATAAAAGCTCTAAGGTGCTTGCAGCTCTATTTTTCCCCTGTCAATTTCAACCCAATCGGTCAAGCCGTTTAGTAGTTGACATACTGACAGCAGCACCCCCTACTGGGTCCAATTGTATTTTTAAATCATCCCGGAAACCATCGAAATACCCATATAAAATTTCAACCCAATTGGTTCAGCCTTTTAGAAGTTATGTGAAAAAGATAAGTACGGAAGGATAATTCTTACTACCCGCTGTCCTATTACCCGTTTTCCCGTAGGAATGAAGCATTTTCCTGCGGTAAAGAGTAGCCTATGTTCAACAGGGATAATGTCGACTTCTGATGGTAAAATAATTTTTCAAATCGGTCCAGTAGTTTCGGTGCCTATTCAATACAAACAAACAAACAATATTATTATAGTGTAGATGATAATTAACTCAATTCAGTTGGTCAAGTATTTATTGTCAGCATCGAGCGCTTTTATAACTTTTTGTGAGAATCCACCAACTTAAAGTTTGAACGAGGGCCTTTCCTTAAGTACAGTCGACAACACTTTAAACAGTCGTTTGTTTTGTTTTGTTGTGAAGTAAGTAGCCCGTAAAGATAAGATAAAGTTGCAAAGTAACCGAGTAGAGTGCCGACTTGTAAAGTGCCGAGCTGTCGACTGTTACTACAGGGTGCACTCTAAGTCGATAGTGGAACTTTAAGTAGGCTGTCTACTGATCAATACAAATAACTTGTACAATGTGGCGAAAAAACTGGAGCCTAAAAAAAATAGAAGTTAAAAACTAAAACCCGACTACTAAAAGGCTCAAAACAAGACCTGTTCATCCTTAAAATAGACTCATAGATAATTAATCGTAGTCGGAGGCCATCGGTTTATCAAATGCGAATGTGGTGTCCTCCGACTACGATTAATTATCTATGAGTCTATTTTAAGGATGAACAGGTCTTGTTTTGAGCCTTTTAGTAGTCGGGTTTTAGTTTTTAACTTCTATTTTTTTTTCGAGCTTTTTAGTAAGTCATTTTGGACGATCACCCAGAATAGAACCAAGAAGGGCAAAAAAAAATACACTTTTTGAATTTTTTTGTTCTATTTGTTATGTTGACGCTACATGTGTTATACATTTTTGAAAAGGTCTTTTAAAGCCCTTTCATTTGATACCCATGACGATGGTATCCGATAATTTTTATTTTTAGGTCCACCACTTTAGGGCGCAGCACAGCCGCCATCTTGGTTTTTTTCAAAATTAAACTATCCTATGTTACCTGGGTGATTAAGACGAATCCAACGACACCTCATTTGTTGAAATCGGCCGAGTAGTTAAGGCTCTGCGAGGGAACAGATGAACACACAAACATACATACCCACATACATACATACATACATACATACATACATACATACATACATACATACATACATACATACGCTGCTAAAATCATAACCCTCCTTTTTGCTTCGCGTAGTCGGGTAAAAATATCTGCTGTTCCATACAAAAGGTCGACTCAGTACTGCGCCAAATGTATGAAACAGCTGATATTTTTTTTAGCTCCAAGTTTGTCGCCACCTAGTACAAGTTGTTTGTATTGTTCAGTAGACAGCCTACTTAAAGTTCCGCTATCGACTTAGAGTGCACCCTGTAGTTGATTAGCAGAGGTTGGCTGATGATGATTATTGATGGTGGTGATGCCCCAGTAACTTTTTCATGGCAACAAATTGAATGTTACTGTGATGTGATGATGTTTAATATTGTATAATCCGTGCGGGATCAGAATGGGATACTACCTTTTGGAACTGAATCGAAAATGACAGTTCTCGAGTAGCGTCAGTAAAAAATTTGTTAGTTCTACGTTCTATCATAGAGGGTTATGAAATTGAAAATACACAAAAAAAAATGGTTGTAATCTAAAAGGATTAAATGTTATTGCATTAATTGAATAAAACGTGATAAAACTAAAGCAGACACCAACGCGCAAATAAAACACAAGCATGTTTCGACGCGAGTTTGCCATAGACAACTAGAGTTTGCCAAAATGCTGACGCTACAGATGACAGGCGGACCGCGAGCGTCTCAGTTCCAAAAGGTATTATCCCATTCTGATCCCACACGGATTATATGCTTACTTTTGAGCACAATGAGCCGCAGTCAGAATATAATTCTCGCTCACGATGAAACCGCCACAGAAGTACGAATTATTCACGATAAACGACACTTGGTACGGGTGCTCCTCGATTGTGGTCTCTTGGCCCCCGACAATACGGTCGTCGAACACTTCGTTCGGCATGTTGGAAGTGTCTATTGGTTTGTCCCAGTTTTCGACGTCCGTCTCTGACGTTTGCTGATCATTCTGGGGTCCCTTGATCGTGTTGATCAGGCTGGTCAACTGCTCTTGGAATGAGGATGCGAGGGTTGCGTCTGGAAAAAATATTGGTTGTGGTCAAGAGTTTTAGTTTTCATCTTATCCAGCGTGCCGTAATAAATGCACTCAGGAGGATCATATCAATTTAGTGCTAACGTAGTTGAATTTTCGGATTACTGGGCCAATTAAGTTGAAAGTAAACTTCTCCGCCTCGCTCGCTAGTTTTACAGGGTAATAGCACCCGGTTAATAATGTACTTTGTGGCACCCGGGCACAAACCCGGTGATAGGGATCACAACCAAAATTTTTTTTTTGCTCTATATCTTTATTTTTAAATTAATAAAATGTGAACGCTGTCGCGGAAAAAAGGTATTTTTTTAATATTGTTTTAATTGATTTTCACAGTGTTTTAACAACTCAAAGCTATGCAAAGGCACCTCACACACAAACATATTTTTTTAATTTGAGCTAGGTACTTAAAACCAAAAACAAAATAGATATGAAAAAAATTAAATTTTGAGGTTATAAAATAAAATTTTATTTTGTAAACTTTTTTTATAGAATTCATATCCTGTTGTCCTGTTACACCATTGTATTTTGTTGAACGTACGTCGCGGTAATACACTAGTCTATCATAGTTGGCCTTAGTTTTGTATATTTCTAGTGGCATGCAATTAATCCGAACACTTCCTATTTTTACCCGACTACGCGAAGCAAAAAGGAGGGTTATGATTTTAGCAGCGTATGTATGTATGTATGTATGTATGTATGTATGTATGTATGTATGTATGTATGTATGTTTGTGTGTTCATCTGTTCCCTCGCAGAGCCTAAACTACTCGGCCGATTTCAACAAATGAGGTGTCGTTGGATTCGTCTTAATCACCCAGGTAACATAGGATAGTTTAATTTTGAAAAAAATCAAGATGGCGGCTGTGCTGCGCCCTAAAGCATGTACATTCGCATTTGATAAACCGATGGCCTCCGACTACGATTAATTATCTATGAGTCTATTTTAAGGATAAACAGGTCTTGTTTTAAGCCTTTTAGTAGTCGGGTTTTAGTTTTTAACTTCTTTTTTTTGCTGACCGTAAGTAATTGGGTATACTCATGCACATGCATGCGGTGTTGCTTTTGTTTAAATTATGCATCCGATTCCGCGGCGTGGTCACACAAAACATGATTCCGCAGGCATGAAAACGTCTAGAAAGGGTTCATACTTTAATTAATGCTAACATATTTATGCATTGTGTTAATTATAATTTATGTGGGACGTGACAGTCAACCCTGAGTTTTGATTTGAAGATCGGGCGGGGTGTTATTTTTATGAAAAGCTTCGTGGAACACAAATGCATTTAAATAATTCAACGTATCATATATGAACTTGGGATATTATGAACAAACATGTTTTGAATAATATGTAAACAGACTACGGCGGTCGGTGGGAAGACCAGCAGCTCGATGGTCGGATGACATCGTTGTGTCGGCGGAGGTTCCATGGATGCGGATGGCGAGGGACCGTGAGAGGTGGCGCGAGGGGAAAAATGCATATACCCAACAGTGGGCAGTGGTGGGCTGATGATGATGATGAGACTTGTTTCGCGCATAAGGAACAATATGAAAAGATGAGGACTCTTGCAACCAGACGACAGCACGACTGCGCTTGCGGCCAAACCCACACTTACCTAACACCACACGACCTATAGTATAAATATATTTGTAAGGTTAAAAAAATCGCTGGGGATAGCATATCCTACAGTACCCAGACTATCCATTTATTTTATACTATAAAAGCCAATCTAGGAAGTACTGGCTGCGTGCTGTATACAATTGGACAGCCAATAAGTAAGAAGCAGACTTGCTTCGCAATCTCGGGAATATCGAGCACGTAAATGGGAGAAACATTTCCATTTCTTTCAATATTCTAGCCGCAAGTTTTACATTTCCGTTTACGGTCCTCCCATAAACAAACGGCGGACTGCAAAAACTGTGCATATAATAGTTATTTGTTAGGCAAGGATGCAACATTATTGTTTGCAGCGAGTGCTTAATGTATTCAGAAGCACGAGACGCAAATAATATTGCATCCGTGCGAAAAACACAACTAAGAGCCACATAGGGTATCCTAGACTATGGCGGACCGTACCTAGTACAATTTTAAAATTGTCACAGCAAACTGCAAGGACCGATTTAAAATCGAAAATCTTTTTCGGACCGCGTGCGAAATTGCTGGATTGCATTTTGTTGCAAGCCTTCTCTTAGGCCGGCCACACACAGATGACACAGACGGAATTTCTGACGAAAAAAAAACGAATGGGGGTTCCGAACGCAGTGACTGCATACAAAGTCTATGGATCGCCACACACAAACGTTTTTTTTCCGTCCGGAATTTTTCCTTTTCGAAATTTCGCATGGTAGCCCGTGCGTCAGGAATCCCGAACGAAAAAAAAACTTTCCGAAGGCAACATTTCCATAGATTTTGTAAGAATTGCATCACACTAACGATTTTTCCGCACGGAAAGTGTGTTGTGCTGAGTAATCTGTAGTTCATCGCAACACTGTAGGGTCTTAATTTTTTTTCTTTTGGTCATATTTCCCCTTTTTTTGTTTAATAATTCTTCAAAAGAATAAAAATACTTAAGTACCTATTATAATATTTTTAAACTCTCTAAGTAGTTTTTTAGTTAGACGCAACGCTCAGCATGGCGTTTCATTGCGTTACGTGTTTTTAGAATATTATGTTGTCTGTGAAAGCTCCGGGATTTTTCCGAACCGAAAAATCGTGTGTGTGTGATGGTATGTAGGTACGGTTCGTTCGTTTTCCTGATTCGTTTTTCCGAACGGAAAATTCCGTCTATGTGTGGCCGGCTTTATAGGTACCTATGCGTCCGTTTTGTTGAAACACGGTATTTAGTGAGTCTCGCTAGTGCAATGAATTTTATCCAGATTTCATCATTTGGTTTTTCATGACAAATTCGGCTTCGCTGGGAAAAGTATTTCAGCAGTTGTCGCAAAATGTGGACTCTTCTTTGCAACCGGGTTGAGGTAATTGCTTTTGCGCTTTTCATACCCGATTTTTTCTGTGGATGGTGCCTGTAGCATAGCGTAGCAGTTAGCACCAAATAATATATCGACACACCTACTTGGTTGACCAAGGCCGGCAACAGTAATCGACAATAGACTGATAAAACTTACAAGGTAAAAAACACAACCGGGAAAAGAATCCGTAACAAGGAAAAATAATAAGAGTTAGAGAAAAATCGGCCAAGTGCGAGTCGGACTCGCGCACTGTGGGTTCGGAACCGCCATGCAATTAAAAACACTGGTTATACGGACCCTCGGTGCGTGAGTCCCTTTTTTATTATTTGTTGTTATACTATAAAATTAAGGAGTAGGTAGGTAAGCCCTATAATCGCACCAAGTTTTATGCTTGCATGTTTTATCGTTTTTGCGGAAGAGCAAAAAGTTTCCTTTTTCTTTGCTTTGAAATATGAGTCAAAGGAGTTCCTTTATTAATTATTTTTATGCATAGGGCGCCGCGTTCAAATTTCGAAGCGCGCAAAAATGCAGATAGTTTAAAATAGGCTTTTCCACGACCGTATGTTTATAGTAACAGCATACTTTCCGAGCCTTGGAGATGAAAATGTCATACAGGTACCTGAAAGATGGCTGGTCCCGAAAACTGACAACACTAGAACAGAGACCCAATACATTTTGGAAATTTTAAACACCAACTTTTCAGAGCTCAGATTAGAAACTACAATGCAGTGCTAAATGGGCGGGTATTTATCATAAAATTTGCCTTAAATACTGTTAGACTTTGTATTGTAAATCACCCACATGGAGAGTTAAAAGTACTTTGATGTTGTTGGTTAGATACGCTCTAGGATACCCTCATGGTAGTTGATGGTATCTCTTATCGCAAGTGGCATAAGTGCGGCTATTGAACAAAAAGATGTATCCTGCCGTGTCGCTGTCTGTACTATATTGGCAAGTGCAAGATAATGCTCAATGATTGATAGGAATGTTGGCAAATATTTTAGAAATTTTGCAGTTACTGTAGGTACGGTCGGCCACAGTCACAGATACCCCAGAGTAGCTCTGAACACACGCGGCAAAAGGGCGCCAATCGAACAAAAAGTTACCCCTAGCGTGTGGCCGATTATACGTGCGGTAGAACTAGGCATACTGAACTTCGACAAAATATTCAAACGGAATTACGAAAGAACATTGCGACAGACGTAATTGCGGATAGGCTTTAGAGGGGCACAATTAAAATGTAAAGTTCGATAGCGCGACATTCTAAGTAGATCAACTTTACTGATAAAGAGGTATAACCCGTGTCATTAAAGAAAACATTTAGGATGAACTTCAAAACACTCGCCCTCTCGCTCTAATTAATACAGTCAAAGCGAGACAACGGTAGGTTTTTAACTCCGTCCTAAATGTTTTCTTTAATGACACGGGTTATAGATTAAAAACGCCTTTGCATCCACGTAATGAGATGATTTACGCAGCGTCCAGTGGCACCTTCACTCACACTAGATGGGTGAAGACACCATTCGGCGCTGCAGTGCCTGGGACATTGTTTTAGATGGAGTCGGCTTGCCCAGCACCTACACCATCCTGACAGCTTAGTCGGCCTAGCCCACAGGAAAGACAAATCAATACGTGTGGAGCCAAGAACCTATGCCACGGGTTTCCTCACGATGTGTTCCTTCACGATTAGCGAGTGGTTTTGCTACTTCAAATTCACAAATGTACACGACGTAACGCAAACGCAAAAATCGCCAATCCTTACAGCCGATTTCTGAATTGAGAAATTCGAGCAAGCACTTGATAATATAATCGATCAAGAGCGTGACAGAATTATACTATTAAGTATTTACTCAGTAAAATTCTCAATTCGGAAACCGGGCCTTAGGGGCACGCGTGAAGTGAATCAAGTGAATCGTGATTCAGCCCGAACTCTCTACATATATTCCATTCAATTGTATGCAAATATGGCATGAAAAACTTTTTTCTAGTCTAGTCCTTTGAGCAAAATGTCCTGCGTAAATAATGTCGTAAATGCTGAGGACCCTTTTATTTGCTCTTGGACGTTTTTCAATTTGCTAAGTGCTGTCTTCTTCTACTTTTGGAGTCCGAAATCACGGGAATACTTAAGTAATAAGTAATAATTTTATTTGTTTAATTTACCTCTTTAGTTAATTTAATGTTAACTGATAAAAGCTCTATAAATTTTAAGTGTACAATCGATGCATGAAAACACGTGTCTGTATTTTATTCGAGCGCTTTTTTAGCGACAGGCATTTTCACAGTTTGGTTACTTATGGATGGTAGACCTCGCGAGTCTGTCAAGTCTACGGAAATCGAGCCGCTCCGAGCTTCGCTCAACGCGGGACTCGGCCTTCGGCTTCGCGACATGCCGAGCTGACATTTCTACAGCTCGCTTCCGGTCTCGCGGATTGAAGTGTCTGATCGTTTGACAAGCACTGTTCTAAAAAGGGGCCAAATAAAAAAGGGCACAATAATCATTTGTACTAATACCTAAGCGTCATTTCTATACAGCGTCATTTATTTTTACAGGGTGATCAACAAAAAGACAATTCTGTAAAAAAAAAGAAAAAAAAAATTATAACTTCAAAATTGAAAAAAAAAATCCTTTTTTGTGGACTTAATACATAAATGGTAGGAGCGTAAGCCTACTATAATATTATGAGGACCACCACCCCACTGTATACATTGTTATGGGTTTGGTGTGCCCATAGTATAATGCAAACCTCGTAGGTACCTCGCAAACCTACGTTTTCTGTGAAACACACATAATCAACATTATGAGCCCACATTTGCCCACTTCTGGGTATAGGTGTTTTCTCCTTCACGCCATCCTCTTCAGTCTCTCACTGCATGCAGCCGCGAATCCTCTGTCGCCTTAGAGACTAATGTCGCCTGACCAATCTAGCCCGGTAAAAAGTAGTGTAATCTTGATAATAATTTTAATATCATCTTATTTTAACATCTAACAAAATCAAAAGAAGACATTATTAGTCTTGCAAACGCTGAATAATAAGCAAACAACAAAGAAAGAAGTGGAAATAGACATTTAGATTAAAAATATAGATAGCGTAAGATCATGTAGGTATTGTTCTAAGTTAGACATCATCACGTAAACCATGTGGAAGAAAATGTAACTATTTTGAATCAGCAAATTGGCCCGGTAAATTACTCGTACGAAAAATATCATCTTAACCCATCACAAAGGATTGTTTCTTGTTTACCACAGTTCTTTTTCACCACACTTTTTAAAGTGTTCCTCTTTCACCACAATCTATGGAAATTACAGTCAGGCTACACAGAAAGAATCATGAGCCGCGAACCAGTGGCGCTGAGTCGGCTGAGTCCCACAGGGGGAATCTGAGATTGTATTTAATTTTATACTTTCTTTTTAACTCTTTTCTCGGTAGTGTTTTTTTTATGAACTACTAAGACTTTTTACCCGACTGCCCAAAAGGAGGGTTATTTGTTGAAAAAGTACTAGGCTTACATAAAGTCGTAGGAGACTCACCACCTCAGTGCTCATATCATAACGTGGAATTAGTTAGTAAGATTTCGGAACAAAAGTACTGGGCTTGCATAATTATAGTAAGAGGCTACACCCAAATAGGCGCAAAATAGCGCCATGGTAGAGAAGCGGCTGCTCTGTGTAGCCCAGTCGTGTGAGAGATATCACACGATAGATTATGGCAATCGTGCTGGGTTACTCAAAGACCTCCGATGTTCACTTGTATGGGATCTAAACCTATTGCGTAAGTCTTCATTTTCTTCCTTCCTTTTAATATTGACATACGTTGTCACTTTGTCGAATAAAATTAAATGAGAAAAGCACAATTTTTGCGTCTCCGCGAAAATACAAGACCCGTTTGCCTATATTATTGAATTAGTCAGACAGACTTGATGTAATGGAATGGTTTGGTTGGTAGGTACTTTCAGTTCTTAAAACAACTTAGGATAATTTAATTGATATTGACAGAGTAGATTGGATGAGAGATCAGAGACAAAAATGATCCTTATGATGAGGACAATACGTGCTTTCCCGCTTTGTTGGCGGTCTTTTAACACCCTGGAGAGTGAATGAAGGTGTCGTATATAAAAATCATCTCACTACGTAGATGCGAAAGCTTTAGTTTTAGGCGACTACGGTACAGCTACCATCTTATTGATTTCGCAATTAACACTTAAGACCACAACAATCCTTAATCCACTTCTAGATTATATGATTGTATGCAAATACGAAAGACTAGGGGCATCATAAATCAAACCAATTCCGCCAACTTCGGTACTGAAGAACAATCCACTCGCTTATCTATCGCTTCAACAATGGGTGCCTTTGTGAGGGTGAAATGCGAAGCTATTTCACACTACGGAGAGTTTTCCATTTCCACAAACCGACCATTGTATGTGTAAGCTCCACTCAGAACAAATTGTATGACGCGGGGGCCCCGGATATTTTGGTTACAACCAGTCTTAAATATAAACAAGCAAAATATAAGCAGTAAGCAGCGAAGTTCTATTAAAGGTTCACTTGATAAGAGATTTCACTGTTTGTGTGACAACTTTGGTTCATGACTTTGATTTTATAGTGTTCATGAGTTCTTATCATGGCTTTATCTTATTCTTATACCTACCTATTCTTAGGGTGGTATTCCAGAACGCTTCTTAAACTCAGATCAAACTAGAACGCTACTTAAACTCTGTTTAAACTCAGTTCAAACCAGAACGCTCCTTGAACTCTGTTTAAACTCAGTTTAAGTAGAGTTTAGTAGTGTCGACTGTCGATAAAACAGTGCATGTTTTGATTTGAATATCCCTCCCTCCATATCAAAACATGCGCTGTTTCATCGACAGTCTGAACTCTGTTTAAACTGAGTTTAAGGGTAGACGATAGCAACGTGGCGGGAAATTAAAAAAATTCACAGTTATTTACATTTTGTAGCAAAACTGAGCTTTTTTTGTTCAGCGATTTTTCGTTCGCGGAAATAACAAAGTATTCTTTTCTTATTGTAAACAACAGAACAACAATAATTCAGCCGATTATGTGTTCAGTACTGGTACCACGAGTGCTTACTGTCAATGTCACTGAAAGTGACAAGTTGCATAAACAACCTTACTACTATAGTATTAGGATACATGACAGACGTCCGGCGGACGTCCGGCACAGCTTTTTCGCACTCGTGGTAGCTATACTGGTCTACAAGTTTTTTGGGCAGTGCCACTGCTTCGTAGACCAGAACACATAATCGGCTGAATTATTGTTGTTCTGTTGTTTACAATAATGAAAAGCCTACTTTTTTGTTTCCGCGAACGAAAAATCGCTGAACAAAAATAGCTCAGTTTAGCTACAAAATGTAAAAAACTGTGAAAATTTTGAATTTCCCGCCACGTTGCTATCATCCCACCTTAAGTAGCGTTCTAGAATACCACCCGTAACGCTTTATTCCCAACTATGCCCTTAGTGGCGTTTACCACCCCGGTGGCCAATAGTACTCTTATTTGATAAAGATAAAAGATAAAATATTCTTTATTGTACACCGATATAAATACAGGCAAGGAAAAAAACTTAACTAAACAAGGAACAACTTTCCCCTTCGAGTTCGCCAAGAGATTTGATAAAAAAGCACAAGGCTTACATAAAGCTTACATCACCACCTCCTACCAACATTACAGGGTTTGTGAGCCTTAAAGGCCTACCACACGCACAAGCTTCCCCACAGTTTTGCCAGCGCAAACCAGGGCCCTTAGCCTGTAACGCAATGGCGGGTCAATGGCGTCCCGGCAGAAGGACAAAACCGGGCTCTCTTCGTTTTTCTCCTACAACCAGAGAACTAATCCTCTAGAATTAGAATCAAAATATTCTTTGCTGTACTTCAAAAACATTAAAAGGACAGGCAGCGTTAGCAAATCGTAATTGAAGTCGTCACCTGACAGCCCATTTTGGCACCATTGTGTTACAGGCTAAGGGCCCAGCTTGTTTAATGAACACTGCGCGGGTAGGGCGGTAGCATTCGCCAGAGTGTGGACGCACAGTGTTCAACGTACAAGCTGGCTTGCGCAGGCAAAACTGTAGTGAAGCTTGTGCGTGTGGTAGGCCCTTAATGCCAGTGCCCATGAGTTAGCTCACCAATGCATACCTTATGAGGTAGTAGTGAGCCTACAGTGGGCTCCTATTGATCAATACTATGCAATTAAACTATCGTTTTTATTTACCTTTTTATGGTACCCGGTGATTAACCCGGCGGAGACTGAAAAACAGTTTGTTGGCTGAGTCACCGACCTTTTCAAAGGTGTTTGTCATTTAAGGAAACTGCATGTTCGTCCTTTGGAATAAAGTTTATTTTTATTACTTTATGTAAGCCTAGTGATTTTTCATCAAATATCTTCAAATCTCTGTAAATCTGATTAATCGATTAGTTTTATTGTCACGTGTGAAATACGTCAACCGAGAAAATCTAGATAGCTGACACAAAGGGCTACCCGAATCACCCCCATGTATGTTCAGGCATTTTTTGTCGTTTAGAAATTATGAGGCTTTTAAGGTTTGTTTTGAAAAAAATACCTATTTTTGTTTTTTTTTATAACTTTTTTTAATTTTTGGGTTCTCAGATAACTTATCTATCACAAAAAAAAATAGCTATGGACTTTGAGAGGTTACCGCAATTTTCATCCAAAATACAAAAATGTTGATTTTGAGCAAATATCACTGAAATAGTATGGAGAAAAAAATAAGTAGAGGTCTGAAGGACGTTTAACTTCCTCAGAATAATACAAAAAACCTCTCTGAAAAGTCAAAAGAAAAAAAAAAACCAATGCTGCGTTTTTTTAAACCTTTAAGGCCTCCTAGCTTCTAACGACAAAAAATGGCTGAACATCATGGGGTGATTCGGATAGACCTTGGTGTCAGCTATTTAGATTTTCTCGCTTGACGCCTATGTTTGGGCCACCTTGTATATTCCACCCAGGACGTACGCTTACTCATTACAATTATGTGCAAAACAAGTACTTTCATAATTACACTTGGCGTAAAAAAAACATGCAAAACGTCCATAAATTACCTATGACTTGGTTTCTTTTCAAAGTTACTTACATTTTATTTTGTGAATTTGAAGCTTCGATCAAGGATAATACTAAAACTCTAATTTTTAATTCAAGTCCACGGAATGACAGTTGCTACAAAGGCTTTATCTGACAGTTGCATACTAGCAACTGTCATTCCATGGACTCGAATTAAAAATTAGAGCTGAAATGTGTCTGGAAAAATAGATGCCCAAATTGCCTTTGGGAGCTTTTTTGCTCGTAGTCCATGCAATTAAAGTAAAGCTGTACACTAATTCAATAAGGTTGACATTCGAATATTAGACGTATGGTCGAAATTATGTTTCGTATTGTTCTATTGCTGATATCGTTTGTTTCTGTGGGGACAAGTTTTTATTGTGTTTTTATACGTAATGCGGATTCTATGGGATTTAGTTCGGTGATTTGAGGTATCAAAACTACTCGAAAACTGTGAAGGAAAACATCGCGAGGAAACCCGCGACATAGTTGGCTCCACGCGAATAGACTTTAGTTTGGGCTGGGCTGACTAAGCTGTCAGGATGGTATAGGTGCTAGGCAAGCCATCTAAACTAGGACCACAGTCCACGGGAACGAAGACGCCTAGAGCATATTACTCCATTCTACCTAAAGATGGTCATTTGGTCAGGCATTTTGCTAAGTAACTTCTGTAACCCTTTTTCAGTAGTTCGCGCGGACTATGTCGCGGGTTAAAACTAGTTAAAATTAAATTAAAACTTTACCCTTCGGATCTAACGGGGTAAAATAAACTATCTAACGTAGAACATTTTATCAACAAAATAACGTTATGTTGATTTTTAACCCCCGATACAAAAAGTTCCCTCCGAAAAAAGAATCTCAAAATGCCCTGATTTCATTTTGACCGCTAGTGTCTGTGTGTGTATCTGTCTGTGGCACCGTCACTCTTAAATGAGTGAACCGATTTGGATGCGGTTTTATTTTTAAATTTGAAAGCTTGTTTTCTAGCGAGGTTTCTTAGATAATGTTTTATCAAAATCGGTTCATCTGTTTATGAGATATAATTATGATAATTTGAACATAAAATGTCTGAGGTATTTTATTTTTTTAATTTACTAGTTATTTAATAAATAAATTGTTCACGTAGCGGGTTACGTTAAACTTTCATTTTAAAATATTTTCATAATGTAAATGTTGATTAGTAATTTTAAGATTTTTTTACAGCTATTTCATCCTATTAACCTATGAGTTACACTCTCAAAAAATAATAGGACGTTTTGTTTTATGTTGTTTTATAAATGTCACTGGTTCAACCCTTATCCAATATTTCGCCTACAAACCTTCATCACTTACACAAAATAAATAAATATCGCCCTCACTCATCTTTTTCTGACACCCACATTTTGCCGGGGTATCTGTTCGTGATAAGCCTGTTACTGTATCACGACTCACCACACTATGTAAAATTTTGTGGGCATTATTTATTTCTGAGAAATTATATAGTTTCGTAAGGTATTGCTCGCCATGGGCTACAGGGGTCACCTAATGGCGGACCGCGGTCCGCATCCGGACCGCCGCCGACCCATTTTGGGCGGACCGCGAGACGAGAACACAGCAACTTGCACTACAGAATACGAAATTTAATTAAAACGTATCAATCCGAAATCGGCCGGGCGAAGTAACGAGCTAACAATCGAAAAACAGTTAGCGGATTGCGATGGCGTTGATCATCGCCAGGATTTAATGTCAATTTTACTACAAACATCAGAAAGATAGAAAACAACCAAAAATTACATTTTTCTCATTGATAATTATACAACGTGTTACAAAACATCCTAACTCTTTTTACAGGGTGCAACCTACTGGTCAGAAGGAGGTCAATTCGGCAAAAAAATTTAAAAAAAAAAAATATATATATTTTATAACCTCAAAATTGTTTGTTTAAATAACTTTTTTGTTTTTGGTATTAGCTCAAATTTTAAAATATGATTGTCTGTGTAGGTGCATTTGCATAGCCTTGATTGTTAAAACATTGTAAAAGTCAATGTAAACAATATTAAAAAAATACTTTTCTTCCGCCACAGCATTTACATTTTATTTATTTAAAAATCAACGGCACGTCATAGAGCAAAGAAAATATTTAGGTTGTGATCCCTATCACCGGGTGCTATTTCCCTGTAAAAAGAGTTAGGATCTTTTGTAACTCCTTGTATGTAAAAAATACTTTTGTTATTTTCGCAATTTTTAATTCAATATTTTTTTTCTATAAAATGTCGTGCGGACCGCGATGGTCATTTGATTTCTTAAAACGGACGCCGAGCGAAACTAATTGGTGACCCCTGGGCTACCACCTACTGTATCTACAGGGTGTTTCAGAAAGGTCCTGTGACACTGAAAGGGAAATTCTGTATTATATTATGTTATTAAAATATAATTATACAACGTGTTACAAAACATCCTAACTCTTTTTATAAGGTTTAACCTACTGGTCAACTGGATGTCAATTCTGTAAAAAAAAGTTGAAAAAAACAATTTTTATTTTATAACCTCAAAACTTTTTCATTTTTTCATAACTTTTTTCTTTTTGGTAGTAGCTCAAATTTAAAAATATGTTTGTGGGTATAGGTGCATTTGCATAGCTTTGAGTTGTTAAAACATTATGAAAGTCAATGAAAACATTATTTAAAAAATACTTTTCTCCCGCCACAGCGTTCACATTTTATTAATTTAAAAATCAACGGAACGTCATAGAGCAAAAAAAAAATTTAGGTTGTGATCCCTATCACCGGGTGCTATTACCCTGTAAAAAGAGTTAGCATATTTTGTAACACCTTGTATATAACTAGCTTTTCGCCCGCGACTTCGTCCGCGGTGACTAAGATAAAAGGTTGCAGCTCTATTTTCCCCCGTTAATTTCAACCCAATTGGTCAAGCCGTTTAGTAGTTGACATACCGAAAGCAGCGCCACCAACCGGGTCAAATTGTATTTTTAAATCATCCAAGGAACCATCGGAATACCCATATAAAATTTCAACCCAATCGGTTCAGCCGTTTAGAAGTTATGTGATAAACATAAGTACGGAAGGATGATTTTTACTACCCGTTGTCCTATTACCCGTTTTCCCGTAGGAATGAAGCATTTTCCCGCGGTAAAAAGTAGCCTATATTCATCAGGGATAATGTCGGCTTCTAATGGTAAAATAATTTTTCAAATCGGTCCAGTAGTTTCGGAACCTATTCAATACAAACAAACAAACAATCAAATCTTTCCTCTTTATAATATTAGTGTAGATGTAGATAGTATAGAAGTGTAGATATACTTACATATATATTTATCTAAAAGGGAAGCTGGCAGGTCCCAAAACAAAACCGTTAATTAATTTTACATAATAATTATAATGTTCATTATAAATGAGCAGAATAGTTACTTAAAAATAGAATAGAAGCCCAAAACAGAAATAACAATTTATACCTTTAACAATTTCACTAAGTACATAATGGTTAATACGCATTTTAAAAGTAATTCCCTACCGTTTTAGATAGGCGGACGGAGGCGATGGGCGTTATGAAATTAACATCGGAAAGGTCATCAGCAGCCATTATGACCCTAAATACTCCAATCACTCAGAACTATAGGTAATATTCCCAATTATTGTGAACCTCAAAGGGCTTTGTTCAAATTTCAGTTGTTTATTTGCACCTGTTACAGTTCCTGGCTTTACTTTTACCAGTTTTAACCACTTTTTACCCAACGCCTCAGAAGGAGGGTTATGTTTTTCGAGTTTATTGTATGTATGTATGTATGTATGTCGATTTCTTTGGTACGCTCTACAGCTGAAACAGCTGATGGATTTTAGCTTTGCCAGGTATCGTTAGATTCGTCTTTATTGTGAGAGTGACACTGGGTGGGTATATCAAAATGGTAAAAAAACAAAATATTCCAGTTTTGGCGAAACATCCAAAACAACAATAATTCAGCCGATTATGTGTTCTGGTCTACGAAGCAGTGGTATTGCCCAAAAAACTTGTCGTAGACCAGAACACATAATCGGCTGAATTATTGTTGTTCTGTTGTTTACAATAATAAAAAGAATACGATTTTATTCTCGCAAACGAAAAATCGCTGAACAAAAATAGTTCAGTTTAGCTACAAAATGTAAAATCTGTGAAAATTTTGAATTTCCCGCCACCTTGCTATCGTCGACCCTTGAGATACCAACAACGATACCAGTTCCTATTTTATACCATTAAAAGTGAACGTAAGTAAAAGGAATTAGAAATAGGTATTGGATGGTGCAATATGAAGGAGTGAACGAATATTAAAACCGCGGTACACAATACATATTCAGAATTATTGAACGAGCGAGCGAAGCGAGCGAAGTTCTCCGAGTCTACTGGAACAATCCGGCGTTTGTATGTATGTATGTATGTATGTATGTATGTATGTATGTATGTATGTATGTATGTATGAATGTTCGTTCGACGATAACTTGAGTAAATTTAGTCGGATCGTCACGAAATTTGGTAGGCAGGTAAATAAGGTAAAGAGAATTTTTAAGTTCGAACATGAGCCAAATCGGTCGAGGGGTTGCTGAGATATGGGGTCGCGAGTTCAAAGTTCGGGGCGAACCACTAGTTTATGGGTAGAGAACAATGCAAAGAGCTGACTGCCGAAATTGAGTTCGTATAAAAAAGTAGGAATGATGTAGCCTGTACAATCGTACAGTCAGCAGCTCGTAGACGCTTACACTTTCATTGCAAAGTCGCCCGTAACGTAATTGAATAGAGTGCACGCGTGTAAAGGTCTACGTGCTGTCGAATGTACATGTACCACTAGCTGGGCAAAAGCCTTCTCTCAGAGAGAAAGTTCGAGCTTAATCACCACGCGTGCTCAATGCGAATTGGCGATTTTCGCGTTATAGGTATAATGCCTCATACGCTCAGGTTTCCTCACGATGTTTTCCTTCACAGTTAGCGAGTGGTATTGCTACTACAACAAAAGTACGTAGATTTGAAATAAATTAAAGTTAGGTACACACGTCAGCACGTCAGAGTTTACACTTTTTTTTACAAAATCACCCGTCACGTAACTGAATAGTGCGCAAGTGTAAGCGTCTACGTGCTGTCTTGGTACATGCCCGCAACGGGAATCTAACCTGGTTCTCTCGCTTCCGACTCCATTGTACCGCTAGGGCCACCACCGCCGGCTCTAGCACAAATCTTACGTGTTCACTTTATGCAAAAAATAGGGCCAATTAACAAAAATATAAAAATTGGCTGCTTTGATACCGAGCGATCTGCTGCTGTCCGTTCAGGAGTTCCGTTCTCCATCTCTGTTCTTCATCAGATCTTCACCATTTTTTGTACGACCACACGGGAAATATACCATTTTAAACAAAAAAAAGAATCATCTAAATCGGTCCACGTAGAAAAAACTTCTGAGGTAACAAACATTAAAAAAAAAATCTAGTCGAAGTGAAACCTCATCTTTTTTGGAAGTCGGTTAATAAAGATATGTTTATTTATATGTCATTCTCATGATGGTCTGAGAAATTCTCGCAAACAAAAGTCTAATCGTAGCCTTTCTCACTAGGTTATAAATAAGACACTCATTGTATACGGACAAAACGCGCCGCTTTTATCGTCAGTATATGTAGATGTATACTATACAGATGCAATTATCCATGGCATGGCGGTCTATTTGCGTGACACTGCCCTGGTATTAACTACGTACGTATGACCAGTGTCAATATCAATGCTAATCAAGCCTAGGCTGAGGTTGGCCGGAAAAATTACGGAAAATACTACTTAGACCATTAAATGGACAACAGTTGTTAGTTGTTGTCTCTTACAAACTGTGACCAGTCGTTTGTCGTTTGTTTTTTCTACACGATTCGAATTAAGAACTTAATTTTTCCTCTTCATTGTGTTGTTTTTTATTTTTATTTTTAAATCAGTTGCCAGTGTTAGTGATTGCAAGTGCTTGGAAGAGGTGGACTATTAAAATGTTGGGTTTTTCGAAGCATTCGCGTTTGTTTTTCGCGATTTCTATGGCTGTTTTTATTTTGGCTGTCACCTTGGCCAGTTGGGGCATCCCGTTGATAGTGAGGAAACAGATTCAGAAGGTAGGCTGTACTTTATACAACGTGTTGCAAAATATCCTAACTCTTCTTGCAACGGCTTAGGCTTTTTTTGAAAAAAAAAAAAAAAATTGTTTTGACCACCGGTTGCTATTACCCTGTAAAAAGAGTTAGGATCTCTTGTAACACCTTGCATTGCCCTTTTGGTACCTTTGTGTTTGGTGTTGAAAAAAAATCTTCATTCTTCGGGATGTCATCACATCAGTCACGCACGGGTAGTGTTCAACATTTTTCGCAATTTGATATTTTTTGTACTTATCCTTTGAAGTCTTTTTATTGGGAAATATGTAGAATGTACCTTTGGTTTTTTTCTAAAACCATAACCATACATGTCACAAACGGGAATTGATCTTCTGACCTTACCTTGGTGCCACCTTTGAATACACTTTAGGTACTTAGATAAACATTACCTTTCTTACCATATTTTTACAAGGTTTCTTTAGAAGCAAAGCTATAAGGAATACAGTCTCTACATAGTAATAACATACCTACATATAGACTAGTTTGACTTGAAATGATGGCCATTTAGCGAGAAACTTATAATTTTATTACTTACGTCTTTGATTGAGTCGTGATTTAGTTATACGTAATAGGATATTATTATCTGATAGGTAGGATCTTTGAAGTGGAAGTGGGCAGGTCACCTAACTAGACGCACCGATGCATGATGGCAGATGGACAAAGTCCATTGTGGAATGGCGACCTCGAGAGGGGAAGAAATCGGAAGGCAGACCACCAGCCAGATGGTCCGATGTCATAGCACAAGTAGCCGGAAAACAGTGGTTACGTCTGGCACACTGGCGTGAGCATGAAGAGGGCAGTGGGTGTTAAAATGGTGATCATGATGAGGTAGGATCTAAGTACACTAGTGGTTCGCCCGAACTATGAACTCGCGACCCCATATCTCAGCAACCCCTCAACCGATTTGGCTCATTATCGAACTTAAAAATTCTCTTTACGTCATTTACCCGCCTACCAAATTTCATGACGATCCGACTAAATTTACTCAAGTTATCGTCGAACGAACATTCATACATACATACATACAAACATACATACATACATACATACATACATACATACAAACATACAAACGCCGGATGTTCAAGTAGACTCGGAGAACTTCGCTCGCTCGTTCAACTATAGAAACGCATCAAAACTAGGTAAGTTTGTTCACGAGAAATACAGTTGATTCGAAATTGTACCAAATTAAGTTAGAACGATTGGAACAAAGTCTTCCATTCTGCTCAACTAGTTGGTCGGAATCGCATTAACCTAAAGGAGGTCACTGAAAGCTGTAGCCAAATTTCGCATGTACCATTTCATTTCATTTCATTTTGCGTTCTAGATAGTCTGAGACCGACGCAGATCTCCTTACTTTTTTGTTAAAATCATTTTTCATCTCCCAGGCTCGGAACAAGCCAAGGCTGATACTAGTAACTTACGATCGTGTAAAAGTCGAATTTAAACTATCCGCATTTTTGTGCGCTTCGAAATTTGAACGCGACGGGTGTAGGAAAAGACAAAACGATTCCCTGAAACCGGAAGAATTAAGAGCCTCATTTACATGCGCTTCTCCGCGACAGTGTTTGTTCGTGCCCATTTTCTATACAAAACTCTGTAAGTAAATGGGGCATAAGCATCTTTAAAAAAGGTAAAGTCACGGAACAGAACATTAAGAAACGCGATTTCTTCTTACACTCTTCTTAATATTTTATACACGATATTTGAACGAGCGAGCGAAGCGAGCGAAGTTCTCCGAGTCTACTGAAACAATCCGGCGTTTGTTTGATTGTATGTATGTATGTTTGTATGTATGTTTGTATGTTTGTATGTATGAATGTTCGTTCAACGATAACTTTAGTAAATTTGGTCCGATCGTTATGAAATTTGGTAGGCGGGTAAATGAAATTAAAATAATTTTAAGTTTGAACATGAGCCAAATCGGTCGAGGGGTTGCCGAGATATGGGGTTGTTAAGTTTATATGGGGTCGCGAGTTCACAATTCGGGGCGAACCACTAGTTATTTTCAATGCCAGTTTTTTTTTTTACTTTGCCTCGGTGTTAGTGTCCCACTGCTGGGCAAAGGCCTCCCCCACTTCAGTCCAGACTTTTCGGTCCTGGGCCACCTCAGACCACTCCGGCATGTATTTGACGAGATCGTCCCGCCAGCGTCTTCGTGGCCTACCTCGACTTCGATGTCCATCTGCTGGCACCAATTCCGTGGCGATTCTTGCCCACCTATCCGGGTGCATGCGGCTGATATGTCCGGCCCAGCTCCACTTCAACTTTGCTGTTTGGACCCCTACGTCGGCTATGCGCGTCTATGAACGCAGTGTGGTATTTCGGACATGATCTGTCCTCTTGACTCCGAGTATACTGCGCTCCATTGCTCTCTGGCAAATCTTGAGTTAAATACGCAATACCAGTTAATAAAAAAAAATGCTAAGCTTCTGATTTCTTTATCAATTTTTTTATCAAATAGATGGTTTGTTTTTTGTCTTTCAATCAATATTATTGAATTTCTTTTTTTCTCTAGAAATTATAAAATATGTAATTTTGCATTCTTGCACAACAAATAACGAATTGTTTCTAAAAAAAAACCTCACCTCGAGGAAAACACAATAAATACGCTACATACATACCTTATCATATCTTATACTCATTTCGAATAACGGCGAAAACACATTCGCGTCCCTAAGGTATGATTGTCACCATCGATAACGATTTCCACATCTAAATTGAAAATTTTCCGCATCTGTGTCAGGCTGGTATATCGTATGAATTATTCAGCGTTGTTTTCCGTGGTTACACTCGACACCAAATGCTGCCTCGTAAAGTGTCTTTGCGTTCAAATGCAAAAGCTACGCCGAGATAAATGGCATTTATAGGCCCGGTTTCTGAATTGAGAATTTCACTAACCAAATGCTTAAGTATCGTTCTGTCACATTCTCTTGTGTGACATCTGCAGAGACAGAACGATACTTAAGCATTTGGTTAGTAGAATTCTCAATTCAGAAACCGGGCCTTACACTACTTAGCTAGGCTCGCTAGGATTAGTTCGATTCGCATTGATGATCCTTTTACTGACGTGTTTGCCATTCACCTGACCTAAGTTATCGAGAGATTCTTTAGACTACGATGGTGGCCTTTGTTGTTTTTGATAACATAAAAAACAGTAAATCAGTAATTTTTAATCATTTTTTTTTTTTGTATTAGTTACCTAACAACAGATGGCACTGACTTTTTAACACGCTTTTATAAGCTTGGCCTGTATGTATGTAACGGAATCTTTGAGCATAATTTTCATTTGTTGTCTGTTGAAAATGGTTCAAGAATTTTGTTTTTATTATGTACATACGAAAGCACGTCGAGGCTTACACGCTAGCACTCTACTCGGTTACGTTACGGGCGACTTTACAACAAAAGTGTACAGTCTGACGTGCTGTCGTGTGTACAAGTAGCACTTATCGCTCCACACACAACACCACAGTATACGGTACCATACACCTAGCCGCAGATAGGAACAACTGGTGACGTATCATCGTACAACAAGGATTGCTCCGATCGAATGACCACGATCCTCAGTGGTGAGGATACCCCTATGGGTATCCTCATCACTGAATTCAGAAACCGGGCCTATGTCTATACATAGGCCCGGTTTCTGAATTGAGAATTTTTCTAAGCAAATACTTGACTATCGTTCTGTCACGCTCTTTTGTGAGAAATCTGCAGAGACAGGACGATACTTACGACGATTGCTTAGCGAACTTCTCAATTCAGAAACCGGGCCATAGACTTATAATTTCTATGAGGATACCGATGCAAGGAGGAGGAGCACTTTACGACTATGTGTATTATTTTTACTCTTTATTTTATTTTACTTTATTTTACACTACAAAATATGTATTATTTTTTAAGCACTATAGGTACCTATAATGTGAGATCCTTGGAGTTTCTTTACCATGCTTCTTCTCCAAAAACGATCAGTAAATAATTTATTTATGGGATATTGAATAAAACTTTTTGACTTGACTTGAGGAGCTTCGGTTCTGCGGTTGTTTTGCCAAAACTGTCGTTTAATAATAAATATTGATTTATTCCGCTTTCTCTTTTGATTAGCCGTGACTTTGTGAGTGCAAACATGATTGATTTAAGGCGCCTGCCTGCCTAAATAGTTCCGCTTCGCTTAGCGCGGGAACCGTAATCATCAAAAACAAGCTTGGGGGCAAATTCTCGGGAATCTCGCATTCGACTCATCTCGAAGGAAAAATCTAATTTTTAGGCAAATGTCACATTTCTTATAAAGAGTTTTCTATCCATCTATCGGACGGATATTATAACCAAAGCCACGAAAAAACACCTGCACAAACTGATCCACATCGCGAGTGATAGAGCGCAATGGAGAACTCTACTCTCCGCCACCTTTAATTATGGTCACGATCCTCAGCATTGAGGGAACGACTGAATGAATGGATGGATCTATCTATCTATCTATTCTCACGAAGTCTTCCTCGACATAAAGCACGAGATTTCTGCGAGGTTTTTGCCTTGATATTGTATTGTCGCTCGACATGACTCGAGTGGTCGGGAGCAGTCGAGATCGAAATGAGATGAGATTTTTCCTTCGTGATGTGTCGAGTGCGAGATTGCCGAGAATTAGCGCCCTGAAGTAATGTAGGTACAGTCGGCCACACGATAGGATACCCCTATTTGTTTGATTGGCGCCCTTATGTCGCACGCAGTAAGAGCTGCCAAGAGGTAGGTATATGTATCTGTGGCCGACCGTACCTAGGGATTGGAAAACCGGATAATTTTCTTTTTCTGTGGGCTAAGTCGTTAAGCGAAGATGGTATAGGTCCTGGGCAAGCTTTCTCAGGCACTGCAGAAGCGTCCAAGTGGTCACTACATCACCCATCCACTGAGTGAAGGTGCCACTGGACGCTGTGCAAATCATTTCATTAAGTAGACGCAAAGGCTTAAAAATAAGCTAAAGTAATAGAGGTGCTAAAGGGCTAGAATTAGGTGAGAGCTATCTAAAACAGACAGTTTTGTGTTGATATCCTTAACAGATTGCAAATATTTTGTCTGAAAAAAAGTGCGACGCATATTTTTTTTCGGCCAAAATATCTTCAAAACGTTTATGAATCTCAACACAAAACTGGCTGTGTTAGTTAGCTCTCGCCTAATTCTAGGGTTTGCTAGGTGAAAATTTTCGATTTGTTTAGTGTATTTGATACAGAAATCGATTTTGTGCATTTTTCTTTGCGCTTGGGCTATTTATTCACTATGCACGGCGCCTTAAAGCGTTAAAAATGAGTTTAAATTAAAGAAATATTTTTATTTGTTCCCAGAATGTGCAACTAGACAACTCGTCGCAGATGTTCGAGAAATGGCGAAAGATACCGATGCCTCTAAGTTTTCGAGTGCACTTGTTCAATGTCACGAATCCAGACGAAGTCAACAACGGCGAGAAGCCTATGTTAGCCGAAGTTGGACCCTATATCTATGAGTGAGTAGGCTGATTTTTTTTTCTTCTGCACATTTTGCTTAATCATAATAGAGGTTAGTACACCTAAACTAATATATTGACTCTCACACTAGATGGGATATTATGTTATGTTACACATTTTTTTTAAAGGAAAAGCATTACTGCTCGCGTAGCATGAGGCGGTGTTAGAGAGGTGTTAGAGTGCTAGGACTCTGTCCATCCCGCTCTACTTCAAACAAAAGAGTGAGATACATATAGTTTTAAACCCATAGATACTCTCTAACACCGCCCCATGCTACGCGAGCTGATTAGAAATTTTGTTTTTTTTTTGTTAATTGGTTCCAAAAAAATACAAGATACATTCAAGATACAAGATTTCTGGTGTACAATAAAGTGTTCCCTATCTATCTATCTATCTAAACATATTATTGTGAGACATGGTACTCACTGTAGGCAAAAAACCTGTGCTGTAGATATTTTATTCTAACCAGTCCTGGGCGAATGTAAAGTTGAGAGCGGTGAATTTTCAATTCCATTTATTCTATCTATCGATTCAATTATTATTTGCCAGTAGTGAATAAATATTTCAGGTTTCTCAAACTTTCCCGTAAGTTACGGAACCTATTAACGTGGGGAAACTTGCATTTGTCAAGTATTAAAAAAATACAACTCATTTCGATGAAAATCATTTGGAAATAGCCAACTTTCAGTTTTAAATAAAGTCAACCTTGATAATTATGTTTTACCATGACCTCGAGGCACTAATACACGTGTATCATGATACGCCTCGATAGGTCGATGATACTGCACATACTGCGGTAAGATAATGAGATAATGGATAGTATAGATAGATGATACGGGTGATGATGTAGCCTTTCTTATACTTTTTAGGGTTCCGTGCCCCAAAACAGAAACATTATAGGATCACTTCGTTGTCCGTGTAAATACAGTTTGGACAGTCAGGAACAAGTGGAACTGTATCAAGTTGAAATAAATTCTCAGGTCTGCAATCCTTGAAGATCAACCATCTTACTACAAAAACTTGGTAAAAACTGTAAAAAGTAAAAAGTTTGAGTACCTACCTAACTAACTTAAAATATTGATTAACTACTGGCAAATAATAATGGAATCGATAGACTGAATAAATGCAATTGAAAATTCACCGCTCTCAACTTACCATGCGTTTTGTTAAACACTGGCTAATCCGCTAATCACGGGTTTAAGGTGGGGCGATAGCAACGTGGCGGGAAATTCAATTTTTTTACAGTTTTTACATTTTGTGGCTAAACTGAGCTGTTTTTGTTCAGCGATTTTTCGTTCGAGGCAATAACATAGTAGGTATTCTTTTCATTATTGTAAACAACAAAGCAAAAATAACTCAGCCGATTATGTGTTCTGGTCTACGAAACAGTGGCACTGCCCAAAAAGCTTGTTGATGACCAGAACACATAATCGGCTGAATTATTGTTGTTCAGTTGTTTACAATAATTAAAAAAATACTATGTTAGTGCCGCGAACGAAAAATCGCTGAACAATAATAGCTCAGTTTAGCTACAAAATGTAAAAAACCGTGAAAATTTTGAATTTCCCGCCACGTTGCTATCGTCCATCCTTAACAAGTGTTTAACGGGTTTAAAACAATGTCTAAAACGCTGGTAAGACGTGTTTAAGTCTAATAATAAATAATAATAATAATTCTTGCATTTATCCAGAGATAAGATCCGGCAGATACACCCATCACATTTAGAGCAAAATATGGGATTTAAAAGGCATCTGTGCTGTTGGCCTCGGCCCCACGCAAGCCTCAAAAGGCCGGGTCCCCATACTCCCCATGGATGGACCCGTGAATCTTAAAAGATACCAACATAATAATAATGAAAATCTTTAATCAGGAAAGTGGATGACAATAAATAGTTACTGAGTACAGTCAGCCCAATCAATAATTTTAATAGAAAAATAATAGGATTAGGGCACTCTATGAAAGTGTCTGCTGCCATAGCTAGGCTATTTAATAGCCTGTCTAAACTGTCATAAACACAGTTTTGTGGTAACGATATTGGTAAACACGTGCTCAAGAGATAATTAACTTTTTTGTAGCAAGGCAAGACAGCAAGAATCAAGTTTTGCGCAATCAAAATTTCCGCATATTTCGACACAGAAATACACCCTGCTTTATTGCTGTCAATGCGATGTATTACACAAATAATAAGAAAACTCTTAATAGGTTGAGAGCTTTTGACCAATCGAGATATTTTTTCGTATAAGGCTGGGAGTTGGTAGACTGACTGGTAGTAGACTTCGCTGAGTCTGGGAAAAATATTTTTTTGGCCCGGTCGCGGTTGAAAGTTAGATTTTTTCGTCTCAACAACTAACCTAGAAGTTCCCAGCCTTGTACGACATAAAAAATAGTGAACCCATACATTTACACTTTCAAAGTCGAAAAAATCTAACTTTCAACCGCGACCGGCCCAAAAATATATTTTTCCCAGACTCTGCGAAGTCTACTCTATCTGCCTACCAACTCCCAGCCTTCTACGAAAAAATATCTCGATTGGTCAACAGCTCTCAAAGTCTCAACCTAGAATAACCTAGTACGGTTTAGGACAATCCTATTAGAAACTTCACTGTCGAGCTGTGGACAAAACCCTAAATTGTACTTTGTAGTAAGTAGTACTAAAAAAAAACTAACATTGGATGAGCACTGAGCAGGCGTACTGAAATTATAGCTATTAGATCAAAATCATAACTCTCCAATAATCATTAAAGTGTATTATTTTGAAGTGCCCAAAATTACACTTCTATCATGAAAACAGTAGCAGACTGATGTAATTTGACTCTTCAATGTCATAGGTTAATGGATTTTCCTAAATTTGATGATCACTATAAGTACTTTGTACGTCAGTATTTTGTTTTTTGTCCATTTTTAATTTATTAACATACTTTTTGTGGCGTATTGCCAAGTAACAACATAATGAAATCAAGGAGTTTTTGTTCCAATCATACTTAAGGCGCGGTGCATAGTGAATAGCCCGCGCGCCAAGAAAAATGCACAAAATCGATTCCTGTATCAAATACACAAAAGTAATCGAAAATTTTCACATATCAAACCCTAGAATTAGGGGAGACCTATCTAAAACTTCATAAAAGTTTTGAAGATATTTTGCTTGAAAAAAAGTGCGCCGCCTATTTTTTTTCAAGCAAAATTTCTTCAAAACGTTTATGAATTCGCCTTAGAGCAAATCCGTCATAGAGGTTCACACACACACTATGTTTAGCTGGCCTATTCTCAAAATCTACATCCGTTTTATATAGGTTTGTTAGGTAGGTAAAGTCATGCTTTTTCCATGGAAAATCGTTTCTTTATCCGACTTCAAAAAAGTAGGAGGTACTCAATTGGACCAGTTTTCAGTCGGGCACTCTACTTTCTTATGAAACGGGTGACTTTAGAACAACACTGTACCGTCTGAAGTGCTGTTGACTGTACATTAAATAGAGATCCACTGAAAACTCGCCCGAGGAGCAGGCGGAAGTTAAAGACGCTCGCCGCCTGTCGTCTTTACAGAGTTATTACCCTAAGGGCCTTCAAAGAGCTTTCCTTGCTAATGAAGAAAGTAAAGAATTTCACTATGTAAATAGTAAACACAATATTAAACTTGAGCATAACTTTAGAATACGTTAATAGTTTACATTTTCAGAGCTTCTCAAAGTAAGTCCTGTTTCCCATAATGCCTAAATTATTTGGTTTTACCAACATTTTTTGGTCTGTTTTATCGCTTTTTTATTCTAAATATTGAGGCTAGGAAAGATTGTACCTATCTATCACAAAATAGTTGTAATATCAGTACCTCTAAACTTGTATCGTAGGAGTTTTCCTTCCTTTTACCATTTCCTTATTTTATGTTCCCAAATCCTTTCTTATCAGATGCCTACGTTGTGTAACAAACCTTTATCTAAATCAGGGGTCTCCAAACTACGGCTCGCGGGCCAAATCCGGCCCGCCAGTGTTATCAATCTGGCCCACGACAGCCAATGTTTTACTGTTGTTACTATTGCTGTGATAAGTTGAATGGAAGAGAATGCAAACACATAATGATAAATTACTCGGTTTTATTTACTTGCAAGTATAAACTTTACGACAGCAATGATGACGCCGAAAACTCAACTTAAGTATCTAAGCTTAAGCATATTAATAACTAACAAATAATTAAATTGGATGGTGGGGAGAAAAAATAAAATTATTTTGGCCCTTGGAACATACCGAAAAAAATATTATGGCCTGTTTGGAGACCCCCGTTACGGGTGACTTTGCAATAAAGTGTACAGTCTGACGTGCTGTCGTGTGTACCTAACGCAAAAAAAAGTCTGCACGGACGAAGTCGCGGGCAAAAGCTAGTAAATATTTATAAAAAAGATTGAAATCGGAAAAAACTCAACCGCGCTCTATAATTATGATAATCCATCGTCACGTGCCATCTGTGTCGAAAAAACATGCCCAAATTCTACTTGTTACGCTTGGCCATTCGAATCGGATTACCTTGGAGCTGAATAAGCACTAAATACAAATGTAGGCTTTGTAGGATATTTTGATTGGTACACGTGAATGAAAAAGCTGCGTCCTTATTTTTGTTATTTTATCCGTAACGAATTAACGATCCTGGTATTTTGCCATGGTCTCCCGCCTGGTCCAGTGCAGCGGTTCTTATCCATTCTGGCTATGTGGCCTGGGGGGTTACCCTTGACGCCGTTGCGTTCATATTTACAAAGTTTTAAAATTAATGTCTCTTTTACATCGCATAGTCATCCTTTGATTTTATACAAGGTGTTACAAAAGTACCTAACTCTATTTACAGGGTAATAGCACCCGGTGATAGGGATCACAACCTAAATATTTTTTACGCTCTGTGACGTTCCGGTAATTTATAAATTAATAAAATGTGAACGATGTGGCGAGAGAAAAGTATTTTTTAAATATTGTTTTCATTGACGTGTTTTAAGCAAATCAATGTGAATGCACCTAAATGCACAAACATATTATTATGATAGAATGAAAAGATTGATTGAAAATAGCTTGTAACTAATTTAATTTTAGATGAAAGATTATGTACAATGTTGACACACCAAAGTATAGACGCGAGAGGGAAGAAGAAACATTCAACATGTTCTCTATGGCTTGTAGCGATCGTGCAGGCGTTCCTCCTTTTTCATCATCCTCTCCTGAACGCAAACGATCTAGAGCCATCACTGCCGTGGAAGTATCATGCTTCGGTCGATGGAGACCCTTTGTAAGGATGTCGGCCATCACGGCTTCTGTACACCCTCGGTGCTAGATAATGCAATAGTTTGTTGTTTCTTCTAGCTACAGCTTATTGCTGCTCCTTAAAACATAAAAACATAACCGGTACAAGACCTTATATCTTGTAACATTATTAGCCCAGTCGGCATCACAAAATTGTTCACACCTCTGTTTTTTTTTTCTTACTTGTTTAAATCCTTTTATAACAAGTCTGGCTTTGTAGCGTGATTTGAAAACCCATCTACAAGGAATCGCTACTTCTTTGTTCGGTAAGTCTACTTCAGACCATGTATTATTCTTCAGCAACGAATCATATTCTTCTTTCATTGCCTTCTTCCACTCTTCTGCCTTATCGCTATTCAGAGCTTCTTCTAGGCTTTGTGGATCACTATGTAACAGACTTATGGTTGACTCACCATTCATACACATAAATGACGACGGACTTTGATTACTTTCATATAATTCTTCTCGATGCGGACGCGGTCTCAGACACATTGGAGAGTATTGACTGGTGTTTGAAGACAGTGTTTCATCGGGTAAGTACAGATTATCTTCACAGACATCATATTGAGTTGAACTCGTTGTATCGTTTTCAGATGTTGTTTGAACTGTAATCTGTGCTTCGGAAGTTTCATCATTTTCATTTTGTATTTCAGGTTCTTCGGTCAGAGGTAAATATACCATTTTCTTAACCTTTTCTTCTATTTTATTCTTAGATATATTTCTATCTTCTTTTCTAGGTACGGAATCAATAACCTTTTTCTTTTCTTTTCCAGGAACGGAGTTCCGAACATTTTCCTTTTATTTTCCAGGAACGGATTTATTAACATTTACCTTTTCAGGTAAGGAGTCGACTTTATTTCTCTTCACGGTGGCCTCTAAGAATGTAACATCTCTGCTCATAATAGCTTGTTTTGTCTTCGGGTCTATGAATCGGTAGCCCTTGGTCGAGTCACTGTAGCCAACAAATATCAACTTACGTGATTTCACTTCAAGTTTGGTTCTCTTTTCTTTCGGTATATGCACCATCGCTTGGCATCCAAATATCCTCATATAACTCAAGTTTGGCTTCTCTCCAGTCCATACTTCATGCGGAGTCATGTCGGATACGGCTTTCGTTGGCGAGTGGTTCACTATGTATGCAGCAGTTGCGACCGCTTCAGCCCAGTAGGTTGCCTGTAACTCAGCATTCAAAAACATACATTTAGCACGTTCTACTAAGGTCCTATTCATTCGCTCGCTGAGGCCATTTTGCTCAGGAGTGTAGGGGTTGGATGTTTGGTGCAATATTCCGTGACTCTTTAGGTAAGTACCAAAGCTATTATTTATATATTCTGTGCCATTGTCGCTCCTTAAACTTTTAATTATTTATTCGTTTCGTTTTCTACTCTTGTCTTAAATTCAAGAAATTTTTCAAAGACTTTCCCCTTACTTTTCATGAAATATACATGTACTCGGCGTGAAAAGTCATCAATAAAGGTAACAAAATACCTGGCACCTCCAATAGAAACATTTTTCATCGGTCCACAAACATCGGTGTGGATGAGCTCTAGCAAACTTGTTGCCCGGGAGCCCTCGGTTGGAAATGGTTGCCTGGTCTGCTTGCCTTCAATACAGCGGCCCAACTCTATTCCTGGTTTACATTAATGACGTCACTACCGCACTATCCCCAAAACTGAACGCCGAAGTTGTCTGTTATGCCGATGATACTGCCATTATCTTTAGTGACTCAACCTGGGATTCTGCTCTTAAAAGGGCTACAGTCGGTCTTTCAGAAATTGCTGGGTGGTTATCAAAAAACCTTCTAACACTTAACGCCTCCAAAACCAAATTCTTATGCTTCCACAAAACAAAACATTCTGAACCAAATGCAGAAGCTGATATAAAAATACACACCTGCACCCAGCTCTCAGATAAATGTGAATGTGAATCCATTAGTAGAGTCAACGACATAAAATACTTAGGAGTAATACTAGATGAAAAACTTACGTTCCAAAAACACTTAAACAGTCTTGCAGGCAGGGCCCGAAAGCTCATCTATGTCATGAAGCTACTCCGTAATGGTGCCCCCAAAGAAACGCTAAGATTGGTTTATCTTTCCTTATGCCAATCCGTGCTCAGCTACTGCATTGGTTGCTGGGGAGGTTCCGCTAAAACACACATGCTAGGTGTAGAAAGGGCACAGCGGGCGGTCCTCAAGGTAATGCACAAAAAACCCCGTATGTATCCCACAACTACACTGTACGAGGAAAGCAAAGTACTGAGTATGAGAAAACTCTTCATCCTCAAGGTTGTTTTGGCTCAACACAGAAACGTGATCAATTCCAGTGACTACAACAACCTATTAACCAAGAGAGTGTTCAAAATCAAGAAAACATCAACAAACACCGCTTTTGCCAAAAGGTTTGCACCATTCCTGCACCAGCACCTCTACAATGCAGCATTAGACGATTGCGATATAAAACTCTGCACAGTAAAGGAAGCTAAAACTAAAATTCTAAGTTGGCTAAATACCAAAGACTATGATGCAACCGAAAATATCTTATCAATCTGTGTCTAACTCATACACACACACCCTCACACATACACACCCTCACACACACACACCCTCTTACTCTCATACACACACACTATGAGGTTCATTATTTATACCCTCACACCCACCCTCACCCTCACACACACACACCCTCTCACACACGCACTCACACTGTTATACTTATTATTAAGATAATACTTTCTATGATGCTCCCACATAATTAATAATTTATAATAATGTTTTACTATAATCAATTTTGAATTTCGCATTCCTTAGATTAGCATGTTCTAAGGATGTTATTATTATTTCATAATTATACTTAATATTAAAAACCTGATCTCACTTTAGATTTTTAAGAACATTTTATAGAATTACTTGCATGCCCGCCGCATGTAGATATGGATCTGTCAAGCGTATTCCTCCTCCACGAGACAGGCTATGCCTAGTGTGGGGGTCAGCAATGATGTAAACAACTCCTCATTATGCCAATAAATATTTTCATTTTTTTTTTTTTTCACAGGTTACACAAGTGCTATTTTCCTTCTTCGGTGACAACTTAACACCGTCAGTAGTGTTAGGGAGCTTTGCAACATCTGTGAAGTTCAGGTGGCCCATGCGTTGATGCCACAGATAAGTATCATCGTCAGTATTGGCAATCATGGCGTGTGCAGTCGCTTTTCTTTCACAAACCTTTAGCTTGTAGGTATCATTTATAAGATTCGCCTATTCACCGGTCTTAGGTACTTGCTGGTTGTCTTTCGGCTGATATTTCTGTGAGTTTGTATAAAGAGCGGTAGTGTCTGATGATTTAACTTCCTGTATAAGTTTATTCTTGACAAAATCAGCACTAATCTTCATACCCGAACTCTCCAAGCCCATTATCATAGGCTTATAAATGTCAGGTAGTCCAGCCAGCATCAGAGTACCTAGCCACTCGTCATCTACGGAGAAATTTATATTTCTTAGTTTGTGTGCCGCGGACATTATTTTGTTCACATAATCTTCGACGGACAAGCTATTTTCCAAGTTGGTATTTATTAATTCCTTCAGTAAACCAACTTTGCGGGACAATCCGCTATCTTCAAACGCTTTTCTTAAATTTTCCCATACTTGCTTAGTATTTACGGCATCTTGGATATGGACAAACAGAATCGGGTCAATCAATAGTATTATTTTCGACTTAGCTTTCATATCATCCTTCATAGATTTTGGATCACTTGGGTTTGGTGCAGCTATGACACAATCATACAGATCTTCATGTTGTAAGTACGCTTTTACTGCGAAACTCCAGCTTGCCCAATTATCCCTTCCAGTAAGTTTCTCAATTGACATGATAGAATTAGCCATTTTATCCAAGAATGAAATGAAAAGAAATCAATGGCGAGCCGTTTTGACGTTTGACGTTAAAATTTTGATTTCGCTTTTTCACTTTTATTTCTATTTATTTCAAGGAAATAACATTATACGGCAGGTACGGGACGGCCCATAACCTGATAGAATGAAAAGATTGATTGAAAATAGCTTGTAACTAATTTAATTTTAGATGAAAGATTATGTACAATGTTGACACACCAAAGTATAGACGCGAGAGGGAAGAAGAAACATTCAACATGTTCTCTATGGCTTGTAGCGATCGTGCAGGCGTTCCTCCTTTTTCATCAACATATTTTTAAATTTGAGCTAATAACAAAAACAAGAAAGATAACTTTTTTTTCAATTTTGAGGTTATAAAATAAAAATTGTTTTTTTTTTCAACTTTTTTTTACAGATTTGAAATCCTGTTGACCAGTAAGTTACACCCTGTAAAAAGAGTTAGGTACTTTTGTAACACCTTGTATAGTTTGCTCAACGCCACGGAATCGGAACGCATCGAGGTAGGGCCCCAATCCGTCGCCTACCTTTTGGTGCGATCTAATGTATGAAGGTTAAATAAAGTCGGCATGGTGCTACCGATTGTATGGAAATATTGAAAAGGTGGCTAAACGCGAAAGTCGGCATCGTGCGACTAAATCTTATTGATTGAAAGTTTCTTGTTCTTGAAAAGTTTGCATTTGTGCACACGACAGCACGTGAGACTGTACACTTTTGTTGTAAAGTCGCCCGTAACGTAACGGAGTAGAGTGCTAGCGTGTAAGGGTCGACGTGCTGTCGTGTGTACCATTTCAGCGGCGCGCTTCCGTGCCCCGCCTTTCTGCCACCTTTCTAGCCTTTCTATGCCTCTCTAAACTATGTTTTTTTTTTGTATGTGTGGGCTTTCCACCCGTAAATTATTTATTTTGTTTTGCTACAGAAGGAAACGCAAGCTTTGTTTGACAAGACTGTTTTATTTTATTTTTCTGTAGACAGTGACGGCTGACGGCTGGCGGCTGACCCATAGATAACTGGGCCGGCTGCAGGTCCGCTTTGCGGGCCACCGCAGGGGCGGACTCGCATGTAGGTCGCTACATATGGAAAAATTAAATTGCCAAAGTCGTAAAACAAAATTTGTTGAAAATCACATGTAGAAGTTGATTTGTTTCAGGTAAGTAAGTAAGATGTAGCACAATTGTACATGTCACACTAGCTGGGCAAAGGCCTTCTCCCAGAGAGAGAGTGCGAGCTGGCACTATTGTTTGGTTGATTGGCGTAAAACAAAATCTAGTACCCTCAGGGCGTCTATGAGCCGAAGTAATACCAATTGGTTAAAAATTACCTTGTGTAACGGAAAAAATCTAAGTCTGCCGGATAAAGTTGCAGTCGAGACCTAGTGTATTGTATAATTAAGTCACTTACTATCGATGGAGGTTGGCATAGGAATAGGATGTGTGACCTTAAACCTGCGGACCCCCATAAAGCCATTGAGTCAAGGCGGTTTATAGATAAGGCAACAGATTTTGGATTGATTTGCTTAAAACACTGTTCTCTTCGATTTAGCAAACAGCTGTTTTAGCTAGATCGCTAGGTATCTATCTAGATAGGAATTATGTTAGATGTAGTCAACAAAGGTAAAAAAGCGGTGTGACCACAAGTACGCTGCGAAATCTTCTTGTTAGGCAAATTTTAACATTACCTCTATAATCTTAAAGCGAATGTTTACTAAATTATCAAGTAATACTAAATTATCAACTAAGGTGACCAATAATATGTATATCTATGTTTCCTTTTTAGGCGAGCCCTTTTAGCCAAATTATAGCTAACGGGTCTGACTTTTGAAATTGAAATTGAAAAAAAGTTTATTCATCACAAAACAACACGTAATACAGTACAAATCTGGATAAAATGTTATAAATAGATGTTTGTGATGAATAGGACCTGGCTCAGCTAAATGCTGTGAGTGCATGTATCTGCACACACAGCGCTGATTTTCAGCCAGGCCCTGTTCTCACTGGCGGTTTCCAATGGTAGGGGTACAGAATTAGGTAGTTAGACTTTACTGTTAGATCTCTGTGAATCTAACGCTAACAAAAGAACTTCTAAGTTATAAATCCGTTAAATAGTGTAGAGTGCACGTGCAGGAGAGCGGGAGAGCAATTAGCCGTCCGTGGAATTTCCTGAATCCACACGTGCTCTCTGGGTGGTGCTAAATGAATGGCCCGTTTTCAGAAAAAAAAACGTAGTTCTTTTTTTCTCCACTGATGGTGCTCATAATACGGCACTACAATGTGTTACAAAAGATGCTAACTCTTTTTACAGGGTCATGGTACCTGATGATAGGGATCCCAACCAAAATATTTTTTTAGCTCTATGATCTATGACGTTCCGTTGATTTATAAATAATTTAAATGTAAGCGCTATGACGGGAGAAAAGTATTTTAAAATACTGTTTCCATAGACTTTCACTATGTTTTAACAGCCTGAAGCTATTAAAATACAGCTAAGCAAACAACCATATTTTTTAATTGGAGCTAAATAAAAAAAATAAATACTTTTGAAAATTTTAAAATTTTGAGGTTATAAGTGTTTTTCAACTTTTTTTTTGCAGATTTGTCATTATGTTGACCAGCAGGTTACACCATGTAAAAAGAGTTAGTATCTTTTGTAACACGTTGTATAACGGCAGTCAGTTGAAATTTCATCAGTGTTGCCAACGGTACGACAAATTACCGTAAACTGTAATAATCATAACCAGAAACACTATTCATTGCTCGCAAATTTTATCGCATTACGTAGTTGATGTCAGTATCCTACCTACCTATTCTATATTTATCAAAAATCATTTTTGTTTTTCCTTTCAAGAATAAAAATTTCAAATATATGACACGGCATTTTACCGATTGAACATGGCAAGCCTGATTCTTATCTGTGGTGTTTGTGTATCTTTAGTATTAGTACTTTCTAATCTGTGAATCTGTGGGAAAAAGCGTTATTTGACTGCCGTTATGAAGCCATATTTTCTGCGCCATCTAGCGAGCATTTTAAAATCAGCTTGTAACTGTCAGTTAAAAACGGCTCATTGCAACCTCGGCAGTTGAACGTCCTAAAAATTGTGACGTCTCGGGTATCTTGGGCGCGAAAAGAAAAGTGCACTTGCAAACTTTAAGACAATGTAGACATTAAGGACTTACAGGCCAAGCATTTCCAGAGGTTGATTTTGACAAACTCAAGATCACACTAAAAGGATGACATATTTATTGAGTGTTTTTTAATATTTATTTATTTTTCCAGAGAGTACCGAGAGCGGACCATTCTGGGGTACGGCGAGAACGACACAATAGAGTACATGCTACAAAAGCGATTCTACTTCAACTACACAGCGTCGGGAACCCTCACAGAGGATGACGAAGTCACCGTCATCAACTTCTCGTACATGGTAGATATTTAGATATTTATTTATTTCCAAGTAATTTAACATCACAGTGAACATAATCATAATCATAATCCCCGTCTCGTACATGGTTAAGATACCTAATGCTACAGAAACATTATTAAAGGGTCTTGACAGACAGACAGACTGACAAAAAAGTTATTCCATTTTTTTATTGTGATGTACGGAACCCTAAAAACCATGTGCTTTTTGAAACTTTCGTGGTTTTTAGACATAATTATTGTAAGAAAACGGGATTCTTACCACGATTTATTTTCTTTTGAGTTCCCGATATTTCGGTACCGTTGCAGGCACCATGGTCACGGGTAGACTGAAGACGGTTTTTTGAATGTCAAACACCTAGGCGTAGATAAATCTATCTACCCTCTTTCTATTTCGACGGCTGCGTTCCAAGTTGTTCGATGGCCCGGCCCGACTCACGATGCTAACGGTGTCTGATGTGGTAGAATAAGTGACGTGCGACTTCTGTGTCTACCCGTGACCATGGTGCCTGCAACGGTACCGAAATATCGGGAACTCAAAAGAAAATAAATCGTGGTAAGAATCCCGTTTTCTTACAATAAATGCCTAAAAACCATTTCCCAGCAACAGTGGAAAAAATACGTTGTTTTTATGTCTAGCATGCAATATGCATGCCTTTCAGACTTTCAGGTATGTCGACGATCTTTTAACACCCTGTACTTAGGTATAATTTTGAGCATAAAATATAAAATAATTTGGTAAGCAAAATAGCAAATGGATTGCTGAGAACAAATTCAAATAAATGGATCTTAAACTGTTTAAAATGGCGACAGTTAGGATAGACACTTCTAAAGGGTTTTTTGCTTGATCGTACCACTTACTTAGGCGGAGACAAAGAGTTATATACTGAGCTCCTTTTGTTTTGAAAACCAACTTAACTTATCAGAACTAAGCCCAACTAATTTAACTAAGCTCTTTGTGACTCGAGAACACCCACTTTCAATATTGTCTCTAGCAAATACGACACGGTCGCGAGTGCAAACTATCTAATTCTACAGGGTGCACTCTAAGTCGATAGCGGAACTTTAAGTAGGCTGTCTACTGATCAATAGAAACAACTTGTACTAGGTGGCGAAAAAAATAAAGCGAAAAAAATATTAGTTGTTTCATACATTTGGCGCAGTACTAAGTCGACCTTTTGTATGGAACAGCTGATATTTTTTTCGCACCATATTTTTAGCCACCTAGTAAAACTTGTTTGTATTGATCAGTAGACAGTCTACCTAAAGTTCCGTTATCGACTTAGAGTGCACCCTGTAGATATTCTAACCTTTATTCACTCCTAACTTCTGGGTCTAAGTTAAATACTATAATCTATTGTTCTCATTGTAACTTGCGAAGAACAGGTCTGGTATTAAAATTTACATAAGAATAGAGCTGTTTTATACGGAACTGTTTAGAAACAATAGGAAAAGATAATTGCGTGTTGACACTGGTTTAAGTAGTTATTATGACTTGACACTGCATGTGTAGATTACATAGTTTTGGTATTTTGCCTGGCGATGGCTTAGATCAGGGATGCACACACATATCGGGCCACTAGGGAATAATATGAGCCAAGGACAGGCCGCAACAAATGTTATCCAATTAAACAATTCATGCTATGACAAACGCTTTAAAGCCGCTAATTACTTTGTATGGGTAGAAGAGCGCGCCAAGCGCGCCCGAAAATTCAACGGTTTTTTTTTGTAAGGAAATATGTGAAGGCTGGTATTGCTTTGCACCCGAAAGCATAAACTTATTATTTTCGATTTTAAACGAGATAATTTGTTTTCTTGCTGTTTGTTAAAGAATTAAGCGCGCTTCGCGCGCCCGATTGTAATTCTTTTTGTTTGTAAGTTTGTAAAAGGACTGCAAATCACCAATTTTCTTGTTATGAATAAACACCGACCTACACGTACAAAATTATCTTTTATTAAATTTTATATTTTTTTTTTACCAACGATCGAGGGAACCAACCACTATATTCATTTTGATAAACCTAAAATTTTGGCCAAGGAAAACCGATACCATCCTCGTCTGCTACGGGAGGCAATAGAAATTCAAAAATATCAAAATTTTAACAAATATAGTAGTTGGAACATGCCCTCAGTTTGGGAACCGATCCTCCATCGGTTGAAACCTCGAGCCATGGTCACATCTACACGATCTCACGTCACTGGGGGCTCTTCTCCGTAGTCAGGAACGTTATTAAAACAATTTTTTTACTTTTTAATTTGTATCCGTAACGGGGGTAGTCAATGTCTAATATGTACATAGCCGAGGGTAGTTTCAATTAACAAATGACATACAAGACAGCTGTCACCTCAGTCTACCGCGACCACGAGCCCTGCAAAGGTCTCGAAACGTTGGAAAATGTAAAAAGTTAATAAAACGAGTGTTAAATCCGTTAAAACCTGTGTTTAAATTATCGACTGATATTTTAAATATTCCTATTTAGGTACAATAATAGAAATCACGAATAGTGTAAGATTTAGAAGGGGCGGCTGGTACTACATTGCCTAGGGCGGCCAAGTCTGCAAATCCGCCTTTGAATGAAAATGCACTGAGCACCCCCCTGAATGTTATCCTGGCGGCGATGGTCCGTCAGTACCCGCTAGCCAGTGGCGTAACAATAGGGTGTTGATCGTGGCAATAGGGCTGGCATAATGCCACGGGCCCCCGACCCAAGAGGCCGCGAACTCAAAAATATATTTTACATTGAAAATGTATGCAGATTTCCTCACGATGTTGTTCCTTCACCGAAAAGCTAGCGAATAGATGATGAATGCATTGAGATATTATGTTCTATGGATGAATGTGAAGTCTCCCGCATTGGGCTAGCGTGGGGACTACAGACCATTCCCTCTCGCCTAAGAATGGAGGCCTATGGCCATTAGTGGGACATATACAACGTGTAATTAAGTACGCTGAAATTCTCGAAGTTTATTAAAATTAAACTGAGTACAACGTGACGATTTTTACTGATAGGGCCCCACAGAATTTGCCATGGGCCCCAGATGGTATAGTTACGCCACTTACGATATTTAATTTTAATGTAATGATAATACTTATCATAATAATTATATTACCTTGAGTAATATTAATCTAATTTAAATTAATTTATTTTATACATAATAAGACCTATAATAAGACACTGACATGTAAATCTCATTTTACCAATAAAAAATACAATACAATACAATACTGCCGCTAACGTGATTTTTCTTCCTCTATTCCAGGCAGCACTGTTGTCTGTAGCAGAGCTGATGCCCGGCCTTCTGCCGATGGTGAACGATGCCCTCGGAGACTTCTTCTCAGACCTGACCGACCCCTTCTTGAGGGTCAAGGTCAAAGACTTGCTGTTCGACGGCATCTACTTGAACTGCGCGAGCAACAAGAGCGCCCTTGGTAAGGTTTGGTTTTGTTTAAACATTGTAATCAGTTTATGGTGGGACGATAGCAGCGTGACGGGACCAGAACACATAATCGGCTGAATAATTTTATTATTGTTGTTTTGTTGTTTACAATAATGAAAACAATACTATGTTACAGCCGTGAATAGCCATAGCAGCTACGGCCATTTTTTACCGAAACGCTGCTTTTTATGATGAAAGCAAGCCGCTTTGCACAGTGATAGAAGGGGCAAAAATAAGTGATTTGACCCGCAGCAGCACAAGTTTCATCCCTTAGGAATAGAGAGGGCGCCACTTCAAAAAATACACTTTGAAAAATTCTAACAGCCTAACGGGTGAACCGATTTCAATAATTAATATCTTAATCGAAAGAAAATCATTTATTGTACAACCTAAAAAATAAGATTTAAAAAAAAACTATAATGGCTGCCCTAAATCCAACGTTTTGTATTTTTTTTATTTTTATTTCTCAGTTTTTACTCAATTATGCAAATAAATTGTATAATGAAGGTATATTTTTTATAATTCATATTGTTACTAATTTAATAGTGAATTTAATAAAAAAAACTGCATGCCAATATCTTTAGTAGTTTAGGAAATATTAAGGTTTACATGTGCTGGAAAAGCGGGGCATTGCCCTCGCGTCATAGTAACTGTGTAGAGAAAAAAACTTCTATTTGTGATGAAAGCTAGCCATTTTGCACAGTGATAGTGGAGAGTAAAATAAGCAATTTTACCCGCAGCAGCAACATTTTAATCCCTTAGGGACACAGATGGCACCACTTATTTGACCAAACTTCAAGATTTTGTATAAAGTAAACGGCTCTACCGATTTTCATGATTTAAACGCCCAATGGTTGGTTTTTATACCATAATACATATAAAATATAAATAAGTCAAAAACGTACTGGAAATAAATTAATAAAAAATATTTTGTAAAATAAAAGTGTTTTCATTGAGGATGATGAATCAAGTATTTATTCTTTTTGGTTTTTGACAAATACTTACACATCATTTCTCGTTTGCCTTGTCACAGATGTGTACAACAACGTTAATGCCTAACGGTTCACGAGTTTTCTTATTTTATTTGGTATACGTAAATTTTTAGTCGCTTATTCTGAGTAAACTGTATTCAATGTATTCAATGTAGTATCCCAAATAAAATAAGGAAACTCGTGAACTGTTAGGCATTACCTTATTGTACACATCTGTGAGAAGGCAAACGAGAAATGATGTGTAAGTATTTGTCAAAAACTAGAAAGAATAAATACAAGATTCATCATCCTCAATGGAAACACTTTTATTTTACAAATTATTTTTTATTATTTTTATTTCCAATACTTTTTTGACTTATTTATATTTTATATGTATTATGGTATAAAAACCAACCATTGGGCGTTTAAATCATGAAAATCGGTAGAGCCGTTTATTTTAGACAAAACTTTGAAGTTTTGTTAAATAAGTGGCGCCATCTGTGTTCCTAAGGGATGAAAATGTTGCTGCTGCGGGTAAAATTGCTTATTTTAGTATCCACTATCACTGTGCAAAATGGCTAGATTCCATCACAAAAATAAGTTTATTTCTCTACTTAGTTACTATGACGCGAGGGCAATACCCCGCTTTTCCAGCACATGTAAACCTAAATATTTCCTAAACTACTAAAGATATTAACATGCAATTTTTTTTATTAAATTTATTATTAAATTAGTAACGATATTACTTTAAAAAAATATACCCTTTTTATACAAGTTTTTTGCATAGTTCAGTAAAAATACACAAATAAAAAATTAAAAATTAGAAAACGTAGGATTTACGGCAGCCAGCATAGTTTTTTTTTTAATTATATTTTTTTGGTTGTACAATAAGTAATTTTCTATCGATTAAGATATTAATCATTGAAATCGGTTTACCCGTTAGGCTGTTAGAAATTTTCAAAGTTTATTTTTAGAAGTGGCGCCCTCTCTGTTCCTAAGGGATGAAACTTGTGCTGCTGCGAGTCAAATCGCTTATTTTTGTCCCTTCTATCACTGGGCAAAGCGGCTTGCTTTCATCATAAAATGCAGCTTTTTTTTCATAGCTGCTAAGACTAGAACGAAAAATCACTAAATATAAATAGCTCAGTTTAGCTGCAACTTAAAAAAAAAAACTGTGAAAAATTAGAATTTCCCGCAACGCTGCTATCGTCCAACCTTAATAATTCATGAATAGAATCTATTGACAATTTGACACCGACGAAAGATCCTTTTCTATGTTCTGTGTTTTTAACTCCCGACCCAAAAAGTTATAAGTTTGACCGCTATATGTGTGTGTGTGTGTGTGTGTGTATTTGTGTGTGTGTGAGGGTGTATTTGTGTGTGTGAGGGTGTGTCTGTCTGTAACACCGTAGCCCTTAAAAGGGTGAACCGATTTGGATGCGGTAACTGTGTATCTGTGTTTCGCTATAACGCTCAAGTTTATTTTGTGACCTGTGTATGCTCAAGTGTATTAGCAGCTTTATGATTTAATTTTGTTATCTTGGCAAACCTACGCGCGTGTACGCTGGTACTTTCTATTTTATTAATTTCAATTACTTACCAAAAATTTTATTTCAGGTCTCGTCTGTGGAAAGATTAGAGCTGACACGCCATCAACCATGCGTTTGGCGGATGATGGGAATGGATTTTGGTTCTCTATGTTCTCCCACGTAAGTTCAGAAAGTGTGGTCTTATGGTCAGCACACGCTGAAATACCCCTTTATGTTTGATTGACGCTTCGAGCGTGTCGCTGACCTTACAACAGGGTGGAATGGTTGGTTGTGCTTTTTTAAAATTAGTTAGTCATCTATTTGAAATTAGTACCTACCTCTACATCATGAGGTTGGCAGTCAGCTCTTTACATATTTTCCAGATCCTATAACCCACGAATGCAATCGATTCTCGCTAGGTGGCCACTTTTTGCGAGAATCAATTGCATTCTTAAGTTCTAGGATCTGGAATCCAAACCTTAGTTAAGCCTCGCGTTGAGGAATCGCAAGAGCGCTTTTTGCTAAAAACGCATCCAAAATTATATATAAAAAAAAAGATATGATATTTTTTTTCATTGGCGGCGCTAGTTGTGAGACCTATTGCGTCTTAATATGTTTTGTTTTCCAGATGAACCGTACTCCGTCAGGGCCCTACGCAATGGTCCGAGGCACTCAGAACCTGCGTGAGCTGGGCCACATAGTCTCGTACAAGGGGAAGCAGAGGATGACCCAGTGGGGTGACAAGTACTGCGGCCAGCTGAACGGGAGTGACTCGAGCATATTCCCGCCTGTAGATGAGAGTGATGTGCCGGAGAAACTGTATATTTTCGAGCCGGAGATCTGCAGGTTAGTTGGCAGACATCATTCCATGTCGATGTAGCTACAGTCTTTACAAATGTATTCTTATTGCGTTTTGGAGCGGTGTGGGAGGGTCGTGTTTTTGCGACGTATGACTTCATTCGGACGTCAGTATCGCTGTCACTTATAAAGCGAGACGTCACATGCCACCCTCCCTGCACACACAGAATGAGAGTTCAGGCGCACTAGGCTACCAAATACCAATAGATCTCAGAAAACAAAATCACCGACTTGAAACCTTGGCTAATGTCAATGTTAAGCTCAAGCTAGTGGGGCAAAACAAGAAAAAATTATAAGCGATAGCAATTAGTGGGTAAAGTTCGAATAAAAAGAAGGCCTTTTAAAAAAGGGGGCAAATCTCTAGAGAATCACACTAAGGGGGCAAAGGCAGAAAGGGGGCAAGATCAGAACAGACCGTCTAGCTACTCAAGCTCGAGCTTGAGCTTGACATTGACATTTTAGCCAAGGGGTGATTTTGTTTTCTGAGATCACCTACGAGCTTAAGCTGACGACTATTAATGCCACCCTAGGTAAAAAAAAATCTCGTGATAGCGTACTAAAAGAAAAGTTCTACAATAAAGGGCATACAGTAAAAATTGGATTCCCTACTTGAAATGTAATAACGTTTGATTAGACGTTACAGCTTGACCTTTGATCAGTTTGTGTTAGTTCAATCGAATTTTGATAGTTGGTGGATGAAGAGGTTGATGGACCGTAATCTGTTAAAAGCTCCAATTTCCATTAATTTTCAAGTTTACAGAAAGTTTTGAATTTATTGACGATATATTTTACAGCGCAAAATTTAAACCTTTATGGATGCAGAGTGCATGCCTTAAGCTGTGAAAGGTCACACTGGGGTTGAAAAACAATTTTCCACAACTAAAAATACACCTTTAATTTTCAAACTACTTAGGTTTTAGAAATTGTTTTCGTCGTGAGTTGGGTTTTATGTTACACCTCAAAAGATAAATCTGGATAAATAAAGAAAATATTACTCACTCTCGCGTAAAATGTAAGGCTCATAATGATATTTCCAAAAGTGGTAATTTTTTTCACACCACAGTTGCGAAGTGGGGTTTATTCTTGATACGACCGTTGAGTTTGCCTTTGCAAGTGCTTTCGATTAAAAACTTAAACTTCAGGAACTCAAAACTACTATCATCCAAACACAAATAAAAATTGGGGATAAAATAAATCTGCCTTTCCATTATTTGGTACAATTTGGTATTATTTTTGATGGATTTTATGCAGATTTTATGCAATTTTTGCCTTACTGTACTGGCGCACGCAGGGTTCCGTACCATTATCTATAAAAACGGCAAAAAAATCACGATTGTTGTATGGGAGCCGCCTTAAATATTTATTTTATTCTGTTTTTTTAGTATTTCACTATTTAGAAATTTTATTTTATTAGTATTTCTAACCACTGGGCTACCCATTTGGGGTAATGCAGCTAGTATTCCGGGACCAACTCCTGCGTCGTCCACGTCACGTATCTACCCTGGAATTAGACCGCCATTTTTTTACCCAGAGGCACGTATGAAGACGTGCCGCCTGTAATGTTTGACTTTATAGCTTTGTTTGTGGACGACTGTGCGTGCGATAATAAAAGTATCGGGCCGTGCGTGTGCTGGCACAGAATAATTGTAATAATTCCTATGTTTTTCGTACACACGACATCACGTCGACCTTTACACGCTAGCACTCTACTCGGTTACGTTACGGGCGACTTTACAACAAAAGTGTACAGCCTGACGTGCTGTCGTGTGTACTATGGAATTTTGTAGTAGGTAGCAGTTTTTCGCTGTTATTCCAAACTTTATTCGCTTTGTTTGAGAATGCATTTATATTGTAGAGTCGGTAGGCGAAGAAGAGCAAAATAAGAGCACACACTTTCTTACTTGAATGATGGATTAATTCAACAATAGTACCGTATTTACCGGCATATTTTTTTATCACTTTTTAGAATTTTGAAAATTTTTGTCGTCTATTTTTTTTTTACAATAATGAGACAATATTTTTATGGCTCCGAACTAGTTCCGAACCTCAAAAAGAAAAACTGAACTATTATCTATAGGATCACTTTGTTGTCCGTCTGTCTGTCTGCCTGTCAAGACCCTTTTCTCAGGAACGCTTGAAGGTATCAAGTTGAAATGTACAGAGTGGTGGTACGGAATCCTCGGTGCGCGAGTACCACTCACACTTTGCCGGTTTTTTCATTATCAAAACATAACAATAATGCTGATTTGGCGAATTTTTTTTGTTTGTTCGATGTTCGACTGACCAAGTCGAAAGCTCGATACCGAATTTGAACCAAACCAAACCAAAACTGGTGGCCTATAGCCAGTGCTATTGAATTATAGATAGCAGAACGTAGTGGGAAATTCAACATTTTTACAGGTTTTTCAATTTATTTTGAAGCTTAACTGAGCTATTCTTCGCTCACGGCAGTAAAATAGTATTATTTTCGTTATTGTAAATAACAGAAAAAAATGAACTTCCCGCCACGCTGCTATCGTCTAACCTTAAGCCCCTTTTCCCCACAGATCATTGTACGCAAGCCTCGTCGGGAAGTCGACCCTCTTTAATATGTCAGCATATTATTACGAGCTAGCTGAATCCGCGCTGGCAGCCAAGAGTGCCAACCCCAATAACAGATGCTTCTGTCGACGGTTTGTATGAACAGTTTATCTACACTAATATTACTACAGGGTGCACTCTAAGTCGATAGCGGAACTTTAAGTAGGCTGTCTACTGATCACTACAAACAACTTTTACTAGATAGCGAAAAAAATGGAGCGAAAAAAATATCAGCTGTTCCATACAAAAGGTCGACTCAGTACTGCGCCAAATGTATGAAACAGCAGATATTTTTTTCGCTCCATTTTTATCGCCACCTGGTACAAGTTGTTTGTAGTGATCAGTAGACAGCCTACTTAAAGTTCCGCTATCGACTTAGAGTGCACCATGTAGTGGTTCGCCCCGAACTAAGAACTCGCGACCCCATATCTCAGCAACCCCTCAACCGATTTGGGTCATGTTCGAAGTAAAAAATTCTCTTTGCCCCATTTACCTGCCTACCAAACATGACAATCCGACTTTTACTCAAGTTATCGTCGAACGAACATTCATACATACCTACACACAAACATACATACGAACAATACCTACATACAAACGCCGGATTGTTCAAGTAGACTCGGAGAACTTCTCTCGCTTCGCTCGCTCGCTCAATAAAGAGGAAATGTTTCTAAGTATGTATGTATGTCTCCAAAATTGCTTATCTGATTTTAAAAATTCTTTCACTAATGGAAAGCTACGTTATCGCTGAGTGCTATAGGCTATTTTTATTGAGATTACGGGGAACAAAAAAAACGAAGTCTGCACGGACAAAGTCGCGGGCAAATGCTAGTTTTTTTATAGATGGTTTCGCTTACGTTTATTGATGTCGTTGTCCGGATACCGTCAGAGTGGAATCGTCCGTTGGGGCCTGAGTCTAACGCAATGGCTCGATAGGATTCCAGTTGTAGGCTTTAATTACGATTTTTTAATGAAATTGTGTCTGTCCTTTTAATGTTTTTCTAGTACATCAAAGAATATTATGATTTTAACTATAGAGGATTAGTTCGCTGGTTGTAAGAGAAAAACGAGAAAACCCCGGTTTTGTCCTTCTACTGGGAACCTATCGTTACGCCATTGCGTTACAGACCGTTGTTTCAGAGTGAACGCGTAAAATTTAGATATTTTATTATAAGGTTGAATTTTTTTATCGGGACAGGACTTGAACCCGCAACTCCACCCGCCTCCACCTCCGAATTTTCCCTACGGGTTAGTTCTTTAGAAAAAACAATAAAAGCATCCGTTCAATTGAATAAACGTAATTATTCGCGATGTGGGCGGGCGGGCGCTATCTACAGGCTGTTAAAAGACCGTCAACAAAGCGGGAAATCACGTATAATTGTCTTCATCATAACGAACATTTTTCCCAAAAAACTATGTCTGGGAAATCAACGGTTTCCGAGATAAAGAGTTTTTTTGCCTAAATAAATGTGTTCGGTATTGAGTACTTAACATTTCATATTTCTTTCAAAAAAGGACGTAAAAATTGCACCCCGCAATATATTCTAAACATGGGCACCTTGAGCGTAAGAAGCCCAAAATGTCAACATTTGCGCAATATGACTTTTTTACGTTTCACTTCCATTGCGAGATAAAATATTTTCTAAAATTTTAACCTAGTAAACCAAAATCATTTCCCAGCAATAATTTATGGAAAAGTACTTTGTTTTGGGGGCTTATTCTCGGCAATCTCGAATGTGGCTTGTTACTAAGGTTTTCTTTGTAGAATCTCAAATGTGACATACCCGAGAATTTTCCCCCAGTATGCGTACCTTTCGGGTCTGTTGACGGTCTTTTAACACCCTGTATACATTTTTACCCGACTTTCCAAAGGAGGCTTATATTTTTTGTAATAAAATTTCATGCCTAGATTATTTACCAGTTACGAGAACATTCAACAGTACCACACGAAAAAGCTATAAATTGAACTCTTCCACTAGAAACGTTACCGAAAATCCTACGGGAGTCGAAAAGAAGAAAAATTGCTTTTGTAAAGGATAAACGATGGATGAACTTGGAACTTGAGAGCTCCCGTGAGAAAACGAAACAAAATAAAGAACACGTCGTGTGAACCAAAGGCGCTATCCATACCAGTGTGTTATTTCTTACTTTTATCTGAATAATCGAACATCAATCTTATTGTATACTTTGTATGTTGTAGTTGTTCAATGATAATAAACTATTTTCTATTCTATTTTCAATTCCATTTCCATAAAGTAGGTATACAGGTCAAACAGAATCACGCGTAATATTCGACTACGGCCGCGTGTAGTCTTTTCGACGACTTCTCCGTGACCTGACCGAATCAATTTATTCGGTTTTGGATCAAAACCTACTCCATTTAAAAAAAAGCATTCATGGTCACTTTACCTCTTATGCAAGTTATGGAAAATATAATGAAAATATCATTTGTCGAAACAAAGACGGCTTATTTCGATAAGAGCTATTTTCCCGCAACAAATAAACCGGTTTTGAGGATTAAAAACTGTTTTTACAGAATAAGCACACTGTTATACTTATTGTCAATAGGTAGAAGTACGTTTATTTCAGCTGGTCAAATTTTGGATTGGTCAGGTTTAACCTGAACCCACCAAAGATCAATGTTGTTTTACCGTTTTACCTAGTTAATAACAGAAGGCAATTACGTCGCAAATATTCGGCCTAGCTATTCGAACTTTTTGAGCCCTAGAAGACCCTTTTAGGCCTGAACTTTCCACCACATTCCTCAAGCGGACGAAAGGGTACCTACGTAATTAATGTTGAAAATTACTTTATGTGGGCGAAAACTATTAAAAGTTGTAGAATCATTTATCTACTTTTGTTTTTTGCTGCTAGGGACACATTCAAGGTTTCAAATTCGCTCGGGATGGTTGGCGTGTGTTGCGGGTTTAAGTCCCTTATAACCTTGAAAGGCTTTATCATTTATCCCATCATCATCATAAGACTGTTGCCATCCATTGCTGGGTAAAGGCCTCTTCATGCTCACGCCACCTCTCACGATCCTGACTCAACCACTGCTTTCCGGCTACTTGCGCTGTGTCATCGGACCATCTGGCTGGTGGTCTGCCAGCCGATCTCTTCCCCTCTCAAGGTCGCCATTCCACAATGGACTTCGTCCATCTACAACTAGTGCGTCTAGCCAGGTTTCCGCCCACTTCCACTTCAAAGACCTTATGCGTTTTCCGACGTAAAAAAATATTTAGGGTGTGATCCCTATCACCGGGTGCTATTACTAAGGATCTTTTGTAATACGTTGAAGACGATGAGCCAAGGTTTGTTCCCAGGAACTGGAGCGCTAATCATGATGGCTGCCTCATCATGGGTCTGTTGAACCTGATGCCGTGCCAGGGTGCACCGGCCATCGTCTCTCTGCCCCACTTCTACCTGGGCTCTGAAGAACTGCTCGAGTTCTTCGCTGGAGGGGTGGAGCCGGACCCGGAGAAACACAAAACCTTCGTCTATTTGGAACCGGTGAGTTTGTAATGAGACATGAATGGGAGAAGATCGAGCGAAGTGAGCATATGGGGGACATCCCGTAGGACTTGGTCTTCGTCCAGTTGGTCGTTGGGAGGTCCCAAATATAGCTGGGAAGATGCGATAGAAAGAGATCTGCGCGAGCTCCAGCAAGCGTAACATAAAAATGGGTTAGGCAGCAAAAGGGTTATAACTAAAGGGAATTTTTTTAATAACTTTATTCCTGAAACACGTAAACTTCTAAATGTGATTTCCAACTACATTTATTCTGCGACTTTGGTGAAACCGCAATTTAACATTTTCGTTAAAAAAATGGCACATCTGTGGCGCGTAGTAACAAATAGGAGCAACTGGGTTAGCATAAGGCTGGGTAAGAGCGTATCTATGGGTTTATAACTCAGTCTTCCCCGCTCTACGTCAAACAAAAGAGTGAGATGAATATAGTAAAGTTATAACCCCATTATGTACCTTCTGCCTAACCCAGAATTATGCTTTGCCTACAGGAGAGGCTGGAAAGGTGGAAGAGAGTAGAGGAGCATGAAAGCGCGCCGCGCAAGCAGCGGTAAAATGGTACAAATGCAGACTTTTAGAGAATAGGATTCGATTCATAAAAAGTATCGAGCTATTCGAAAAGTGGCTCAACAAAAGTTGTTGGAGTTGTTTCAGCAATAAAATAAAGCTTTTTGAAAATTACCCTGTATGCATCTCACTCTTTTGTTTGACATAGAGTGGGATTGATAGAGTTATAAACCCATAGATAATATGCTCTAACCCATTTTTGTGCTAAGAAAGCAGGATTAGAGGGAGTTAGCGCATGACGGGTAAAGCTGGAGTCTTTAGGTTGCGGAGGCAACAATCCACTTTGGGTTGCTAAGCCAGTCAGAATTAATGAATGAATTTAGAATATCGTTTCCGGATGTTCACACAAGCATGTATTTAAGGGTTATATTCACTGAGCTGAATGCAATGAATTGGTGGCAGTCAAGCTAAACAGATAGATACTGGTACTCTTTATTATACACAAAAATAAAATCATTTTTATCGCTTTTCATATTACCTAACTGATCAAATATAGGGTATTTTTTAAATAGCTTTAGTCCTGAAACACGTCACCTTCTAAATGTGATATCCAACAAATTTGAAGTTCTTAAAAAAAAAACTCTGCTCATAAAGACTATAATCTCATTTATAAAGCTAAGTTCACGAATAGAGTAAACGCGGCAGGCACTCTCTGTCTCTCTTTCTCTCTCTCTCTCTCTCTCTCTCTCTCTCTCTCTCTCTCTCTCTCTCTCAGACTTGCTGGGCAAAGACCTTCTCTCTGAGAGAGAGAAGGTCTTTGCTTTCTCAGCAAGTGCAAGTGGGACATGAAGACTCTAAAGGCTACATCAACAATTTTATTACAGAAAACTGGCGTCGTGCTGAAAGGCTTGCAGCGGCTACAATTCAACATTGAGCTCCGGAACATGCCGCAAATCCCTCAGTTGGAGAAAGTACCCACAGGACTGTTTCCTCTGCTCTGGATCGAAGAGGTGACAAACTATCATCATCACCCCACCCCTGCCCAGTGCCCACTGCTGGGTATAGGCCTTTTTCCCCTCGCGCCATCTCTCGCGGTCCCTCGCCATCCACATCCATGGACCCTCTGCCGCCATAACGATGTCGTCCAACCGAATTTTGGCGGCCCCATCGCTTTCCGCCTGCGTCGCGTTTTTATGGCGACGCCTTCTGTCTGCGCCACACAAATATTTACGAGGTACAGTCTGAGAAAAGGTCAAGTAATCGGAGATTAACCGATACAAAACAAACGAGAAAAAAAAACATACTTTTTTCCCCTACATATTTGATGAAAACATCGAGCTGCAGGTCTTAGTAACTAACTTCAGAAACTAAGTACTTTATTTTCGAAACCCAAACAAACGTAGTCCCCGATTTAAATTTCCTCCCTGGATAATGGCACTAGAGCAAAAATGTTTGATAAGCTGAGACATCTCCACCCTCGGCATGTCGGACCGTTTAGATTTTTTTGATAAATAATTATTCGAAAATTTCCTTTATTCCCTATGGATTCAGTGGCTAGATCCATAATGGATCCAACGAGATTTTACCTTCTTATTAGATCAATTTTTTAAAATCTGGTTCTTAAGAGAAAGTAAAATCTCATTGGATCCATTATGGATCTAGCCACTGGAACTTTAGATATTTTATTTTGGATCAACGATCGTGAACTAGATAGATAAATACTAACAAAATTAAAGTTTTACTCCTTGATATTTACTACTTACAAAACCTTTTAATTTTTAAATAAACTAAAAAAAAAACAAACTTAGTGGGTGGGTACGAAGATACTTCTTAGTATACCTATCGATAAGTGAGAAATCAATTAAATATTCTGTTTCCAGGGTGCAACACTGCCAGAACCAATAGTCGAAGAGCTGCGTTACTCTCATCAGCTCCTCTCTTACGCGGATAAGTTTCGATGGGTGTTCCTGGCTTGCTCTTTCCTCCTTCTAGCTGTCAGTGTCATAGCTGTGGTCAGATCCGGCACCATTCCGATCTTCCCTAAAGCCTCGAACACCGTGAGCTTCGTTCTACGACCAGGAAATTTTCAGGCCACTGATAAAGTTCAGTAGAGTTGTTTGTTGTTTGTCTAGTGTGTTTTTATTGATTGATATTAATTTCCGAATTGGAATTGTAAATGTTGTTTGATAGGTGCTTTCCTAGACCTAAATTGATTGTAAGAATAGTTTTATTATGTGTAGTCAAAAGTGAGAAATGAGAAGGTTAAACTTAGAATTTTGTTATATTCGGTATACATAAATTATGTATGATATTGTTTACATAGCCGTACCTGAGACGATAAGATAACTTTATTAGGTTGACAAAGAGAAGCCTTTATTGTGGATAAAATATTTTTTACCCTATTTTTTTATGGTTACTATGGTTACTAGATAATAAATTATAGTTACTATAATAATTGTGAAAAGTGTTTCAAGTAGTTCGTAGTTGTAAGTAATAATAATTATTAACACCGAGTGATTAAATTCAGGGTTGTGTTTCGTTTCATTTTTTGTGTGTAAATTATTTCACCCTTTTTAACCCTTATCTTCATCTGAAATTAAATAATGATGTAGAGTAGTAGTTTAAGAAAAAGCAGTTTGTCTTGTTAGTTTGTTAAGGGTAGATATTTGAAGTTCAATATTGGGATGTTTTTGTTTTTGTCATAGTGATGGTCGTATGAATCACAATGTATTCACGCATGTAGCTTTTATCATGACTTTTCAGTCATTACTGAAATAAACGGACCGATTTCTTGCCTAAGCAAGTGCCTAGGACCTATTGGATAAAAGTAACTCTAACAATAACTGAGTTTGGTACCACCTGCTTAGGCGGAAAATGAAAACATTTTGCTTTACGAAATCCGTCTAGGTCTAGCCTTAGTAGTAGGGATAAAGAATAAACTTAGCAAACTATAAATACAATTGCTATACGTACGATAGACATAAATTCGAGAAATCGCATAAAGTTCTCTAAACAGCTACATATACATAGTTCTCATAGCATTAGAAAACAAATGTTTTGGTCAGTGAACTTTACAAAAGTAAATTCCAACTTACTTACCTTTAGAAAACTTATCTCGTATTTCAGGCCCTAGAAAGTAACAAAAGGCCCCGATTCTGCTAACTTTTAACTTTCATCCATAGTTCGAGTTGATAATTACCTAGGTATACATTCATAAAATCACTGAGCGGTTTTTTTTAAAGAATAAGCACACAGGTCCGATACCTGTGGGGTGCCTTTTCAATAGGTATTTACTTGCTCGGAAACTACCTTGTTAAGAGGTAGATATTACCATCAAGCCGATATTGCAGAGTCCTCTCTGGAACATTTTTTTTTCATCTCTCATTGTGTGCTTTCATAGTTCCTAACAGCAACCTACCCTTGCCTTAGGGTAGTGCTTTGCGAAAAATTAAGGAACTTTATCTGCGATCTGCGAGTTTTTAGCTTAAAAGCGTTTGAAATGTGTGTGTACAGACTAATGCTCATAATTTCCTGGCAGAGGTTTAGAAAAAGTTTGGAGTTATGAAGACTACCAAGCAATGGAGTATGTTATTTGTAAAGTGTTTTCTATTGTGCAATAATCGTGCAATTTTCAGTCTCGTTCTCGCTACGGTGACGTGCGCGCGCGCTCCAGTGACTAAGTAGGGGAGACTGGGTACGGTTGAAACAGGGTACGGTTGAAACAACGCTAATAATTCGTAAACTATGAGCGGTACGGAGAGGGGTGCAAGGGGAGAGAGACGCGGCTAGTCAGTCCAGACATGAATCGCAGTGATTCGTCGCACTTTGCGCGCCGTATACGTGTCTAGGTGGCCTCATTGTGTTTTTTTGCCCAAAAGTAAGTATTTTGTATTGTATTCTTTTTCCAATTGTATCGTTGATTTTAGCATTTGTGTTTTAAGTGTTTTACTACTTTGTTGTTAGACTATTAGAGTTCGGAAACAGTAATTTGTTGTTGTGTAGGTTGTTTTGTTTTGACGGTGTGTTCGTTTTAGTGAAAATTGAGGGGGTTGGGGACGGTTGAAACGATTTTTGTGGGTACGGTTGAAACAATAATAACGTATGATTTTTTCGTTAAAGATGCCCCAGACAGCGTATAAAAAAGACATCAAGAGGCGGGTGCGATATAAATCACTACAAAATGGCCTATGAAGAATAAAAAAAGGAACTCTGATTATTAATTTTGTTCATTTGAGGACTTTGATAAGGATTTCTACGTTGCTGATTATTATTATCGACAATTGTTCAGCTCTTTTTACCTAGTTCCTAAAAATAAAATGTGAGATATAAGAAACTCATCTTAAATTTCAATTCAATTAAGAATGCTGATTATTTTTAAGTAAAAATCAGAGCATTAGAGCTATTTTCATTTATTTGTGTTAATTTTGATTGTTAATTTTGTTCATGTCACTATTCTGACTATTCTGATTAGGATTTCTAAGTTTTCGTTGATTGTGAATAAAGAAACTGATTATATATTATTGATTTGTTAATGTTTCAACTGACCCCCATCAATGTTTCAACCGCCCCAGGGGAGGGGGCGGTTGAAACAGTAGCCCATCTTTTGAATAAACGCTTCCTACCTAGTTGCTATGGGCGTTGAGCCTCTTTTTATAATGTCTAATTGAAGACGAAAGTCTACTCTCTCATTTGAAGCGTTTAGTTTGTAAATATGTTTCTTAATGACAGTGCTACACGAGAAAAACCAAAAATTGTTTCAACCGTACCCAGTCTCCCCTAATTAGTGACTAAAATAGGCGGCGCACTTTTTTTCAGCGAAAATAGGTATCTCGCAATCTGTTATGGATATCAATATGAAACTGACTGTGTTATATAGGTCTCATCTGATTCTACATATTGTTTGATATGTGAACATTTTCGATTTGTTTGGTGTATTTAATACAGGAATCGATTTCGTGCATTTTTCTTTGCGCGCGTGCTAATTCATTATGCACCGCGCCTTAACTTATCATCCAGGGAGTAGCTGGAGAGCTGGTGACCATTCGACTTATTTTATCGTACAAGGCTGGGAGTTTCCAGGCTGGTTGTTTAAACTTCCCTGATCACGAAAATACTTTTTGGCCAGTTGCGTTTGAAATTTCTTTTCTTTTTTACTTTGAAAGTGAAAGTGTAAATCCTTGTAAAATTAAAAAAAAATAATAAAAACGAGTGATAAATCCGTTTTACACTTTTTACTTGAATTAATTTAAGAGTTGCTTGTTTCTTAAATTGAACAATAGACTGACAAACAATGGCGTAAAGGACAGATAATAATTATGTCCATCTCGCGAGCCAAGCTGGGGCCTTAGCCTCTAACGCAATGGCGTGTCGATGGCCTCCCAGCAGAAGGACACAACCGGGGTTTCCTCTTTTTTTTCTCCTACAACCAGAGAACTAATCCTCTAGTATTAGAATCAGAATATTCTTTGCTGTACTACAAAAATATATAAAGGACCGACAGCATTAATAAATCGTAATTGAAGCTGTCAACTGGGAGCCCATTTTGGCACCATTGCGTTACAGGCTAAGGCTCCTGATAAGTTAGCAAAACCGGGCGAACCAACAATCAGTAGATAGAGATCGCATTCAAAGACTCGTAAAATAAATGTCTATTCCATTTCACTTGATAGGATCACATTTATTCTCAGAGTGCAGAATTTACAACTTTTGGGTATACAAGGTGACCAAATGGTAGATGGTTAGGCAGGTACCCGAGGGACTAATTTTAAGGTGAGTTTTCTTTGATTTCAAAAGCAAGGGATTCAAATTACTCGAGCGTAATACTCGTATAGTTAAACACTCTACTTTTTATCACCCTCTATGAGATTTACGAATACTTTCATTCTAATTCGGAAGGCAAAGTTTTTTGTTCGAAAGTCCGTTATTGGCTTAATCTTATCTTTAGAAAATATTGAGAAACTAATTTCAATATTTTTTATTCTGGTTCAGTAGTTTGGATTTTACAACGTTTCAAAGATACGGTTTTATGACCTTCACGCGACGGTCTGCAAACTGTTGGCGGTCATAGGAACAAAACATTTTAGCGCATAAAAACAAAACTACTGGACCAAAATAAAAAATATTTAAATTAGTTTCAAAATATTGTCTAAAGATAAGTTTAAGCCAATAACGGACTTTCGAACAAAAAACTTTGCGTACCCAATTGAGGAAGAAACACTTTTATTTTATGAGAGTAAGTGGAAAGTAAGTAAAATCCGAATTTCAGTAAACAATGTCTGTTTTTTTTTAATACACTTTTTTTATTTGGCTCGCGCTCTGTTTATTTTACACACTGCAATTACAAAAAACGTATGGGTCGACTTGAGTACATATTTACATAAATAGTAAATATTACAATTGAGTACATACCTCCTCCTTTTTGAAGTCGGTGGTTAGTTAGGATGGAGCTGGAGTGTTTTTCCATGAAAACTTTTTACTCGACTGTCCAAAGGAGGGTTATGTTTTTTCTACAATTTGATTAATTGATTAGATCAAACATACTAAAAGATGTATCTTTAAAAAAATGTATTTGATCCTTACGTTTTGGGACACCCTGTATGTGCACTTTTCACTCGAATGAAGGTGTAACTAACCTTAACTGTATTGTTAACAGTTTTGTGAAAAGAAATGCGCGCTCTCAGAGGGATGACATTACAATTCAGTGCCCACCGTTTCGAAGAGTCTTTCGTGTAAAGATAAACTGCTTTTAGTATTGTGGAGATTTCTTCTTACTAAATGTACGAGCTAACTACGTACATAGGTTTGAGGGCGCCGTATTGCTGACATTGCCCTCTGCAATGTTGGGTTCACGCGGCACTTAAGGGTCCGTATAAGGCTAACTAGCGCCACCAATGTTGAAAAAATCATATCTTCCTTTAGAAGAAGTTTCTGGAAAAATCCTAAGATGAGCCTATGCGCCATGCTTTTCTAGATTTTTAAGTGAAGATACCCTCTTCGAAATTTACTTTTAAGCTAAAAAATTTTCGATAACCGCCAAAAACGGCCGTTTTTGGCGGTTATCGAAAATTTTTTTGCTTAAGACTAGAAATTGAGTTGGGTACCCACACTTAAAAATCTAGAAAAGCATGGCGCATGAGCTCATCTTAGGATTTTGTCAGAAACTTCTTCTGAAGCGAGATATGATTTTTTCAACATTGGTGGCGCTAGTTAGCCTTATACGGACCCTTAAGGCTCGGTATAAGACTAAAGACTACCGCCACCAATGTTAAAAAAATCATATCTTCCTTTAGAAGAAATTTCTGGAAAAATCCTAAGATGAGCCTATGCGCCATGCTTTTCTAGATTTTTAAGTGTAGATACCCTCTTCGAAATTTACTTTTAAGCTAAAAAATTGAGTTGGGTACCTACACTTAAAAATCTAGAAAAGCATGGCGCATGAGCTCATCTTAGGATTTTGTCAGAAACTTCTTCTGAAGGGAGATATGATTTTTTCAACATTGGTGGCGCTAGTTAGCCTTATACCGAGCCTTAAATACAATTCGGAACGCAAAGTTTTTTGTTCGAAAGTCCGTTATTGGCTTAATCTTATCTTTAGACAATATTGAGAAACTAATTTAAATATTTTTTATTTTGGTCTAGTAGTTTTGTTTTTATGCGCTTAAATGTTTTGTCCCTATGACCGCCAACAGTATGCAGACCGTCGCGTGACGTCATAAAACCGTATCTTTGAAACGTTGTAAAATCCAAACTACTGAACCAAAACCATACACATTTATAATCATGTAAATTATCAATATCAGTGCAAGGTGGCTAGAGTTACTAGCCACCTCTCTATCACCATTAAATATCATTATCAAGCAAGAACAATCTTTCCATCACCGTCTTTTATCAGCACTGAGCGACAGAGCGAGAGTAGCACACGCTCTCCTCTGCTCGTTCACTAAATTCATGAAAGTTAATTACAAAGTGTGATATTTTTTTTACTTTTATTATCGTCACGATAGCCAAGAATAAGACTTCCGGGCGAGGTCATGTCGGTTATCTCGAAAGTACCTACCTTATTCAAATCGTTAAGGTTCAACGAAAGTAAAGTGGCGGTAAATCACAAAAAAGGTACAAAAACGTTAAAATTAAATTTTAATGGGAAAGCCTAGGAAGGAAACATAGGTAGGTACATGCAAGTTTGGGTCATTGCATGCCAAATTTCAATAGATTTGATCAAATAGTTTTTTCAACTCCCACGCTCGGAAAGTTTGCTGTTACTAGTAACTTGCGATCGTGTAAAGGCCGGTTTTAAACTATTTGCATTTGTGTGCGCTTCGTTTGAACGCGATGCCGGGACAGTCTTTCCCGCGCCCTATGGTGTTGAAAAAGAAAAAAACACTGGCCGTTTAAGCAGATGCCAAATCCCGACGGAAAAAAGAGCCTCATTCATAGTTCGTTTACACGCGTATTTCAGCGAAAGTGATTGTTTGTGCCCATTCTCTATACAAAACTGTGAATGTAAATGGGGCATAAGCATCTTTTAAAAAGGTAAAGTCACGGAATAGAACATTCAGAAACGCGGTTTCTTCTTATAGTCTTTTCAATATTTTGTCACATATTTATTTTATAATACCAGTAAATAAAAAATAAAAAATGCTTCGCTTCTGTTTTATCAAATAGATAATTATGTTTTGGTTTATTAAATACATTTTTTCAAACGGTATTACTAATTTCATTTTTTATTTCCTAGAAATTTTTAATTTATACTGTAAAAGTTCAGAATGCACCCGGAAAAAAAAACATTCTTTTATTTACAATAACAACAATGATAAATAAACTTCAGGAAATTATTAATAAAACGTATGGTTTTAATACCAACGAAGAAGCTCAAAACTTTAGTGCGGCAGCCGTAACTACAGTAAAATATGCTTTTAAAAGGAACTTATTTGACTCACCTGTTTTGCCTGTAAGCTGTCTATAGAGTTTTTCCCGCTTGGCTAATAAAATCATTTCCTCGCTTCTGTGAGATGAAAAGTTTTGTGTTTCGCACGAATGCAATATTATTTGCGTCTCGTGCTTCTGAATACCTCGCTACGCTCAGGTTTCTTTTTTTGAACCACTTGCTACGCTCGTGGCTCAATTTTGGAAAACCTACGCTAGCTCGGTTTTCAATACAAGTACACGCCGCAAACAATAATTTTGCATTCTTGCATAACAAATTACTATTACCTTCGTTGCATTGTGGTTAAAAAGTAGCTAAAAACGTCACGTGATTAATGGACGACCCCCAAGGCACTGCATTGTCCGAGTGGTTTCACTTAATTAGTGTGAGTGGAGGTTTCACTAGACAGCTTTTAAATCATCTAACACAGATGCAAAGGCCTTAGCCTTACCTATTTCTCTACAAAGCGTGAACTGCTACATTTCTTCCCATTTCCGCTTTGGCACATAGCCTTAGAGAAATATTTTATTATACTCTACAAAGAGTTTGTCTCCTTATGAACACGTTATTAATGTGGCAGGTATAATTCAAACATCATTAAAAACTAGTGGTTTGCCCCGAACAGTGAACTCGCGACCCTATAGCTCGGCAACCCCTCGACCGATTTGGATCATGTTCGAATTTAAAAAAGACTTTAATTTCATATACCCGTATACCAAATTTCATAACGATCCGACCAAATTTACTCAAGTTATCGTCGAACGATCATTCATACAGACACACAAACATACAAACATACATACTAACATACAAACGCCGGATTGTTCCAGTAAACTGGAGAACTTCTCTCGCTTCGCTCGCTCGTTCAATTATTCATCAGAATAACCCTTCACCGTTCTTTAATTCAGTTTAATCAAGTTTAATCAACATCATTAATTTCCGGGTTCACTGCGCCTTTACGAAACACTTTCCCTACAAGAGATTACAATCGGAAAAGATGCGTTGACTTACCTCCCAACCAGCTAAAATAAAAATAAAATATCTATAAATAATTAGTTTTTGTGTACAATAAAGAATATTCTATTCTATTCTATTCTAAAACTGGTTCTATAGAATACCATATTAGAAAATTTTGTAATACTATTATTTTGGCATTAGTCACCGGTGAGGCCAAAAATATTACACATAATTAAATCACTTTTAAGTGATTTAAAAGTGACGCAGATCCCTATTTGGTGATATACTAGTCACTACGACGCAACGATATGTGTGCTTAATCTTAAAGAACAAAAGCACACGCAAGCGAAAAAAAAAACCGTGTTAGGAAAAAGTTACATCCGCAAGTTCTTAGTTCGGGGCGGCCCACTAGTTTATAACAAAGAAACATAATACTCCGTGCAATTTTAGTGGTTTTAAAGCCGAAGGTATTTTGTTGCACCGCTGATTCTGAGCCGAATTACAAAATTTCATTCCAAAACGCGCGAAAAAAAAATTCACTTCTCCATACAAATGGTGTCGATTGGCGATAGCCGTTTGTACTGGGAAGTGTTTTTTTTTTCGCTCGTTTTGAAGTAAAATTTTGGAATTTGGCTCAGAATCACGAGTGCAACTAAATACTTTCGTCTTTAAAACCACTAAAATTCCACGGTGTATACCTGGCCTACGCATCTAGGTAGACAGGTAAAAAATACGCGTGAAAACATTGTCCTCTTTGCTTGGACAATCGGGTTAGTGAGTAAAAGGTTCATTTCACATTGACAATAATTAAGAAGACGTACGGTAACTAGCAGCGTAATATTGTGAGTTTTAATACGTTATGTTTGATACTTGTCTTTATCGAGCGATTTATTAAGGCAAGCCAGGCTTTTGCTCGTATGAAGGTACCGCCACTGACGGTAACGTATCTTTCGTTTGATCCGAACTGCCCACCGTGATCTTCAAGGCAAGGCGCTCATTATCATTTAATTGTAATTTTCATTTGATTCCTTCAGCTTGCCTAAACCTCAGACTCGAGGTTATTTTAAGAAAAAAATATATCACCTTAATCGAAGCAGATATCAAAGAAAAAATAAAGAGGCATTTCTTTTACGCTTGTAATATAAAAATATTTGCTATTTAAATAATAAATATTTTTGTGTATTTTTATACAGGTAACTTATGTTATTATTTATGTACTATGAAAGCATTGTCGATATAACTTTACAAGGCTAACTCTCAAGTACTTACAAATATTTTATTTTATACGAAGGGTAAGCTAAGTATATTTTGTATCCTACAATAATTATTATGTCAAAAAATCCACTAACAGCGATCACAGTCTGATGGCAAATAAATGTTACACCAGGCCCCTGTTGCACGAACGTGACAACGACAGGTGACAGGCGACAGGTGACAATCCGACAATTTGACAAGTTTCTGTTGCACAAAGATTTCGAGCGACAAATTTGTCATAGTGGAAAATTTACTAATTTGTCGGATTGTCGCGACAATTTGACATAGGTATTTCTGTTGCACTCGACAGGCAAAAAGTGACAAATTGTCGTGAAAAACTTGTCGGATTGGCTTTGTGCAATCATAAACTGTCAAGGCGACTCGACATATTTGTCAAATTGTCCGACAATTCCGACAGGTGACTAGGCTTAAGTCGAAAGCTGACAAATTTGTCGAATACAATTGTCGGTGAATCCTACCATTCCTACCATGGTTTTTTACAATTGTCGAGCTTTGTGCAACGCTTGTCAAGTCCTCACAATTTGTCAGTAATTCACCTGTCGCAGTCTGACTTATTTGTAATGTTTGTGCAAAACCATTTACTTGACAATCCGACAAATAAGACAATTTTCGACAAATAAGTCGACTTATCGCAACAGGTGCAACAGGGCCTAGTAATAAATTCACACTAAAGAATTTGTAGCTAACGTACCATTACCCTGACTCCCTATAGCTTCACTGGTCACAGCCATATCCTCTATCAACCTATCAATGGCCACATAGGAACCAGCGAATAATGCTATCAATGAAATTAAACCTATGACGATGTTCTTCCAAAGCATGATCTTGAAGGGTCCCAGGCCTCGGTCCCAGTTGTAGACAGTCTCAATGATAGCTGGAATGAGGAATCCAAGGGTAGACAGGAACACGGCGCCGACCAGACCGATTACCAGCTCCAAGTTGGGTACTGCCGCAGCGACTGCAACTGTGAAAATAACGTTTTCAATTGAGGTTATTTCTTAAATTGTATGCCCTTCTTGAGGGTCTGGTATCAAAACCGAGGAACAATTATTCAGGACAGCCATAGATGGCAAAAAAAAACGATATTCCACAACCTATCCGTATGTTGCAAACTCTAGTAAATTTTAAATTTTAAGGAAAAGTACAAATTCAAATTGCTAGAGGATCAGTTAATTTTAGAATAACTTTAATTTTAGAATAACGTTACATTTATATACAAATATTTCAAAAAAATACAAAAATCCAAATTTATGGGTATTTATTATTTGGTTTTATCTGGGGTCTTACTTTTATTAATCTAGTCTGCATTTCTGGGGTCTTATTTTTACTTTTATTAATCTATTATGCATTACAGACATGTCTTTTCTTGAGTCTTGGGTCTAAAATTAGGTCAAAGTTGGAGTCAGTCACACAGTCACACAATCAGGCACACAGTATACAACAACCAACGATTCTACGATGGCTACATTATTTATTACACACTATTTGGAAACATCATAATTTGTATTTATCTATCTATTACATCTAAGTACCTACCTACTTAGATATTATTTAGTTCCCATCATTTATATTCCATAACAGTATTATATTAATTCAATTATTGCAACATTATTTATTCTTTTTATGGGCTAAAATATCTATATATTTTTATGTAAGTATGTTCTATCTATTTGTATAATTATATTTAAGTATATTTTCAACATTTAAGTTATGTTATACTTAGTTATTAGTTAATTACTTTGGTCCCGGCAGAATACCAGCGTTACGAGGAGTATTACGTACTTTCTCTGTAACACATGCTGAGTCGGGTCCTTTTTCACAAGCGCAGTAAAGTGACATTTTCCGCTCTTTTCTTTTTTTACTTGCCTACTTGTGTATTTTTAGTCATAAGTATCATTGTACTGTGTCTATTTGTGAATAAACTTTTTACTTACTTACTTACTAAAAAGTACAGTCCGTTTCCCGCTTTGTTGGCGGTCTCTTAACACCCTGTATACCTCAGATGCTTAATGTCCCTCACTGTTAGCGAGTGGTATTGCTACTATAAATCCACTAATTTATGTAACTTTCAAAGAACTCCAAACAGTGCAAATATTGTACCGACAAAAAAATCATACAATCCCAAAACATTCCTGTTTCACTGCAGATTAATATTAATGAACGACCCCTGAACACAATTTATAGACGGAATTTCTGCCAAATGCACACGGTATTTTGTTTTTTAACCGAAATAAAAAAAGAATGACCGGCTGGCGGCCGAGTTTCCGCACGTCGCGGTTATTTTAGGACAAACTGAACACGGTAATTTATGAATAAAAAAAATGGAAAATACAAAACCAATTGTTAGTTTCATAAACTTACATAAACTAACGTCCTTGAGTCGGGTGTCCCTAACTAAATCAACACCCTGTATAAAACTTAAACTTTCGTAAGCACTGCACATTTTGGGAGGGATGCACTGTCGTCCATCCCTCCTCCATGACTAAGACTTCCGGACGAAGTCGAAACATGTCGGCTATTCCGACAAAATAAAAGTAAGTGAAACCGCTAAAGCGATATAAAACACCCTGTATATTTTACGGTCGGCCACAGTCAAGGATTCCCCATAGTGCCACGCGTGGCATAAGCACGCCAATCGTACAAAAAGGGGTGTACCTAGTATCCTAGCGTGTACCTATGCAGTAGTTGTAGAGAATTTTAGGAAATGGCTGGACACCGACTTTAAGGCTAACTAGCGCCACCAATGATAAAAAAATCATGGCTTTTTTTATAACCCCCTTTTTGAAAAAGTTAAACAACAGAGTTTTCTATATTACTAATGGCATTTTTTAGAACCTACAACCTGCAATCTAGGAACAACAACCTAGGCTACAATTTCGTTTATGCCAAAAACGGCCGTTTCTGCAAAAAGTTAAATTGTAGCCTAGATTCCTGGTCTCGGCTCTGGGCTGATGGTTCTAAAAATTGCTATCTATATACAGGGCGTCCCACGGCTATGCCACATGGAGGGAAAGTACCTTAAATATTGTAGATGGAACATTTTACTCAAAGAAGACATTATTTTAATTTAAATACAATTTAAACTGCATCCATAGATTTTAAAATAATTACATGCTTGAACCGGGAATCGAACCCGTTACATGAGAAAAATAATTACCCTGTAGTTTTATCATACCGATCGAAAGGCTTCATGATAAGGATATTTTTTTGCTTAGTAACATAGTGTCAGAAATAAAAGGAAGACCATGAATTTTAACACTTACCTGGTAGTATTGTAACAAGAGACATTCCATGCATTGTTATGTTCTGTCTAGTTACAGTTTTTGATGATATTATTGTTTGAAATGAGCCAAGTAGCGCCATCTATTTTTTTACCAGTGTAAGGTCCCGTTCAGAATGGAAGGGATGTCCACGCCCAAATCGGGAGGGAATGAATTAGGAATCGAATAGAAGTTGTGTGTACAGAATCAACGACTCGACGAGCATGCACGACATTGTATGGAGGCGACGTCCGACTTAGAGTGCAACTTCGGTGTGATTGCCGAGATTACTGTTCTATCGCAGGGCTGAAATTTACATTTTTCAGAGAAGTGAACTTTAGGGAGCCGATAATAAGCATTTAAATCACATGACGCTTTCGATGGAAATTCACCAAAATTCATAAAACTGTCACGTTTTTTTCATTCGCTCTCACGAGAAGAAACGTGTAGAAACCCGATTACAAGGACCTTGTTGCTTTGTAATAAAGGTTAATATTAAATGGTCCTTAAAGTAAGGTTGTCAGAAATAGAAGAGAAGATTATTTACAATTTCGTCAAACGAAATTCAACGCTATTCCAAGCAGCCTAGAGCAGTGCAAATTTAGATTTGAGCTGACATTTTCCTGTGTCTTAGTTATACGTTGTCATTAAATACACAAATTTATTGGCCTTCTGACAGCTTACATGTTCCAGTTTGCAACGTGTTGACAGAAAATCAGGCGGTTCCCGTTAGGACCCTGTAAGATTTAAATTAGGTTGTATGAAAAAGGGCTCAAACGATTTTACAAATCTAGATTTACTTTTATTCGATTAATGACATCAGTAAGGGAAAAGATTCGGTGTCCTTGTAAAACAAGTGCGATATCAAAGATGCACTATACTGAATTATCCACCATTAGATTCTTCGGCACACGAATTACACAAGCTATTATCTGTCTTCATTTTAATAACTTAGAACTTTATTAGCGATTACAGTACAAAAAGAATGTCAAAGGGTCTAGACGGAAACAACCCAACATTTCAGAAAAAATTTGGTAATCTTTATGGATTTAGAAGGGCTTGGGTTTTTTGTGCCATTTCTAGCTCGTCCACTTCAAGTCGTAAATTAGGGGGTCATAAAATAGAATATTTATTGCTTTCCTGTGGGAGGAGCTTGATTCTGACCGAGCTGTGAAGGGAAATTAGGGAACAAAATAGGTCAGTGAAGTTTTAACCGCGAAAGAGTCAAGTCAAACTTTAAAACCTGAAAGGTCTAGACTTTCAGTCCCAGAGAAATCAAGTAAGCTTGAGTCCTGGAGTCTGACCGCGCGCGAAACGTTAGTGAGCAGTGAGTGAATAAGTTATTACACCCTATTCGGTGGATTTCGCGGAGTGATTCAGCCAGAAGGCATATTATTCGAATTTTAGTGTAGAGGTAAAATACGTTAAAAGAGTGTAGAATCGAGGGGCGTCCCTGTCTGTGCTTTTGTTCCGCGAAAGTGTTTATAGCGCGAGTTATTTATAATTATTCAATTATCTATTAGTGTATTGTATGGTATCTAAGTACTGTGTTTATTATATTCTAACAGTTTTGAATCCCTCATCCCTTTAGCAAGGAGCAGAAGGTTTCCCCTTTACTTGTCCGTCGTTTTGGTTAGGGCAAAAGTTTTGTTTAGAACTAGGACAGCTAGGACAGGTCAAACGATGAAGATGGACTACGGCTTCATAACAAAACTAATACAGGTTTTCATCATCGAGCTCAACAACTTGAAGCAGAGAACGAGATATTATATTTTTCCCAACAGCAGCATCGCGATTTGGAAGAGTCTCTGAGGCGAACTTCTACATGTTTCACATATAATCTAGGAGCGACTCAGCAACAGCAGCCAGAAGGAGTCTACATACAATTTATTATCTACAGGTTTAACAGAATATTGCGGTGTATATAGGTGTCGATGAATAGTCATATCAATGGTGTTTGTGGGTGTACATCCTATCGGACCTGTAAAAGAGTGGGGTGGTTCCTCTACGGTTTCCGGTTGTCCTTGTAATGACGTGTCATAAAACTTGCGTACGTAGGTTATCCTGGTCCACAAGCTCGGGGGTTACGGAAATACATTTCCAAACATTACGATATGGTTATGAAGTTTATTGAACTAATTCCTGCGAAGATTACGATGGTTGGACGGGGCTTTCACTGATGCACATCCTATCGGACCTGTAAAAGAGTGGGGTGGTTCCTCTACGGTTTCCGGTTGTCCTTGTAATGACGTGTCATAAAACTTGCGTACGGCGGATTTTCCTGGTCCACAAGCTCGGGGGTCACGGAAACGAATTTGTGAAAGTTTCGATTTAATTATCAAAATTTTCTAAAGGGGAAATAGAATGAAGATGATTGAATGTGTGTGATTGTTATGTAGATGATTGTAATGAAAGAGGATTAGGAGGATCTATAGGCTTTTGCTTTGGTCCGTAAGGAGCGAGTTTCCAAAGGTCGAGACTCGTTGGCGCAGGATAAGGTTGGAAGGGAGCCTGCGTACCTATCAATAGGACTAACACTTTCTTCTATTTCTCATTTTGGGATCTAGAATCCTCCCAAACTATTTTATTCCACAGGACCGGCGAGATACCTTATTATCTTATTTTATTATTGCCCTCTGTCTCTAGATCGAATATTTTATATATAAGTATTTTATATCTCTTTAATATTATATTTATTTATCTCCGTTATTCGCGAGTGAAAGTGATTAGACGCGACCGTCTATCATGGCCTTTTTGTGAAAAAGTGTATTGCGTCAATGCGCATTGTGTACAGTGTCTAGGAGAGGACTGCAGAGCATTTGAGGCCTTTGTCTCGATGCTAACATAACAAGGGCGTTTCCAGATTCCAGCCGCGGTCTAAAGCTGAGTAGCATGACGTGTACAATATAATTTAGGAATTTTATTATCGAAGCTTGCCTACGCTTACGTGCATGATCTTTCCAAATAAGACTCAAGGGGAGAGTGGTCAGAGCGGTGAAGGTGAGAGTTGATATGTCGTGAAAAGGCCTTTTAAACCACAATTTCGGTCCCAAGTCCGAAAACACTGTTTCAGATCACTTTCCTTGGAAAAGCGACTGACAGACACCCAGACGATTAATTTAAGGAATGCTAAAAATATTGTCTTCAATCTGTGTTTATTATGTGACCTTTAAATGTCTCTACCTTTTCAGCAATTATTCACAAACTTATTGATTTATTGACTTTAACCATTTACTTACTAAATTTAACACACAACGTATGGTCCTTTTATTATCAAAACTAGACGATCACAACCATTTTTATTGGCCAATTATTTGAGACCGTTTAAGGTTCTGTTAACTTCACTTATTTGTATTTATGTACCTATTTTATTTAATGTGAAGGAGTGCCCACCGTGTATGTTTTATGTCATGCCGGGACACGCTCTTCTTACAGATGGTGCCCGTGCCCAATGGATTAAGTCATTAAATTTTAACCAGTTAAATAATTGGCTAAAAACTTAATTAAAAGAATCGAAGTTACTACGGCACGAATTAAATTTTATCAAGAATTGGGAAAAGTCAAATAGGAAATTGAACAGGTTACTAAGAAATTAGAGACGTAGGGGCGTATGATTTAATTTAAATATTTTATTACAGAAACGGGTACCATTCGTTTACTTAATGATGCGCGTGACCACAGAATTTTCACAATATTTAGGTCAGATAAAAAGTCTAAGAAACTAGGGGCGTTTAAGCCTGTGTTTAGTTAGATACTGTAAGTTTTAATCCCGATTTATATCAGACGAAGTTTATGTGAAGCGGTCCTTCTGCTAAAATGTTTATAGTTTGTTTTTGTTTGTGATAAGCATGCTGCGCGTTAACACAACGTCACTATTTCACAAATGCAATCTATTTTTAGAAACGAAAGAAAAAAGGGACCCAACGGAAAGGACACGCGCTTGCAGGTAGAATTTGTCACAAAGTTTGGCCGTTTTGTGTTTTGAATAATTATTTAGCGTGTATACTTTTATCTGATGTATTCTTGTAACGTTATTTGTTTGGTGAAAATGTATAGGGTCTGTTAATATGAAAGAGAGTATTGGTAAAACAATAACATGAAACCTATATAGGTACCTTTTTATATTTTCTTTATAATTATAATTTTATTTTGTTACATTAGACATTTGATTTTATTGCATTTTATCTATGTTATTTGCGCGAATTTCCACTTTGAATTGATATGGATACTCGATTACCCCTGTGATCTATGTATTTTTAATCTCTTTACGAGTTTTGTATTTATTACTTATTATTTACGAAAATCATGGTAATTGTAGTAAATAATTAAAACCGAAAATCTCCGAATCAATATCTTTCAGCGCCCTCTATAGGAGAGTTGGAGAACTTTCCAAGAGCGTTGCACTGTGCGTTTCAGGAATTCCAAATGGTCCAAACGAACTCAAAGGTATCGAAGTAGTCAAGAGGTCCTTGAAGTTCACAGTATGCCCACGGGACGTCGCTGGCTTCGCATAGCAGTTATGGCGGGAGTTTTAGTTTTCTGTTGTTTAGAAAAAATGGCTGACGCTACCGAACGGCTGTTTCTCCTAAACATCTGATTCGTTTTTTTTTTGTGTTGTTTTTTCATTCACAGGGGCTGTAGAACTTTGAAAAAAATAAGGGTGACCGTTAGTTTTTTCCATAGATGCCGTCAGCTGACTTTTATGAAACGCCTGTTTTTACTACACTGCGCCAATCCATTGAGAGTTTTTTGTTCAGTGATTGGAGTTGCATACAACATTGAGTACTGATTTCTACGGATTCTAGCATCAATAAACTAAACTGTTTTGTTTATGAATCAATGTTTGATTAATTATACTTGGTGCGTATCTGCCGCACTTAAATTTAATAATTTTATGAGTTGGCCTGCTCTGAAAGACTGAGGATTGCCTAGGACATGTTTATAGAAATAAATCTGTTTACACGGTATAATTTAACGGTGAAGGAGAACATTGTGGAGATCTAATAAATTACAGTAGAGGTGTATCAACCAGCAGTAATTTTGATACCTACATGCTACCTACCTAGATATTTTTAAGTGCCATCTGAGTGACCTGTTGTTTAATCATTAGAAATTGAATGGTACTTCAAACAGGTGATGATGATGTGTGTGTGTGTGTGTGTGTGGATGTGCGTGTGTTTGTGTGTGTGAGAGTGCGTATGTGTGTTTGTTTTGTGATTTAAGTGCGTATATTGTGAATGTTAATAGTTTCTCCAACAGTGTTTTCCCTACCAGAAGCTTTGATAGAGTGATCGAAATCTAGGGGCGAGGAAGATAATAATATATTTACGACTTTATTGATTAATACCTACTTTACATAAATGCTGAAGAAGAAGAAGGATAAAAAAGGGAAATTACTTTTAATTTATCGGAGGAATGATTTTCTACGGGTTCTACTATGAACAGTCACGAACGTGTACTGATCGCAGACAAATGGAGCACTTAAATAATACTAGGTTGACAAAATCCTGGATACAAAGAAGCAGAGAACGAGAAAACACCAGCAGACCTACCTTTTATCATTTCAGAGCATAGAACGAGAAGGCGACAGCCAATCTACAATAATTTTGTGAAGCAGAGAAATAGAGGATGACAGCAAACCTACAACGCGAGTTATGAAATATTTCAGTTTGGGAGTGTGTGCGACTCTGATGGGGAGTCGGAGAAAGGCGCCCTATACCTTGTTTAGGACATTTTGGCCAATGGTTGACCTCCAGTCGGCTGATGTCTGAAAATGTATCTGGAGGAAGGTTCGACAAATAATGCGGATTCATTCGGATTTTGACGAATAAAAATGTATGCGTAATACCTAATTGAAGACTGAATGAATAAGATTTTGTATTAGTGTTGAATGTGAGATATATTGACAAGGTGATGATTTTGATGTGTGTATGTATGCAATATGAAGTCTTAGTTACTTACTAGATACTGGAAACATGCGGTCCAGGGGCGCAATGTCTCATAATAGCGAGTGTATTTGATTACAATTATCATCTAGTAATACTAGTGCAACGAAAGGTTGTACAATAACAAATTGCCCTAGGTCTTGATGAGAACTCAATTAGGAACGGTTTATGTTTCTTCGATAAGGTACCATTTAAATCTAATATCTCACTATGTTCGATAACGTAGAAGCCAAAGGGTAGAAGATTATCCTATTAGAAGATTCATATTGAAAAAAAAAATGAGAATCCAATATGAATAATGTGAAAAATACAGACATCGAGATAATTATATTACCTATTATGATTATTTCCTGTTTTGTCATAAATGCCAAAGAACAGCAAATAAGCAGGGGCGTTCTGTAACAAGAGACATTCCATGCATTGTTATGTTCTGTCTAGTTACAGTTTTTGATGATATTATTGTTTGAAATGAGCCAAGTAGCGCCATCTATTTTTTTACCAGTGTAAGGTCCCGTTCAGAATGGAAGGGATGTCCACGCCCAAATCGGGAGGGAATGAATTAGGAATCGAATAGAAGTTGTGTGTACAGAATCAACGACTCGACGAGCATGCACGACATTGTATGGAGGCGACGTCCGACTTAGAGTGCAACTTCGGTGTGATTGCCGAGATTACTGTTCTATCGCAGGGCTGAAATTTACATTTTTCAGAGAAGTGAACTTTAGGGAGCCGATAATAAGCATTTAAATCACATGACGCTTTCGATGGAAATTCACCAAAATTCATAAAACTGTCACGTTTTTTTCATTCGCTCTCACGAGAAGAAACGTGTAGAAACCCGATTACAAGGACCTTGTTGCTTTGTAATAAAGGTTAATATTAAATGGTCCTTAAAGTAAGGTTGTCAGAAATAGAAGAGAAGATTATTTACAATTTCGTCAAACGAAATTCAACGCTATTCCAAGCAGCCTAGAGCAGTGCAAATTTAGATTTGAGCTGACATTTTCCTGTGTCTTAGTTATACGTTGTCATTAAATACACAAATTTATTGGCCTTCTGACAGCTTACATGTTCCAGTTTGCAACGTGTTGACAGAAAATCAGGCGGTTCCCGTTAGGACCCTGTAAGATTTAAATTAGGTTGTATGAAAAAGGGCTCAAACGATTTTACAAATCTAGATTTACTTTTATTCGATTAATGACATCAGTAAGGGAAAAGATTCGGTGTCCTTGTAAAACAAGTGCGATATCAAAGATGCACTATACTGAATTATCCACCATTAGATTCTTCGGCACACGAATTACACAAGCTATTATCTGTCTTCATTTTAATAACTTAGAACTTTATTAGCGATTACAGTACAAAAAGAATGTCAAAGGGTCTAGACGGAAACAACCCAACATTTCAGAAAAAATTTGGTAATCTTTATGGATTTAGAAGGGCTTGGGTTTTTTGTGCCATTTCTAGCTCGTCCACTTCAAGTCGTAAATTAGGGGGTCATAAAATAGAATATTTATTGCTTTCCTGTGGGAGGAGCTTGATTCTGACCGAGCTGTGAAGGGAAATTAGGGAACAAAATAGGTCAGTGAAGTTTTAACCGCGAAAGAGTCAAGTCAAACTTTAAAACCTGAAAGGTCTAGACTTTCAGTCCCAGAGAAATCAAGTAAGCTTGAGTCCTGGAGTCTGACCGCGCGCGAAACGTTAGTGAGCAGTGAGTGAATAAGTTATTACACCCTATTCGGTGGATTTCGCGGAGTGATTCAGCCAGAAGGCATATTATTCGAATTTTAGTGTAGAGGTAAAATACGTTAAAAGAGTGTAGAATCGAGGGGCGTCCCTGTCTGTGCTTTTGTTCCGCGAAAGTGTTTATAGCGCGAGTTATTTATAATTATTCAATTATCTATTAGTGTATTGTATGGTATCTAAGTACTGTGTTTATTATATTCTAACAGTTTTGAATCCCTCATCCCTTTAGCAAGGAGCAGAAGGTTTCCCCTTTACTTGTCCGTCGTTTTGGTTAGGGCAAAAGTTTTGTTTAGAACTAGGACAGCTAGGACAGGTCAAACGATGAAGATGGACTACGGCTTCATAACAAAACTAATACAGGTTTTCATCATCGAGCTCAACAACTTGAAGCAGAGAACGAGATATTATATTTTTCCCAACAGCAGCATCGCGATTTGGAAGAGTCTCTGAGGCGAACTTCTACATGTTTCACATATAATCTAGGAGCGACTCAGCAACAGCAGCCAGAAGGAGTCTACATACAATTTATTATCTACAGGTTTAACAGAATATTGCGGTGTATATAGGTGTCGATGAATAGTCATATCAATGGTGTTTGTGGGTGTACATCCTATCGGACCTGTAAAAGAGTGGGGTGGTTCCTCTACGGTTTCCGGTTGTCCTTGTAATGACGTGTCATAAAACTTGCGTACGTAGGTTATCCTGGTCCACAAGCTCGGGGGTTACGGAAATACATTTCCAAACATTACGATATGGTTATGAAGTTTATTGAACTAATTCCTGCGAAGATTACGATGGTTGGACGGGGCTTTCACTGATGCACATCCTATCGGACCTGTAAAAGAGTGGGGTGGTTCCTCTACGGTTTCCGGTTGTCCTTGTAATGACGTGTCATAAAACTTGCGTACGGCGGATTTTCCTGGTCCACAAGCTCGGGGGTCACGGAAACGAATTTGTGAAAGTTTCGATTTAATTATCAAAATTTTCTAAAGGGGAAATAGAATGAAGATGATTGAATGTGTGTGATTGTTATGTAGATGATTGTAATGAAAGAGGATTAGGAGGATCTATAGGCTTTTGCTTTGGTCCGTAAGGAGCGAGTTTCCAAAGGTCGAGACTCGTTGGCGCAGGATAAGGTTGGAAGGGAGCCTGCGTACCTATCAATAGGACTAACACTTTCTTCTATTTCTCATTTTGGGATCTAGAATCCTCCCAAACTATTTTATTCCACAGGACCGGCGAGATACCTTATTATCTTATTTTATTATTGCCCTCTGTCTCTAGATCGAATATTTTATATATAAGTATTTTATATCTCTTTAATATTATATTTATTTATCTCCGTTATTCGCGAGTGAAAGTGATTAGACGCGACCGTCTATCATGGCCTTTTTGTGAAAAAGTGTATTGCGTCAATGCGCATTGTGTACAGTGTCTAGGAGAGGACTGCAGAGCATTTGAGGCCTTTGTCTCGATGCTAACATAACAAGGGCGTTTCCAGATTCCAGCCGCGGTCTAAAGCTGAGTAGCATGACGTGTACAATATAATTTAGGAATTTTATTATCGAAGCTTGCCTACGCTTACGTGCATGATCTTTCCAAATAAGACTCAAGGGGAGAGTGGTCAGAGCGGTGAAGGTGAGAGTTGATATGTCGTGAAAAGGCCTTTTAAACCACAATTTCGGTCCCAAGTCCGAAAACACTGTTTCAGATCACTTTCCTTGGAAAAGCGACTGACAGACACCCAGACGATTAATTTAAGGAATGCTAAAAATATTGTCTTCAATCTGTGTTTATTATGTGACCTTTAAATGTCTCTACCTTTTCAGCAATTATTCACAAACTTATTGATTTATTGACTTTAACCATTTACTTACTAAATTTAACACACAACGTATGGTCCTTTTATTATCAAAACTAGACGATCACAACCATTTTTATTGGCCAATTATTTGAGACCGTTTAAGGTTCTGTTAACTTCACTTATTTGTATTTATGTACCTATTTTATTTAATGTGAAGGAGTGCCCACCGTGTATGTTTTATGTCATGCCGGGACACGCTCTTCTTACAGTATGCAACAAATCGAGCCGTATCCTGAGCCGAAAGACGCGTAAAATGTTGTCCATCGCAATGCGGCTGGCTGATTATAAAGAAATAATTCAAAAATGTGTTTCATCTTCATACTTTTATTCTTTTGTTAGATAGATAGATAGATAGATAATAGATTTATTAAATTGCCAATACACAGAATACAATTAATAGACAAGTAGAAAATAACCTTAATACAAAAAAATACAAAAACGTTGTTTGAACCTTAGAAATAAATTGGGCGTTATGTGTAATGGCAATATAAAAGGACCTGATCTCAGCGTGTGCTAAAGGTATTGCAGGAGCAACAACCTGTAGCGCTGGTTTTCAGTCAGGGCCTTTAGTTGGGTGACGTGACGAGATGGTACTTGGCACATGCACCTTTATCGAAAATTTTTATTATATCTCGAAATTAAATTGATACATATTAAAAATTAAATCAAATTAAATTAAAATTATAACCAATAATCAATCCATTTAAATTGTTTACAACAGATACATTTGAATAAAAATATAAATCGGTTTACTTTAATATTATACTAAAGTATAAACCAAGATAAAACCTAACAAAGCAATAACTTGCATAATAAATAATTAAATTAAATTAAATTAGAATTAGAACTCCAACTCCGAATAAAAATTGTTCAATAATAAATTTTAATAAATTTTAACAGAAATAATTGAACAATTATAAAAATTAAAAAGAAATAATTATTAACATTGCATCACAATATTGTAAAAAGAACAAGCCTCCAAATAAAATAAATAAAGCAATAATGTCAACTGTAGGAAAATAGTTTTTTAGTTTATAACAATTATTATTATGATCTCAGGCATGCGTCTCCTTTTGGAGAGATAAAAGATATTTCCTTAGGTGCAGCTTAAATGTGTGACGCGTTTTGGTTTCTCGAATAGGGGGTGGTATATTATTCCAACATTTAGAGGCCGCATACCTAAAACTACCCCTGAAGGCTTGTATTACAATATTACAATTACAAAAGGGGATATTAATGTTACTGTGGTCTTCCTTTTATTTCTGACACTATGTTATTTAGCAAAAAGTAATCCTTATGATGAAGCCTTTCGATCGGTATGATAAAACTACAAGGTAATTATTTTTCTCATGTAACGGGTTCGATTCCCAGTTCAACCATGTAATTATTTAGATATCTATGAATGCAGTTATAATTGTTTTTTAAATTCAAATAATGTCTTCTTTCAGTAAAATGTTCCATCTACAATATTCAGGGTACTTTCCCTCCATGTGGCATAGCCGTGGGACGCCCTGTATATAAAAATGAATCGCCGTGCATTAGTCTCGCTAAAACTAAGAAACGGCTAGACCGATATGCATGTTTACTGTTTTGTTTAGTTCACCATAGTTCAGGGTAGGTTTAAAAGCAAAGAAATATGGGAAAAGTTAAAGGATTAGCTGAAAAACGGAAGAAATAAAAATTGGTCATTTTGTATTGGAATCGCCATTTTTGACGCGGAGAGTCAAACTATTTCAGGTGATAGGAAGTTCACCTGGTCAGCTGGTTAGTAATATAGAAAACTCTGTTGTTTAACTTTTTCAAAAAGGGGGTTATAAAAAAAGACATGATATTTTGTCATTGGTGGCGCTAGTTAGCCCTTATTAAAGCCTTAATAGTTAAGTTTCGTAGAAAGAAATCAATTAAGTTATACCTTTTTAATGCAAACTTGCAGTCGGTTTAAATTTTTGTTTAATTTTTTTTATTACCCAAATATATTACTTAGACACTAGTGTACCTACGGCTCTTTACAGACATTACATTCATCCCCTGGAAATATATGAGGTGACGACGAAGATTTATTTTGTTGTGCGCTTTTATTGTTTGTTTGTTACCTGAAACTTGATTTGAAATATGGGGTTCAGTTTTCAAACTACGTTACAAGCTACTTACTAAAATGGTCTGAGATATAGATATTTTATAATACCACTACATACCTAACTGTGAAGAAAAATACGGTCTACGCGTAGGTGTTGACTTTGAGAAAAGTAACATTTTCTTATGGCTCCACTAGCTGTCAGAACATTGACAGTAATAATATACAGACGCACAGTGCCCTATTCGCATAAAAAAATAATGAAAAAAATCCTATATGCTCCTGTATAATTTTCCCGAAATCTGTGCTATTTCTTACCTCTCTACAACTTCTACGCTAGTTACAAAACATCTTGTAAGAAAAAATTACCTGAGATAGAAACAAGCAGCGTTCTAATTGCTATTTGCACGAGGTTTTCATAGCGGCCCAGATGTCTTTTGCTCAGCTTGCGCGTGATCATCTCCATGGGAACGTAGAACTGGAGGGCGTACGAGAAGAATATCACGAGGGCCATCAAAAGTTGGGCTGTCTCTGCCACCCTGAAAATGTAAAAACTTAGGACTTTGGAACTACGTTAAGGATACGAACGAGGAAGTCCTAAAATGTGTCAACAAGAAGCGAGAGCTATGGGGCACCATAAAAAGGAGAAATGTTGCATATCTAGGACATGTCTTCAGACACGAGAGATACAGCCTCTTGCAACTAATAATGATGGGAAAAGTTGCTGGCAAGAGCCGCGTCGGCCGAAGGAGAAAATCCTGGCTAAGAAATCTACGGGAGTGGACTGGGATCGCGAGTGCTGCCCAGCTATTTCGCCTCGCGAGAAACAAGAGCTGACCGCCAACCTTCGCTATTCTGAGAGGCACCCTAAGAAGAAGAAGAATGAGATGATTTATACGGCGTCTAGTAGCACCTTCACTGACACTAGATGGTTACCGAAGTGACCACTCGGACGTTTTGGGACATGTTTAGATTCCTGTCTCCAAATTCGAAGCAAGTTAGTGCTGGCCCGATGCAATTTGATTTGGAGCGCGACGCGACGCACCGACTTTAAATCAATTTACACAGGGTCAGAGACTGGTTTGAACTCAGATCCTAATCAAGTTATAGACGTTAAAAATAAAAGAGTCTAGAAAATTTGCATCGACAGGTCGAGGGCTCGATGGCTCGATTGGTTCGAGCGTGAATTTTATTCCATGAACATGGATTTAAGCCCATGCAGATTTGTCGAAGTTCATTGAGTTACGCGGTAGACCCCCTGGTACAGGTACCTAGCGGGTTCTGTCAAGGTTCCTATAAAATTTCAACATCATCAATAAATCTTCAGATATTTATGCATGTTAGGTATATCTTGCATGGGTTAGGTAAGCGCTTGAAAAAAAGAAAGAGATATATACCTAAGTACCTAAGAAAGAGTATACCTAAGATATATACCACAATACCAATATACCATGCACGCGCAATCATCGTCGTCAGCGATGCCAATTTAGTTTCTTTCTGCACGAGATAAAGACTACAGTCATCTGAAAAGTTTTGATGCATGAGCCGTTTTCAGCACAAATTCACAAAGCATATTGACAATTAATGTCAAAATTTGAAAGCCGCATTCCGGTTCTTCTATGGCCACGCCTGTAGGCGCCATGTATGAAATGCTTTGTGAATTTGTGCTGTAAAACGGCTCATTGCATCAAAACTTTTCATGTGACTGTGATCTTATTCCCGTGCAGAAAAAAACTCTTCCTTTGTGAATTTGAAACCAATCCTTTGTGAATTTGTGCCGAAAATGGCTCATACTTGACGCCAACTTACCAAGAATCGCTAGGCAGATTCAGTGTCACACTCCCTCGCACGGCGTCACCCCATTTCAGGTACCCGAAGAAGCCAAAAAGCCCGTAGAGAGCGATGACGATCCCCATAGAAACGTTGAGGACCCCGGGGCATCCAAGAAAGCGTTCTGGGTTTCGCATCTCGTTCTCCACCGGCATCACAACGCCGATGCCTTCCATTGAGAAGATCACTGTGCTGGGAAATTTGAAGTTAAGGATCTATTTAGGTGTAGTACATTTATTCTCATATGTCAACGACGTATCTCAACGTTCTTCGGACACAGTCATAGCCCGTAGAGGACCTGATAGCCTGGAAAAAACAAATTACGAGAAAGGTGGAGGGAAAGAGAGCTCGAGGCAGAACACCCGATAGATGGACAAATATTATAACAAAAGCCACGCAAAAACAAAAACTAAAACAAAAACCTAAAATCTAAGGTTATGATTTTTCTTTAAAAAAAAAAACCTTGGACCGAATCGTGTTCACGTTCGTCATTCATATCTTCAGCAATTTGACCCGCAAGCACATTTTGAGTTAGCCAGTGACGGACGGCGCGAGCACTATTTCCCCTTCATGAATAAGGACTCCGAATGAAGACCGAAACTAGTCAACTATCTCAACGACAATAAAAGGGGGTGAAACCGAAACAAAACAGAATAAAAGCTTACCTCAAAAACATAGGCCATTGCGTGGGACTGGCGACCATTTCTCGATCACTATCCTTTAGCGACGGCAGGTCAGTGAACATGTAGTACATAGTTATGCCAAACACAATCAGTATGAGGACATTTGCTAAGGCTGAGAAAGGCACTAGGTACTTTAGATTTCGGATTTGGCTTATAAGGACTAGAGGTATGAGTGTCAACACACAGTAGGTCTCTATTGACAGCTCATGTTCTCCTGTGTATTTGTCTAGAACCTGAAAGATAATGAGGAGTTTTATACATTATGCAAATATATAAAATAAAACATTTGCAAGGTCTCGAAACGTTGGCAAAAAAATATTGGTAAAACGAATGTGAAATCCGTTACTAGTACTTATAGTTCAAATATTATTTATATTTGTTCTGCCTAAAATGAAAAATAATATATTTACAAGGTGTTACAAAAGATGCTAACTCTTTTTACAGAGTCATGGTAACTGATGATAGGGATCACAACCAAAATATTTTTTTAGCTCTATGACGTTCCGTTGATTTTTAAATAATTAAAATGTAAGCGCTGTGACGGGAGAAAAGTATTTTTAAAATACTGTTTCCATAGACTTTCACTATGTTTTAACAGCCTGAAGCTATTAAAATACAGCTAAGCAAACAACCATATTTTTTTATTGGATCTAAATAAAAAAAAAAAAAAGTTTTGAAAATTTTACAATTTTGAGGTTAAAAAAAAAGTTGTGTTTTTCAACTTTTTTTGCATATCTGTCAGTATGTTGACCAGCAGGTTACACCCTGTAAAAGAGTTAGTATCTTTTGTAACACGTTGTATAAGGTATTGTTTTGTAAAGTAACACCCGACTCGTTGGTGACTATTTACACGATACCGAAACAAACGAAAAAAAAACAAAATTCAGTTAAAAATTCCCTTATAATTAAATGGTAGCCTCCGTTACACTTTGGACTATCTATACTATACTATCACTTGCGGACGCACTCGCAATATCGGGCGCCACATCCATGCGCGCTTTGAGAAGGCACGTGACGGTTATTATAGAACAAATTGAACAAGGTCATTTATGAAACAACAAATTTTAAAAATAAAACTTATTTTTAGTTTCAAGCGTTACTAGAACTATCTTCCCTGAGTCGGGTGTCACTTCGTGTCACTAACCAAAACAACACCCTGTATAGGCATTCTGTATCTACACTATCTACATCTACACTAATATTATTAAGAGGAAAAGTATGTAAGTACGTATCTATGTATGTATGTATATAGGTTTGTAGGGGGTAATCTCCCAAACTACTTACCCGATTTCAAAATTTCTTTCACTAATGGGAAGCTACGTTATTGCTGAGTGGTATAGGGTATTTTTTTTATCGTGATCTACATTGGTCTTTATCGCGAAATCGCGTGATTTGTAAATCAAGTCGGAAAAAATGTACTGCTAAATTACTTTATCGGCGTGCCCTGACTAAACGGTTTAATGTATATTAAAACAATGCATGACAAAAATGTGCGCATTAAAGAGATTTATAAAAAAGTTCCGGACAGCATAATATAATATCCAGTAGTCTACGCGGACGAAGTCGCGGGCAAAAGCTAGTATTGCTATAAACCGCAATTGTTCGCTATCTCTAAACCAGCTGGACAGTAGACGTGATTTATACCATTCCATGACACCGTCGGTGTAAAATTATTGATGGAAAAGCTAATATTGATTTATGCCAGCGCCAGCCATTGCTGTTAAAGTTCATTCGATTTTACAGCAAATAGACTGCATCAGACGGACTGACAGGTAGACAAGGGTAATCCTCTAATAGATTGAAAGCTGATGACCAATCAAGATATTTTTTCGTACAAGGCTGATAGTTGGTAGGCTGATAGAGTAGACTTCGCTGAGTCTGGAAAAAAATTTTTTCGGGCCGGTTGCGGTTGAAAGTTAGATTTTTTGAAAGTAAATGTATGGGTTCAGTATAAAGAAGGCTGTGGTTCAGTATATTTTTTTGGTCGCTCAAGTCACCAACTCCGTACGATATTTTCTTTAGGTGTCATATTATTTATAGGAAATATGACTTACCTCCTTGAACGTCGATCCGATGAAGACCACATACACGCATGTGACACTTATGTACGTAAGTGTCATTGAGTAGTCCACAATATTTCTGCAACCAATGGAATAAGAATTTAAGACTAGCGTTTACCGCCCTTACTCCCATACAAACGAAGAAGTCAATGGGGTTTTTTCCAGGCATCAAAAATAGCCCGAATAACTGTCAAAATCAGTCTATTAATCTGTGGTTTCACAGATACATACAAACCACAGATTTAGTTGCGCGATAATTCGCGAATCGCTGTCAAATTTGACACTTTGAAAAATCCCCATTAGCTACCCCTAAAATGTATTATTCGATTCTGTTGATTTTGGTGTCAATAGTTCTAAAAACTTTTGCCTTTTTTTGCAATAAAAAAAAAAACAATAAAATATTTTCAGTAATATCGAATTTAAAAAAAAAGAAAAAGCTAGACATACTCGTAGATAAAACTCTAAAAAAACTATTGACACCAAAATCAAGGAAATCGGAATATTTTGGGGTAGCAAAACGACTTCTTCGTTTACTCCGTTTGTATGGTATGGACCAGGGGCCTAAGTCTCGAGAATTCGGAAGGCAAAGTTTTTTGTTCGAAAGTCCGTTATTGGCTTAATCTTATCTTTAGACAATATTGATAAACTAATTTCAATATCTTTTATTTTGGTCCAGTATATTTGTTTTTATGCGCTAAAATGTTTTGTTCCTATGACCGCTAACAGTATGCAGACCGTCGCGTGACGTCATAAAACCGTATCTTTGAAACGTTGTAAGATCCAAACTACTGAACCATAATAAAAAATATTGAAATTAGTTTCTCAATATTGTCTAAAGATAAGATTAAGCCAATAACGAACTTTAGAACAAAAAACTTTGCGTACCGAATTGCGAGATTCATGTCATGTCACGAAAAATTTCATGTCATTTCGATCTCGACTGCTCCCGACCACTCGAGTTGATGTCGGGTGAAAAATGTCGCAGAAATGTCGTGCCTTGTTTATTACTTTATCTTCTTTCCTTCTTTGTTTACTTATTTAGTAATTAGATTATAGATGTGACATTTGCACCAAACTGAGATTTTTCCTTCGAGATGTCTCGAATGTAAGATTCTCTAGAATTTGCCCCGTGACATGAGATTTTTTTTCGAGATGTCTCGAATGCGAGATGCCCGAGAATTAGGCCCCAGAGCGCGGCAAGGTAGTCGCTCAAGATAATACGACCTATGTCAGCAAGAAACACTTATTTCTGTCCCGCTTGTGACAGGCTTATATCGGTTATCGCTTGTGACAGGCTATTGATAGTAACAATGGACACTTTCGATAGCCATTTATGCTCGGTCAACTTTACTAAAGAGGTATATTTTAATAAACATTTATAAAATGTTGAAAAAAAACACTTGGGACAGGACTTTAACCCGCAACTTCGGAATATTTTGTTTGAAGAATGTTTTTTTAGGGTCTCATATATCCAAAGAATTTCGTCGGTCCTTCTATTTTGCACTCCAGAACATTAAATTTGGATGCGAATCCAAAATTAAAAAAAAAAAAATTGAATGCATAAAAAAACTCAAGACATTACCGATGTAAAAAGTGACTGGGCATAGAATAAAATTCGTTTGTCGGTATAAATTTTTGTGAGCGAAAACTGTGACAGATTTTTAATTTAGCTGAAAGGGGTGTCGGATTTTCACACAATTTTCTGCTGTAATTTGTTACTAGGTAGATTTTGTAGGATTATTCCGTACTTGTTCCTAGATGTAATTCCTTAAAATTTACTGACCATAAACCTAAATATAAATAAGGGGGCGAAGTTCTTCGTGGGTATTTTTAGTTAGTTTTTAGTTTTTAGTTAGTAACTCGTTCTTTAATATCTTTTTAATTATTTCCTTTGATGTAAACCTTAATTTAATTTTAAATTTAGTTTATTAAGATACCAAATTATAATGTCACATCCTAAGGTCAGGTCAAATCGATGTTGATTATGTTATTTGCACCTTCATTCTACGTCAGGTAAAAGATAAATGTTAACTCTCAGGCCTCCACGATACAGGTTCACCCTAGTGTGGAGACCGCTGCAAAGCTAACGTAGTTATGTACGTAAATAGGATTTAAAAAATCTATATACTTATAATAAAACTCTAAATTTTTGTCTCTGTCTGACTCTACCTGTCTCTCTCTGTCACACTGTCTGTCCCTATGTCTGTGTGTTACCTCATCACGTGAATACCGCTGAATAGTCTTCAGTCAAACAGTCGTACCGTGATAAGTCCTGTTTCCCGGCACAATCTAGGCTATATTATATCACGCTACGACTTTTGGGATAAATAATAAAAGTTGAATTAATAAGCATTGTCGGGCGATACAGGACCATCCCATTTGCCATAGTAAAAAAAAACAATATGACTGTTATTCGGAAAACAGATCTAAACTTTATACATGATAAGGTTGTGTTTTGCATACATGCGATCGGCATGGCCAACTCGATTATTTCATTTTACCAATATTTGGAAAAACGAACTAACCTAATATGTAATAAGGTTGTGTTTTGCATTAATGAAAAAAGCCATGACCAACTGGATTTCCTACCAAAAGTATTGCAAGGAAGTGTTTGCATTTTTCGTCAGGCCCCAATAAGTAACCGTAGCTCAGGCGGTACTGCTTTGACTTCGTGGTCGATAGGTTCTGGGTTCGAACCAAGGCCTGGATGATTGTGTTTTTTTTTTTTTTTCATTTTTGTATTTTTTGTTTTTTTAATTGGTAAGAAAAAACTTAGATTTTGTTACTTAGAATTCCAATATGTTAAAACTGTAATTTTTTGTGATGATTCTTTTTTCAGCAGGGTTTGAAATTATCAAGATAAATAGCCCTTTGATAATTATCATGATAATTATCCGATAATTATCAAACAGATATAAACCTAGCAATCCTTTTTTAACTGATATCGGATAGATATCCTGATATCCTTTTTTACTGATATCAAAGTGGTGAGGCCTTTGCCCAGCAGTGGGACAGCGTAGAGGTTACATAAAAAAAAACTTTGTTTTTTTAGTTTCGGCCACACACAGACAATACAAAACGTAAAGAAAACCCGACGATGCGGGGAATCCCCGCTATTGACGGTAAGTGGCGCGTTCACAGAACAATATTGGCGCGTTCCAATACACGCAGTCGTTGAATGCAAAAAATTACAAGTGGCAAATATTTTCGATTATAGTTATCAAGATAATTATCAACCTATATTTATCTTGATAATTAACACTTCGAACCCTGTTTTTCAGTCTGTGCGAGCTTTACTAAGCGCAATTAAAAAATATCTTTCGTGAAACCCTCCCAATTTCTTAAAGTATAGCATTTTTAGAACTAGAAACTAACCACATTTTAATTTAAAGTCTTCATTCGTTCGTGAAACTTTGTCTTCTTAGCTGAAACGCTAAATGCATTTTGCAACCCCAAATACTAATACTTACTTAAATCGGAGGTTTGTGATATGTGGGGTACTAACATAGACATAATATTCTATAGGTATGGGTTCTCTATCTGCCGGTTTCTGATTTGAGAAATTCGCTAAGCAAGCACTTAAATATCGTTCTGCCTCTGCGGTTTTCTCACAAAAGAACGTGACAGAACGATAGTTAAGTATTTCCTTAGTAAAATTCTCAATTTAGAAACCGGGCCTATGTCGTCTCCAGTGGTAGCAAACTTTGCACCGAGGGCGTGTGTCGTTAAAGTGACCCGCAAGGATACCCTCTACTGGCTTAGCATAAGAATGGGTTAGACCTTATCTATGGGCCATGGGCGTACTTATAACTCTATCTGTCCCACTCTACGTCGATCAAAAGAGTGAAATCCATATAAACTAAATTGTTTTCTTTTGAGCCTTGCTGCCGCAAGTCATGAAGTAAAAATATCCTTTCTATTGAGTTTTCCTCCACAGTCGGATTAAAATTAAATGTCTTTGTAATGTAGTAATTTTGCGTTCTAGACACTCTGAGACTACACCTTAAAAAAAACGGGTCAAGTGCGAGATATATTCGCGAGGAGAGGGTTCCGTACATCCAAAGTTCATTTACGCACAAATGTTGAGAAACCATACAGCGATCCGCGATGTAGGACTGTAGAGCGCCATCTGTTGGCTTATATGATCATTTTCCTATATTATTTTATACACCGTGGACTTCTTATAGATTTTCCTGTAATCTATAGGTAAATAACTATTACATGTATTTTTTTCAAAATTTTAGGCTCAGTAGTTACTTAAATAACTTCAAAACTGTTTATTTAAAAATGATTGAAAAAATATTTGAGATCCTCACAACGAGCCCTTTCAACTTACTTATGTGTCCCAAATTTAAACACGATCGCGATCGGTTCAGTAGTTTCGGAGTAAATTGGCTGTGACCGATGGACAGGTAGAGGCACGAGTGATCCTGTAATGGTTCCGTTTTGCCTTTTGAGGTACGGAACCCTAAAAACGCATACGAAGTCGCGGGCACAGCTAGTATATTATAAAATAAGAAACCTACATAATTACCTAACCTAATTTTATATAACGTGTTTTTTTTGATAAATAAATATTTTTTCATTTTTTTCACTTACTCGTTCAGCCAGATAAAATTATTTAAATCAAAATAAATGCCAAGTCCCACAAGACTAAATATTATTTATTATACTTGACGTGTTTTCGTAAAATAAACTACGACCTTGTATGGTACAGTCGGCCACACGCTAGGATACACCTTTTTTGTTCGATTGGCTCCCTTATGCCGCACGCGGTAAGAGCTGCCATGTGGTATATGTGGCTGTGGCCGACAGTACCATCACGAAAACCTGCCAAATTTTTGCTCTTTTGAAGCAGAAGTGAAATGTTGAGGGTTGAAACTTCATAGTCTGAGTACAGAATGCACGTTTTTAGGGTTCTCTAGTGTTATTAATTATGCGATGAAAAATTAAGGTTTAATTCGGTCTTTTATAAGTCAAAGTCTAAGGGTGTTCAGAAACAGGTTCAGCAAATAACTTTAATCCAAGAATTACATTTAGATTAAGAAATTTTATGCACTGTGGATTTAAATCGTATAGAATGTTTTAGTGAAAATTTTCAATGGTAGGTAAACAGTTTTATTACACGGGAACGGTCCGATGAAAATTAAAATTTTCGTTCAAATAGGATCAATTATCAAATGCAGTCTAATAATATCAAGATTCAATGTTCGTTAGAGATCAAATCAATAAGATTCTTAAGTCTCAATATTCGGTCAAAATGGATGAATTAATGAGGCACTTTCACGGCTGTCAAATTTCGCTTTTTTTGAAGAAATTATTAATCTGTGTTAGCCACATCCCGGTTCTTGTATGGCAAAGCCTATGAGCGCCATCTACCAAGGGCTTTGAATTCAGCTTATGAGCGCCATCTAACGAGGGCTTTGAATTCAGCTTTTAACTGTCAGTTGAAAACGGGTCATTGCTATCAAGATTCAATGTTCGTTAGAGATAAAATGAATAGTGTTCTCAAGGTCTGTAAACAGCTTAAAGTTAGGGTAAACAAGCCTCTCCTCCTAACTTTATCTGACCGTTAAATAATTTTCGTACTCTCCTTTCTTTATGCAACCTATAGGTCCACTTGTGTCAACCAGGGTTAGCCAGTTAACTCTGAGTTAACGTCAATAATTGTATGGACATTTTAATTAACTCAGAGTTAGTTGGCTAACCCTGACTGACGCAAGTCCGCCTTAATCCTTAATCAGTAGAGACAATCTTTCCCCTTCGAAATTGTTAAGAGGACAGATCCTTCCCGCTCTTGATAAGAAGCCTTTTTTAGGGAAAAGAACGAATGAATGCTTTTTTGAGTTGGGAAATTTAAAAAACTGACCAAGTGCGAGTCGGACTCGCGCAAGTAGGGTTCTTTACCATTATCTATAAAAATATGTATTATATTCTGTTTTTTAGTATTTTGTTGTTATAGCGGCAACAGAAATACATCTGTGAAAATTTCAACTGTGTAACTATCACGGTTCATGAGATACAGCCTGGTAACAGACGGATAGCGGAGTCTTAGTAATAGCGTCCCGTTTGATACCCTTCGGGTACGGAACCCTAAAATCGGATAAAGGACTACCAAACAAAAAACTGAAAAGAATTGCACAGTCACACAGAAACGTGACTGAGGGAACATTGCAATAAAAACGTTGGAAGCGTCAGCAATAAAAAATATAATCCAGCTCCGCTAAAAATAGATTTACATAGTGCCTCCTAAATACCTATCTGTTAGCTTCCTATGTAGAAAGAGACCTATACCTACAACAATGTTTTAGGAGCGTTATTAGTCCGTCGAGGAAGTAGGTACGGTGGTAGCTCTTACAGGTCGCGTCTTGTAAAAAGAACGCTAGAAGAAAGTGCAGGGGGTTTGTTTGAGCTTGGGTACACTCGCGCACCAAAGCACTAGGCCTATTGATTTATTTTTGAACTAGTATACTAGTTCTGCTAGTATACTAGCTATAGCTACTAGCTATACTAGCTATACTCCGTGCAATTTTAGTGGTTTTAAAGCCGAAGGTATTTTGTTGCACTGGTGATTCTGAGCCAAATTACAAAATATCATTCCAAAACGCGCGAAAAAAAAAACACTTCTCCATACAAATGGTGTCGATTGGCGATAGCCGTTTGTATTGGGAAGTGTTTTTTTTTCGCTCGTTTTGAAGTAAAATTTTGGAATTTGGCTCCGAATCACGAGTGCAACTAAATACCTACGGGTTTAAAACCACTAAAATTCCACGATGTATAGCTATATAGACCAAAAAAATAGATAGACTCGCAAGGTCTACAGTTCACAGAGCCACTAGTTTATAGTGTAGCCACAGCTCACCTTATAGTCTTGTCATATTTCCGTAGTCGCTTGGGTCCGTATGTAAAAGCTGCCCCGCACGTCTCTGCATACCCCATTAGAGGCCTTTTGGCGTCAATGCAGACTTGTTGGGATGTTTTCACCTGGAAATAAATAAAATTGAATTTTTGAACACTTTTGGCTGGCAAGGATAAAAACTTCTTCTTCTTGTAGTGCCATCTCCTATCGGAGGTTGGCAATCCTCTTGGCTATTTCTTCTTTTGAGGCTGCCAAACGTAACAAGGAGTGCGCCAAACGTAACACGATTTCGTCGTGCCCACCTCATATAACCACGTAGGCCTCGGTTAAACTAGGGAAAAACATTCAAAAGCATTTTTTGTGAATGTTAGAGCAGTGAGAGGCAGGCAGCGGTGGTGCGAGCTTCGTCTCTCCGCCATAAATAAGATCTCCGAATAAGAACCGAAACTGACGTCAATAAACATAAATGAAGCCGTTTTTTTAAAACACAAAATATTGTTCTTTTGATAAACTCAACCTTACATTGTTGCATTTTTCAACGTCGATAAAGCAGTGCATGTTTTGATATGAAGGGAGGGATATTCAAATCAAAATATGCACTATTTTATCGACAGTCGACACTATTTAACTCTACTTAAGGGTAGACGATAGCAACGTGGCGGGAAATTCAAAATTTTCACAGTTTTTTACATTTTGTAGCTAAACTGAGCTATTTTTGTTCAGCGATTTTTCGTTCGCGAGAATAAAACCGTATTCTTTTCATTATTGTAAACAACAGAACAACAATAATTCAGCCGATTATGTGTTCTGGTCTACGACAAGTTTTTTGGGCAATACCACTGCTTCATCTACACTCATACTTCATACCAACCGTTGATACTGTGTTTGCCTATGGTAATTTAAAACCAACCAGGGCCCTTAGCCTGTAACACAATGGTGCCAAAATGGGCTGTCAGGTGACGACTTCAATTACGATTTGCTAACGCTGTCTGTCCTTTTAATGTTTTTGTAGTACAGCAAAGAATATTTTGATTCTAATTCAAGAGGATTAGTTCTCTGGTTGTAGGAAAAAAACGAGGAGAGCCCGGTTTTGTCCTTCTGCCGGGACGCCATTGACCCGCCATTGCGTTACATGCTAAGGGCCCAGGCAGGTGCTGATAACAATTAAATACGTTAATCACTGTTTTATTTAACCGATTTAAAAAAAGGATGGTACTTACTCAATCCGACCAGTATTTTTTTTTATGTTTGGTTCCTTAGAACTTTATTCTAGCTGAACCGATTTTGATAATACTTTTTTGTTTGCAAGGGTATACTTCGCCTCTTAATAGTGACGATCTGATGAAGAACTTCGGAGATAGAGAACGGACCTCCTCAAAGGACAGCAGCAAATCACTCGGAATCAATGCTACAGCGTCCTTTTCACCAGTGAAGTACTTAGGTTTTTTTATTTATTTAAAAATGTCCCAGGCACTGCGGTGTTCAAGTGGCCATCTGTGTGAGTGAAGCTGCCACTGGACGCAGTATAAATTCACATTTCGCGTACGTAACCAGTTTGGCACACCTCCGACCACAGCTTCATGCCTGTTATAATCACTTTATAAATGAGAGGGTAGAGGTTTTCGAACTGACTAGACTAGACTGAAGCCTACCAAGTTTATAAAGCCGTCTTGGACCCTTTGTGCCAAACATCAAAAGGGAAACCAGCCCAAAAATCCCTAACAACTAATCCAAACTAATCTAAAATTAATTGACTGTCAACAACTAATCCAATTATTTCCAAGTTTTCTAGGAAGAATGGTCTTTCTACAAAGTATTTTGCTGTCTCCTGAAAAGTAAGTCTACATAATGGAATCGACTTTTTGCAGGATTGAACAATAGTAAGTATTGTTTTTTTTTTCAAGCCTAGGTTTCGCGTCCTTTAGGCTCTGTCTTAATGAGTCATTTTCACGGTTGTCAAATTTCGCTTTTTCTGAAGATATTATTAATCTGTGTAAGAGAAAGACGGCCATGCCAATGAGTGCCATCTATCAGTGCTTTGAATTCATCTTTACGATAATGCGATGCGATTTCGAGGCGGGATGGTAATGATCGACATTAATACACAGGTATACCATTAGGCGTGAATTACACAGAAACGGCGTAAGGCATAAGGCGTAAGGCATAAGGCGTAAGGCATAAGGCGTAAGGCATAAGGCGTAAGGCATAAGGCGTAAGGCATAAGGCGTAAGGCATAAGGCGTAAGGCATAAGGCATAAGGCATAAGGCGTAAGGCATAAGACATAAGGCATAAGGCATAAGGCGTAAGGCATAAGGCGTAAGGCATAAGGCGTAAGGCACAGAGCAGGCGTGGAGCAGATAAGGCGTGAATTATACAGAAACGGCATAAGGCGTAAGGCGCGGCGCAGAATCGCATGCTTTTTTTCGCACTTTGGCTCCTACTGTATACCAATCAGATAACAAACGGCTTGCTGCTTGCGCGCCTCTCCAGTCGCGCCTGCTAGCGACGCGGAACAGGCGACGAAACGGCGTGCCTTCGCCACGCCTCTTCAGTATAATTCACAACGTGCCGCCTACCTACATTTTGTATTGAAATGTTTTGAAGCGGCAAGATGCCTGCGCCGCGCCTTCACCTTATGCCTTTTCTGTATAATTCAGGCCTTAGAGAGTCCTGCTATAAGAAAGTCGCAAGTCATTGCCCGACCACGTTTCCATCGCGCGACCAAATCGCATCGCAAGATTGTACACAAGACAGCAAGTAGACGCTTACACGCTAGCACTCTACTCGGTTACGTTACGGGCGACTTTAAAACAAAAGTGTACACTCTGACGTGCTGTCGTGTGTACAACCATTGACTTATTAGGACGAGGCTTTACTTACAGCTTACAGGGCTATTTGGTGGCTTTGTTTTGGAAATATATGAATTGTTGATAAATTACTAGTACACATGACAGCACGTCGACCCTTACATGCTAGCACTCTACTCGGTTACGTTACGGGCGATTTTACAACAAAAGTTTACAGTCTGACGTGCTGTCGTGTGTACTTATATAAAAAGGAACAAAAAACAGGTACGCTACTGAAAACAGTAATTGAAGACCATGTCCCACAACACAGATAAAATAAATATCAATTGGATTTAAAAATTCAATAAAACACTTAAATTCGCCTCCAGGAAAACTAAAGTTTATGTGACTTTCTATAATAATATGAAGTTTTCGAGTGGGTGTAATAATTTTAGGTTCATAGGAGCAGGAGAGGGATAAAGTTTTATGGCACAGGAAATTCTTTTATGAAATAGCGGAAACTTTCGAACTTTATGAGGTTGGAAGGCAATTCCACATTTCGCAATGGCACGTGGCCTCGCGTGGCCCAAGGTTATTAAAAAAAAACATGATTTTGTAAAAAGCTAAGTTTTTGTATTGCTCTACATTTTTAATGGACTTCAAAAAAGGAGGAGGTAGGTACTCAATTTGAACCGTTTTTTTAGGTGTGGAGCAGAAATATTTCTACGTGAACCGATTTTGAAGATTAATTTTTGTTTGAAAGGGTTACAAAGGTTAGGAAAGTTTGAAAGCTCCCATGTACCTAGTCTCATAAAAAAATGTGAAGATCTAATGAAGAACTTCGGAGATGGGGAACAGAACTCCTCAACGTCAAAGAACGGCAGCAAATCATTCAGAATCAGTGCAATAGCACAATAACAGAGTAGGTACCTTTACAAAAGTAGTTTTTTTTTTTTAAATAAGTCAATATTACATGTTTTAGTTATGTATACGTAGAGTAAGTTACCCTAGTATCACACTATGCTCTGCTTTCGGTAGCCAAGTTCACAGAAAAAGTGAAAAAGAACATCAAACATTTTACAATCTTCCCGCAGCTTCTAAGCGGCAACGGAATTTAAATATAAGTGAACTTTTTTGATATGATATTAATGGCCCGTTTTCAAGTGACAGTTAAAAGCTGAATTCAAAGCCCTTGGTAGATGGCGCTCATAGGCTTGGCCATACAAGAACCGGGATGTGGCTGTCAAATTTCGCTTACACAAATGGGAGAAAAATTTATTAAACGAAATTAAATATACAAAACTAAACTAATAATAAATAATAAACAGAAAACTATACTAATTTAACCTACTTAATTTAAATAAAAAATTTGGGCCAGATCGCCGCCGTCGCTCGGAAGGGTGCCCAGAAGGCTGGCGGCGTTGCCCCGCTGGATGGCGAGGCTCAGCCTTTGCCCGAGGTAGGCACCAGCCCTCTGGTCACCCGAGGCATCAACCAGGCGCGACGAGATCTCTTTAAAGAGTTGTCGCGCACCTGGTCCCCACGGCCCGAGGGTCTCTACGCCGAAAGGCGCAAATATGTAGCCCTGTCCCAGGCCTGCATATTTGCGCCTCTTGTTCGCCTCTGCTGTCGCCGCAGCCGCGCCGGCGCAGCAGGCGGTCGCTGCGGTATGGGACTGTGCTACTGTGTCGAAAATTAATTACACAAATTAATAATAACTTCAGAAAAAGCGAAATTTGACAGCCGTGAAAACGGCCCATTAGGCAAATACCTACTGTGTCTATTTTTACGGAAGATACTGCCCCCCTCCCCCCATCCTCGACACAGGGAATCCTAGTGGGGAGGTAGAGAACTTTCTTGTACCTATTTTAAATCTTGTGTTTTTTGTCTCGAAATTAGCATAGAAACAAACGGGAATAACTCCACTTTTACAAAATGTTGGGTAACAAAAAAAAAAGGTTGTGAAAGCAATAATTTGAATCGATTTGACCCTTTCAGATCGAAGCATTTTTTATGCATGGGGACTACATGGGAAGTACAAAATTCCAAACAAAAAAAAAATACATCACGTAGAAAAAAGTTCTGAGGCATAAAAAACACATAAAAAACCTAAAAAAAACCTACAGGTCGAATGGAGTATCCCTCCTCCATTTGCTGCCATACTGCCATCACCGCGCACTACTATTTCCTGCCGAATTTAATTTTTTTCTTTTATTATTTTCCTGTCCATTTTATGGGGGTTTTCTCGCACTCGGTAAACACCGGGGCCACATGCCCCCAGCGCCGACAGTGGTTTCCGCTCAGATGCACACAATAGGTTGAGAGCTGGTGACCAATTGAGATATTTTTTCGTATAAGGCTGGGAGTTGTTAGGCTGACAGAGAAGACTTCGCTGAGCTTCGTTTTTTTTTTGGTCGAGTGTGGTTGAAAGTTTTTTTTTATAAGCCAAAAATTCACACTTTCTAGGTTATAAAAAACGAACTTTCAACCACGCTCGCGCAAACAAAATGTATTTCTTGATCAACGGAGTCTCAACAACTAACTTAGAAGTTGCCAGCCTTGTACGACAAAAAAAATATATTGAACCCATACATTTACATTTTCAGAGTCGAAAAAATCTAACTTTCAACCGCAATCGGGCCAAAAATATATATTTCCCAGACTCAGCAAAGTTTTCTCTATGAACCTACCAACATAGCCTTGTACGAGAAAATATCTCGATTGGTCACCAGCTCTCTCAACCTACAACTTTACTAACTAACTGAAAACCGCAACAGATTTTGTTATGCTGAAACAACTTCGTATCTCTGGGGCATACAGGAAACTACTAACAACTCGGTTTTTACTATAACTGTTTTGTAAATTGAGGTCTTACTCGTATTGTATTCTTTGCTCGTATCATTCAATAGTAGACAAGACAGCACGTCGAGGTTTACACGCTAGCACACTACTCGGTTATGTTACGGGCGACTATACAACAAAAGTGTACACTCTGACGTGCTGTAATATCCACATCATGAAGCCTTGTGGACTGACAGATTCTCAATGGCCCGTTTTCAAGTGACAGTTAAAAGCTGAATTCAAAGCCCTTGGTAGATGGCGCTCATAGGCTTGGCAATACAAGAACCGGGATGTGGCTGTCAAATTTCGCTTAAATAGATTAACTAGTGGTTCGCCCCGAACTATGAACTCGCGACCCCAGTTACATATGACGTGTAACTTTGCTATCGCCATTCGCGCAGGCGCGCGCGAGCTTTGCATATAAACTGTAAAACCCTATATCTCGGCAATCCCTCGACCGATTTGGCTCATGTTCGAACTTAAAAATTCTTTTAATTTCTTTTACCCGCCTACCTTTGACAGCCGTGAAAACGGCTCATTAAAAAGAAAATTCGTGCATTCAACTGTTCGGTCTTTCAATCAGATGATGAATTGATTATACCTTTTTGGTTAGGGTTCCATATTTTAGCGCTTATGGTGTGTGGTATACAGAGCTCTCGGTTTAGGTACAAGTCCGACTAGTACACACGACAGCACGTCGACCCTTACACGCTGGTACTCCACCCAGTTACGTTACGGGCGACTTTACAACAAAAGTATACACTCTGACTTGCTGTCGTGTGTACTTATCCGTTTTTTTAAGGTAATGTTTCACTGCCATCGAAAGAAATTATAATTTCAAAAGCTAGTAGTTCTATAGCTTTTGCCCGCGACTTCGACCGCGTGAACTACGGAAAAAATATATGCGGTTTACATTGCCCCTAAGATTTATAGCGTGATAATATGTAGTCTATGTGTTATTCTGTTGTTTAAGCTATCTCCATTCCAAATTTCATCCAAATCCATCCAGCCGTTTCAGCGTGAAAGAGTAACAAACATCCATCCATCCATCTATCCATCCATACTTACAAACTTTCGCGTTTATAATAGTAGTAGGATAGGAAGAAGGATGAAATTATTGAACGAGCGAGCGAAGCGAACGAAGTTCTCAGAGTCTACTGGAACAATCCGGCGTTTGTATGTATGTATGTATGTTTGTATGTATGTATGTATGTATGAATGTTCGTTCGACGATAACTTGAGTAAATGTAGTCGGATCGTCATGAAATTTGGTAGGCGGGTAAATGAAGAAAAGAGAATTTTTAAGTTCAAACATGAGCCAAATCGGTCAAGGGGTTGCTGGGATATAGGGTCGCGAGTTCAAAGTTCGGGGCGAACCACTAGTAAGACCGTATTCTCACCAGCATATGGATGGTATGGATGCAAAGAAACCCAGCAAGCAGCGTGCCGACGGACCCCGCTACCAGACCGCTGTTCTTGAAGGCGACCGGCATGGCCAGTATACCAGAGCCCAGGCATCCTTTCAGCAAGTGGAGGATAGAGCCGAATGTTCTGGAAATACAATACAATACAATACAATACAATACAATACAATACAATAAGTTTATTTACCAAAAAGAAAAATACAATACAAAGTGATCAATAATTATTTACAAATGTGGGTACTCCAATAAAGAATGCGTTCACACGATGAACCGATTAGCCGATGGTCTCCGCACTAGGCGAACCTGGACCCTTAGCCTGTAACGCAATGGCGGGTCAATGGCGTCCCGGCAGAAGGACAAAACCGGGCTCTCCTCGTTTTTCTGCTACAACCAGAGAACTAATCCTCTAGAATTAGAATCAAAATATTCTTTGCTGTACTACAAAAACATTAAAAGGACAGACAGCGTTAGCAAATCGTAATTGAAGTCGTCACCTGACGGCCCATTTTGGCACCATTGTGTTACAGGCTAAGGGCCCTGTATCGCAGGGACCGTTGCTTTTTGCAGATTGTCATGAACGCTGTTTCGGCCATAAGAGGTAGCTGATTTGTGGTTGACTACTGGGTGATTACTAACTAGGCATAGTGGTTAGTAGTTTGTATAAAAAATAGGGAAGGAATAATGATTTCTTAGGTTTGCACGAGCAACAACCCCACCAGTTTTAAAGAACATTTCATAAAAATGAAATAAAAAAAAAAACCGCATCCCAATCGGTTTACCCGTTTAAGAGCTACGGCTATGGTAAAGAATAAAGAATAAAGAATAAAGAATAAAGAATAATTTATTTCTCAGAAAATTTTTACATTCGTATTTGCACAAAAAACGTTTTAAGTAATTTATCAATCACAATTTATTAGCATCTGTCGCTGCACTAGGTTTATAGCCTGTGTTGCAGCGATCAGCGCCCACTCCTCTATTTATCTAAATTAAAACGTATGGTTATCTAATAGAAGTATTTTAAAAAGTAATTTCAGTTGGGTTAAATCCTAAGTTTACAAAGTATGAAGAACGTGTGTGAAAAGACCTCTCTTTGTGTGGTGTATGTAAGTGTGTGTGTGTGTGAGAGAGAGAGAGAGGGTGTGTGTGTGTATGTGTGTGTGTATGTATGTGTGCAGTACCAAAGAAGCTCAGAAAACCTTACCAGTTATTAATAAAATTAAAGGCTATTTTTTAAATTTACAATATCTCTCTACTTCACTATAAGAAGCAAATTTTCAGTACCATCATAATCTAGTTTCAGGAGCCAATTTGTGGTTTCAATTTTGCATTTAGTTTTTGGGAGACTGTAGATATTTATTTGTTTATTTTGTTGTAAAGGAAAGGGTGCCACAGACAGACAGACATACACACACACATAGTGGTCAAACTTATAACACCCCTCTTTTTGTATCGGGAGTTAAAAAATAAACGTGTCGATGTGCAAGTCGACGTTAAGCCTTACAAATGTTTTTATTCTGCACCTCTCCTTTTTTCCTCCGCTAATGAAACTGCCTTCTTATTTAAGCTTAGATTAACCAAATTAACTAATTTAGAAGCTGAAAGCGCTATAAGCCCTTTTTGTTTCGGGAACGAGAGAGCAAGATTAGAGGCATGTTACAAAAGGTCCCTTCGACAAAAAGTCATGCCCGATTTCATGATCACACTGTAGGTTAGGCCCACAACCATACCTATAATAAAAAAATCTAAATCAACGTTTTTAGGGTTCCGTACCGAAAGGGAAACTACTATTACTAAGACGCCGCTGTCCATCCGTCCATCTGTCATCAGAACCCTGATATGATAGTTGACATTTTCACAGATGATGTATTTCTGTAGCCGCTATAACAAAAAATACCTAAAAAACAGAATAAAATAAATAATTATTTAAGGGGGCTCCCATACAACAAACGTGTTTTTTTTGCCGTTTTAATTGTACGGAACCCTTCGTGCGCGAGTTCGACTCGCACTTGGTCGGTTTTTTAAGAGCACCTGTGGGTGTTTTTGTATGGAAGCCAACCACAGAACAGATACAATTTCTTTCCAGACCAAGGGCTGTGCAGAAAAAAAAACCCCTGGCTCTCAAGATGGACAGATCTGTCCAGGCAGCTATTATTTATCTATTGTTATTCTTATGGAATGTCATTGGGTGCCTTACAAACTTACAATACTGTTTAGGCTTGTTTGAGGTCACAATAAAATGTTAGACCTATTGGTTTTCGTTATTTAACAAAACTTTGAGGTATACCTATTTAGAAATTTTGTTAGGTAGAGCTTCTATGAGTACCTTATTTTTTGTGATTCTAACTTGCATTCGGTTACAATTAAGCCCGTATCATTGTAATTGCCATCGGAGCTTAACGCTGGAGATTCAATTTGAAATAATACTATTCTGTAGTGACAGTAATTGAACGAGCTAGTGAAGCGGGCGAAGTTCTCGGAGTCTACTGGAACAATCCGGCGTATGTATGTATGTATGTATGGATGTTTGTATGAATGTTCGTTCGACGATAACTTGAGTAAATTTAGTCGGATCGTCATGAAATTTAATAGGCGGATAATTTTTTTTTTTTTATTGGCAATTCAAAGTGATATTTTGAATTTCCCCCCACGTTGCTATCGTCCCACCTTAAGTAGTTACGTACGAGTTAGGATGTTCCAACTGGCGATGTTCGAATGGGTTGTACTGTTTGTCAGCGACGACATCTTTTGACGCAATGCTGAGCGTAGACTGGAAGCCAGGGTTGGTTGCAAGGTCGGCTCTGAAATAATAATAATAACTTGAAGTTAGTATAAAATAAAAAGATAAAAGTATCCGGTAAATCGCCGAGGTGCCGAGGTCACTAGCTCTTATAACGTTTATTTCTAAGTTTTCACTTGATTTGACATTGATTACACCATCAGAGCTTTGGTATAGATTGATAAAGTACCTACACACGACAGCACGGCAGAGTGTAGGTACAGTTTTTGTAAAGTCGTCAGTAACGTAAGCGAATAGAGTGCTAGCGTGTAGGGTTGACGTGCTGTCTTTTGTACATTATTGCCACGGTCTGTAATAGGTGCGTTGCTGGCGCGCTTTTGATGGCCGACAGAGCCGAGCGCAGGTCCAGGCCAGCACAGCGCGGTCAGCACTGCAGCCCTTGATGGACAAGGTCGAGGCCTTTATAGCGCGGACAATAAGGCCTGCAATGCTGACCAAGCTTGAGGGCCGAGAGCGTAACTAAGGCCATCATACCCTGGCCAGCAGCGCATTCATTGCAGATCAAGGCTTTACTCAAGCAATGCGAGCAATTTAAAGAAAACCAGCTTAGTAGAAGTACCTAATTAATTAGTAATTAGAATTTATTTAAGTAATTAAATTTGTTAAAAGTAAAGTTATTTAGTAGTTCAGTACCTACTATACCGCCTTTCTAGGGTTTACTGTAATATAGAGGTAGTTTGTCATAATGTGGGTGCGGTATTTGGTTGTCGGATCTTTTCTTCATCACGGATTGCCATAGCAACGGGCAAAAACAATGAGCCCGAGCTTTTTTTTTACAACACAGCCAATTTATTCTCAATAGGTACCTAAAATCTTTTTGCACCAGACTTTTTGTAAAACAAACCTCGACAGTAAATAAATAGGTACGGTTCATTGGCTTCATTGGTTCATTGGGATCATTGGTCTGAGACGGTATGTCGGATATTTATACAATTTAATTATCTTCAGACCTCGAGAGAAAGGTCACTAGACCTTTTCTTGGAGAAAATTAAATGAACATGGGAAACATGATAGTAAGCCTCTAAGAGCTTTTATTTACGGGATTTCGGGTGAATGGCACATCGAGCCCTTGTTTTCTCGATTTTCGTTTATGGTGCAGAGACTTGGTGTCTTAAAAGACTAGACATCAACAAAATAGACGCTTCCGAGATGTGGTGCTGGAGGAGGCTGCTTAAACGGCAAAGCACACTAACGAGTCCATAATTTAAAAACTCAAAATCCAAAAACGCTTATCTACTATTCTTTAAATTATGCCAAGAAAAGACCCTCACGTTCTTTGGACACATAATGTGGTCTCCCAGGCATAGTCTAGCTAGAGAAGCTCATATATTGGGGCAGGTGAATGGCAAAGGTGCCAGGGGACGGCCACCAATCAGATGGCCTGATGGGATAAAGGCAGCGGCTGGAGGAAGCATTCACCGGGCAGTTCATATGACGGCAAACCTCTCCCAATGGAAGCGAGTACGACATGGTCGCGATCCTCAGCCATGAGGAATCGATTAAGAAGAAATAGGTGCCTACATGACGACGGACATTGGCTTAATTACTATACTATAAACTTATTGTTTGTTAGGATTCCGTACCGAAGGGTGCCAAACGGAACCCTATTACTAAGACTCCGCTGTCCGGCTGTCACCGGGCTGTATCTCATGAACCGTGTTATATGTATAGTTAGACAGTTGTTTTCTGTTGCCGCTAACAGAATAAAATTAATGTTTTAGGGGGCTCCCAACTCCCATACAACAAACGTGATTTTTTTGCCGATTTTATAATGTTACGGAACCCTTCGTACGAGTCCGACTCGCACTTGGCCGGTTTTTTTTTCTTTAGCCTACGCAGACGCTTTGCACAGCTTTCTTTTTCCAAACATTGTTTCATTTTATATATTCTGGAATCCCCAAGAATGCAATTTCGACTTTTGGATTTAGGTATGTGTATCAGATTTGTTTGTGGTCGGCACAAACGGTCGGTCGGTTCGAGAAACGCAAACGTATTTGAAACAAGTAGTGGTCGGTTGAAGTTTGCATAATATTATGTTGGAACGTAAACTAAGCTACTTGCAATCTATGGTAGGCTTGTGTCACTCGAAAGCAAACAATTTTAGTGGTCCAAAGCTTTAAAAAAATAAAAGAAACTTTTTTTGTGAAACTGTAGCATAAAAATTATTTGGACCACTGAAAATGGGCCACCGGTTTCATTGGTACAATCTTTTTTTTTTGCGAAATGTTTAGATAGTACTTCTTGTGCGAAAATTAGATCTTAGAATTAGAATAGGCTTTATGCTCCATTGATACAACATGCTCAAAATTCACTACATTAATTTTTTTTTTCAATGTCATAATTTAGAAATACTGTACGTCTTTGTCCATTACATATCAAAAAGAATTAAAATATAATAGTAGTCTGTCATATACTGTCATATAAGAGAGATTCTTTTCTAAGGTCCTGGCCACAGTTTCTGGCGGTGCGGAGCGCGGCGCGGCGAGAGGGTCTGCGAGAGGCGCGGTTTGCGGTGGTATGCCACAGCTCGACCGGTTGCGACCGCGGCGGCATCAGCGGTGGACGTATTTAGAGTATACAGGGTGTTAAAAGACCGCCAACAAAGCGGGAAACCACGTATTGTCCTCATCATAAGGAACATTTTTGCCCAAGGAACTATGCCTGGGAAATCAACGGTTTCCGAGATAATGAGGTTCAAAGTCAGACTTTACAAAACTTTTTTTTTGCAGAAATGTATTCAGTATCTAGTTCTTAACATACCTTCTCAAGAAACCATATCAAAATTATGAATATTTCTTACAAAAAACGACGTTAAAATTTCAACCCGCAATGTATTCTAAACATCGGCACTTCAAGCTTAAGTAACATAAAATTATACCTACGCTTGCTCAATATGACTTCTGTGCGTTACACGTCCATTGCGTGATAAAATAATTTTCAAAATTATAACCTAAAAAACCAAAATCATTTCCCAGCAATAATTTATCGAAAAAGTACTTTGTTTTGGTGTCCAGTATGCATGGCTTTCGGGTCTGTTGGCGGTCTTTTAACACCCTGTAGAGAACTATTATAATGGCCCTATCAAAAGTGACACGGTATTGCCTTGAAACTAGTGTGTTCTTAGCTCAAGATATCATTCAGTCAAGAATAGGACCCAGTTAACCCAGTTAACCAGAAAAAGAGAGAATTTGGCGAATTTGGTAGTATTTATAAAGTTCCCTAGCACGGGTTAGTGCTTTAGAAAATACAAAAAGATGAATTTCACATTCTTTATTATTAATTATTTCGTCCCATATTTTTTTTATAATATGCCTATATTTATGATGTGGATGTTTTGACATCCATATTGCTGGTCTACTCAGTATTTCACTAATAAATTGTCCAGTATTCATTATTTTATATGAGCTCAATGCGCGATAAAAACAAAATTATTTGTTTTGGTCGCGCGATGCTAAATGCGTCCACCACTGCCGCTGCGCACGCCGCTGTGAGCTGTGGCCGCCTCGATACTACCGAGTGCATTTGTTTCACTCGCACGCCACGCAGACCGCCGCCGCCGCCGCCGCGCGTCTAGCCACCGCGCCGCAGGTCGCACCGCAATGCGCGACGCCGATAGCTGTGGCATACTTCATACAATTTGCTCAATTTGTTTTTGGCGCTCGCCGCTTTGCGCGCCGCAGACCGCGCCGCAAACCGCGCCGCAGGTGATTGTGGCCAAGGGGTAAGAGTGTGGGTTTATCATACGAGGCGAAGCCGAGTATGATAATAGTATCACACGAGTATTCTAATATCGTCTTATATGCAGTTATATGCATACAATACTTTATCTTCACTTATTTATCATTTTCCAACAGAAAAAAAAAGTATACTGATAAGTATACACGATATTAGAATACACTGTGTTTACAAATCACACGAGTATTCTAATATCGTCTTATATGCAGTTGCATACACTACTTTATCTTCACTCATTTATCATATTCAACATTTTTTTAGTTTAATTGTCACGGAACCGCACAGAAAAAAATGTTAACTAATAATGGCGGCCAAAGAAATCCAAAGAAACAGAAATGTCACAAAAAAAAAAGAAAAAGAAAGCGGACGCTTTTTTTTTATTTGTTCCATTTGGTATTAGAGGCAAAGAAGAGTCCTACTTACGTACAGCCAGTGCTCGATTCACAGAATAGTTTACTGAAAGGAGAATTTGAACTCAAAGTGTATCAGCAAGGATAATTTACACCGGAAGTGTATCTTAATAACAAAAAAAAGTTATTTTACGATACAGGTTGGCAAAAATTCTCATACAAAACTTGTAAGTAAGTAAGTAACTCTTTATTGCACAAACGAAAACATTTTACAAATAAACATTTAAAAATAACAGTACAAATGGCGGTCTTATCGCTAAAAGCGACCGTATCGTAATCGAATCTTGTATCGTAATACATGTTTTTAATTTTTACAGTTGTCTGTGAAATAATAATATTCTTATGTGTCAACTTTTAAGATCATAATTCGAATCTTACGACATGAGTGTAGATAAATGTATTTATTTTACAAAAAATAATATTACATGTGAAGTATAATAGGTAGTATATAATAATAATTCTTAAGGCTAAAATTGTTTTCATTGACTTCTGGGATAATAGCGTCCCCACACTAGGCTAGGCCTGTGTCGTGGGCAACCGGGGTTGTTTAAGAGGGCGTTAGAGCACCATTTTCCCATACAAACGTAGATGCGTTTTTCGCGCAGAAAAAGAGGTAACTTTCAGCTGTTATTTAATTACATTATTACACTGTCTATTGGAGTCTAACTATCTTGGGAACATCGATAATGTGTTGTACTTGTAAGAAAAATTTTGTTTTCAGATACCTAATAAAATGTAGAAATGGCAGCTGAACTACGAAACATTTTGGGAAAATAGATCTATTACATTACAACTACAACTCTAGTTACTCGCGAAAGGACACGATCACACGTAGACTCATACAGCCGCATTGCCTCTCACTTTTCCCGCGCCCCGTCTCGCTCTGCGTGAAACAGGTATAGAAAACAGCGTTTCACGCGCTTGGCCGTCACTGAGTCCCCACGGTCCTGAAGGGGACTCTTAACACAAATATTAACAATTTACAGGTGGCGTGTTTTTAGTTGTATACATTTTCAAAATCTGTAGTAGCAAAAAGACATCTAATAGACCAAATAACCTATTGACCTAAATAATATGGAAAGTCTGTCAGTGTGTGGTATTCATTAGTCATCCCTGTGAACTATCACGCTACGCATCATTGCACTCTACCAATCTGTCACACACAGCATTGTATATTTGACCACCAAGGTCAAAGGCACTCCATGGATAAAGAGGATATAATTTTGTATGCCCCTGACTTCCTGTTGCAACAAATTGGTTGGGTTAGCTACTAGAAATCGTTAGTCTGATGTCACACTGCAAGCGATTGCGAATACGTACAATTTTGTATACAGGGTGATTTTTTAAGACGTGGCAGTAAGGGCACGTTATAGTTACAGGAAATCATTCCTAGCTTTTTGTGATAATTATTATGAACTGCATTCACAGATTTTGGAAAAAAGAGTCAGCAAGAAAAATGCTAAAATACCAAAATTTTCTTTTTAATCCCAATTGATCCTGTTTCATCTAGAGATCAAAAGACTTCAAGGAGCCAACTGAGGTTTGAGTACAAGAAATGTCAGAAATCGCGAAAAAGTTCTCACCTACATTTGGTATGAGGGAAAATTTTGCCGATTTCTGTGATTTCTAGCACTGAAACCTCAGTTGGCTCCAAATAGTCTTTTGATGCCTACACAAAATCGATCGATTTACATTTAAAAAATAGTTTTTTTTTATACAAAATATATGGGGAAAGTTTTTCGCGATTTCTGTCATTTCTAGTACTCAAACCTCCGTTGGCTCCTTAGACTCTTTTGTTAGCGACTTTTCCCATCATTATGAGTTGCAAGAGGCTGTATCTCTCGTGTCTGAACACATGTCCTAGATATGCAACCTTTCTCCTTTTGATGGTGTTCGATAGCTCTCACTTCTTGGTGACACATTTTAGGCAAGCCTACACCATCTAAAACCATTTCCCAGACACTAGAGTGTTTGATCTCATAGCTGGTATGAGTGAAGGTTCTACTGGATGCTAAATCTTACTTTGACTATATCATGCACGATACTCGAAATGATATTTTTTGCAGTGGAGGGAAAACATTACAGGAAAATAAATACTTCTGTATTTCACACACAGATGTTGTTTGTCGAGACAGTTTCCTCAAACAACAAAGCTGCTTGTAACGTTATAGTTTGTTTACTCAGGAAAGTGGATATAAAAAATACCTAGGGCATCTGGCCTAGATTGAAGGGCATTGTCAGGCTGCAAATAGACATCAGAATTACAGAGAGAACGTGGCAATTTATGACACAAGGCTACAAAATGTAGCTGAAATGAGTCTTTCTTTAGTAATAAAACCTTTGGCGAACGCTAGACGACAGTAAATATCTTGATCTGTATCGTGATACATATCACGTATCTTGGGCTGGATCACAGCGCACCCTAGACATTAGATACGGATCGCGTCAGTACTGAAGCGTTCTTTGTACGAGGTAGACATGATGGACCCTAGACAGAGGAAAATTAGAGCTTGTGTGGCAATAATTATTGCCCTTTCTTTAAACAAAGAGTGAAAAGAATTGACGAATACAAAAATTATTTTCCGATGCCTGATGTCTATTTTGATAACCTTTTGGGTAACGGCATTTTTAGGGTTCCGTACCTCAAAAGGAAAAAACATAATAGGTATGTTGGTGACCCAAAAATACGGACATGTAACGTAATAAATTAGAGGAACTTTAATTATGGTGGCCAGTTTTTGGAGGTAAATAAGTAAATAAAAAAAATTGTTTGCCAAATATTATATTGTGTGACATAACAAATGCCTCATTTTAAGCATTACAAATGTATTGTTTTATTAATTTACGGAACCCTTAGTGCGCGAGCTCGACTCGCACTTGGCCGGCTTTTATTACGTAATTTACGGAACCCTTAGTGCGCGAGCTCGACTCGCACTTGGCCGGCTTTTATTACGTGGTAACGTCCTTTATTACTGCCGTCTCGCTGCTTACTGACGCGATAAATATCAACGCGCGATACTAGACGCAAGATATGTATCACGATCCAGGATCTCGGATCAGATCACAAGATTTCCGGTAATCCAGCGATAAATATCTTGATCCGTCAATAAACTACCCTAGACGAACATAAATATCGTGATCCTCCAGTATAGACTGACGGATTAAGATATGGATCTTACGTCTAGCGTTCGCCTGAGGCAAATTGAATGGGAGTTTTTCATTGACACTCACTTGACACTGTCAGTTGAACAGCAACTGTAATCTATAAATAATGAATTCCGCTGCCGCCAAAAGTGGCCGTTTTTGTTTACCATTTATTAAGTTTTTTATTTCTTACTTTGATTTTATAACGTTCTTAGGTAGTAGTGTTAAACAAAAATTATTTAGAAAATTATGTTTAAGGTACCTAAAGCACATAGGTACCTGTTTTTGATAAAACATGTATTTGCAGTAAGATGAAAAATCTAACGTGACATTTGGGGGTCATTTCAAATCCCACGATAATATCTCACCAAGGGACATATGACGTTAAAAAACTTCAAAATCATCTCACGTAAATGGACATACGGTTATCTTATTGGTAAACGTAAGTGACTACTTATTTAAAGATTCCTCACACAATCCCTATACATAATCGCCTTGACTGTACTTGCTCAGACCCGCTCTTGCAGTAGGTACCTACACTTCACTGACTTCATTAAGTTTGAATCGGACTGCTTTATTGACTTTGAATCGGACTGTACTTGACAGAAATACATAATTACCTATGTCATATTAGCTCTTTTATAAGAATAAAACGTTCAAATTTCGGTGGCAGTATCGATGTCAAACTAAAGATTATCGATAGATTGTGATAACAAAGTTTTATGTTCTGGCAGTAAGAAGGTAGAATGAATAATCGAGCAAATCAATTCTTGGCAGAAATTGTCAAGAAGCCTTTTGTAAAGTGTTATACTTACGTCGAGTTAAAGTTATCCTCTTTTGTTTTTTCCGTCATTGTACTGGGTCACCTGCAAATAACAAATCAATTTTTAGCACCCATTCGTAATGGAACGTGACATAAAAGAATATGACTGTCATAATGTACTCGCGCCCATAAAAGTAGACTTATTTCAAGGTACACACGACAGCTTACACGCTAGCACTCTACTCGGTTACGTTACGGGCGACTTTACAACAAAAGTATACAGTCTGACGTGCTGTCGTGTGTACGAGTAGGTACCTATAAATTGCGGCTGAATGAGCAAGGGTATCTGTTTTATGATGTATGGCATATTTTCGTCTTGGAGGTAATCTTCTACTGAGACGTATTTATCCAATATCTATGGTTATGTAAGTAAATGTCTCTCTTGGCTAATAAATAATCTATAGGTTCGTATACAGGGTGTTAAAAGACCGCCAACAGACCCAAAAGCCACGCATACTAGACACCAAAACGAAGTACTTTTTCGATAAATTATTGCTGGGAAATAATTTTGACTTTTTAGGTTATAATTTTGAAAAATATTTAATCACGCGATGGACGTATGACGCACAGATTTTATATTGCGCAAACGTAGGTATAAGTTTATGTCACCTAAGCTTGAAGTGCCGATGTTCAGAATACATTGCGGGTTGCAATTTTAACGTCGTTTTTTGCAAGAAATATTCATAATTTTGGTATGGCTTCTTGAGAAGATATGTTAAGAACTAGATACTGAATACATTTAAGCAAAAAAAAAAGTTTTGAAAAGTCCGACTTTGAGCCCCATTATCTCGGAAACCGTTGATTTCCCAGGCATAGTTCCTTGGACAAAAATATTCCTTATGATGAGGACGTGGTTTCCCGCTTTGTTGGCGGTCTTTTAACACCCTGTATATTAGGTATGTTTAGTGACAGTTGAAAAAGTTTAAGTAAAAATGCATGAATGTTTTTTTTTTCGTTCTATGTCCTGCACGATGTCAAATTAATGTTTTTTGATATCAGCTATCACCGAATTAAAAAAAGGAGTTCCCAACCTTTGTTTAGTTGTAGGAACACAAGGCACCATGTCGACCCTTACACGCTAGCACTCTACTCGGTTACCTACGTTACGGGCGACTTTACAACAAAAGTGTATCTACGAAACGATATGAAAATGGCGGCGGGTACCTATGGTAAGGTCTGAAAAAGAGGTTACGAAAATACGATTTCGGTTCATACCTAAAACTTTCTTACATTTTTGGTTAGGAAATATTGTTTTACGAAGCTTTCTTTATTGATTAGGTAATTGTTCTACGTTGGGTTTGTGATTAAACAACAATCTTTATGAAAATAAGATCAAAAATATTAAAACATAGTAAATAATACAAACCTCAACAAATTACAACACTTAACGTAAATCAATAAGAGGCGAACGTATTTTAGCGTGTTTTACTATCCAAGCGTAGGTGACTAATCAGGACTGCCTAAAATGACTTTGCTAACGTTACGTGTGAGTATAGACGGAGATATGATTAAAGCGAGAGGGTGCGAGAGTGTCCGCCATTTATATATCGTTTCTTTAATGGCACGGGTTATACACCAATGTGCAATAATTATAGAGTACAGCATATAAATTATGCTGACTTTTAGTTCGATATTGAACAAAAAGTCCATTGGCAAATCTTTTATTATTTACGACCCTAAGAGTTTCCATAGGGTATTGTAGAGTGGTTGCTGATCGTACCTCTAGGGAAATAGCTGGTAGAACTGTGGGGTACTGAAAATTTTTAAATTGCTACCGGCAATATGCTTTTTATTTTTTTTACACCAACAGAACACACAATTAACAAACGCAAAAGACTATCATAATTATCAATTAATTACTATAAAAAAAAAATCCTTTTACCCTCCTTTGCAGCATTTTCGAAGCTTTCACGGACCATTGATGGCCGTTGGACCGCCGCCGGTTGGGAACCACTATTAGACGTTAAAGATGTAAAAGACGTCCTTGAGTATCATGTTAGAAAACCCTTATTTTTTATCCTTTGATTGGGTTGAGTGAGCACAATATTGTGGACGGAAAAAGTTATTTGGTGAGGTCTAGTACGCAGGCCTTTTTGAAAAAGGAATAAGTTGTGTCTTTGGGGAAATACTACAAGGTGTTACAAAAGTGCCTAACTCGTTTTACAGGCTAATGGCACTCGGTGATAGAGATCACAACCTAAAATTTATTTATGCCTTACGATGTTCCGTTGATTTTTAAATTAATAAAATGTGAACGCTGTGGCGGAAGAAAAGTATTTTTTCAATATTGTTTTCATGAAATTTCACAATGTTTTAACAACTCAAAGATATTTATGTAAATGCACCCTACACCCACAAACATATTTTTAAATTTGAGCTAATACCAAATACGATTTTTTTTTAATCTTGAGGTTATAAAATAAAATTGCTGTTTTCTCTTTTTTTTACAGAATTGAGATCCAGTTGACCAGTAGGTTACACCCTGTAAAAAGAGTTAGGATGATTTGTAACACGTTGTATAATGAGGGCTACTGTTTTAGTGCTTACTAGTTGGCGCCACTGTCGAGTAAGGCCATGAAGTAGAGCTCAATTATTGCTTAAAGCTAGTATGAAAAAAGTTTACTTATCATATTTAATACCTACCTTAAGACTGTAGGTACTTTTACTGACTATATTTGACTGTCTATTGTTTTTCTTGCTTAACATAATCATTAAAATTTACTCGCTCTGTCAGACGAAAATTTGTGTTTTTCGCACGGATGCAATATTATTTGTCTCATGCTTCTGAATCACCTCGCTATGCTCAGGTTTCTTTTTTTGTCAAGTTTGCCTTTGCCTTTGCAAAGCAAACTTAATAAAGTGTGCAACTCTACACTAACACCACTAATCAGTAATCTCCATTGCATGAAATGTCACTTACCTGTCAAAGGAAGATGACGGAAGCAAATAACTGCACGTAAACGTAACTAATAAATAACTAATAACTATAATGACACTTATACATAGCACAACACCATCGCAACAAAAGGAGCCTCAATAAACTGTTCCAGAAGGATTAAAAAAAAAAACTTAATCTCCAATAGTTTAGTTTCCTCTCGACATCGATAAAACGAAATGATAAAATGAAATAATCTTGCCGTCCACGAAAGTGTGTTGATTTGTTTTTTTGTATCTCCGCGGAGATAGCGCGAAATAGTTTTTAAGATAAAAATAAGTGGTCAAGAATGCGTCTAGCTAAATTAGCGTTGGTTTCGTAGTAGGGTCAATGCTACACCTTAGTCCTAATTTCCACGTGGTTGGCCCAGTAATGTAGCTTCACCTCAGAATCAGAAATAATAAGCTGGAAACTCGTATACATACACCTGTATCTTGTGCCTATACAAAGAAAAACTAAGATGGTTAAGAGCGTTAGCAGTAGAGACAAATATTTTGAAAAATCTGTTTTTGTCTCGCGTAATATGCTAGGCGAAAGGGACAACCTGAAAAAAATCTGCTCAAAACTGGTCCGACTCAAACATTTTATTCACCACTGATATCACAAGATGTCGGATTGTATTGTTTTTTATATTTAGAGTTTTTAAACAAGTTTACCAGACGTCTTTTGCCGCCGCTTTTAAATACCTACGCATTTACAAAATATTTTGGTCAGGTAAGAATATTATCGAAAAAATCTAAACAGTCGACATGCCGGCGGTGGAGATGTCCCAGCATACCAAAAAATGTCCTCTATGAAGGAAATCGGGGACTACGTTAGTATGGAGAAAACACTACTGTGATATCCTCATAACCACTTTTCGTTTTTTCTAAAGCAAGAACCTGTAAGGTTGCGTTGCGGTTGCTGTGCAAATAACCTAATAACTAGTGGTTTGCCCCGAACTACGAACTCGCGACCCCATCTCTCAGCAACCCCTCGACCGATTTGGCTCATGTTCGAATTTAAAAATTATCTTTGCCTCATTTACCCGCCTACCAAATTTTATTACGATCTTACTAAATTTACTCAAGTTATCGTCGAACGAATATTCATACATGCATACAAATGCCGGATTGTTCAAGTAGACTCTAATAACTTCGCTGGCTCGTTCAATAATAATAAAAAAAATATGGACTTATAATATAGTTAGGTAATAAATTATATCTTTTTAAAGCTTTAGTACAATTTTCAACATGTTCGTGTTGAAATTATAACAAGTCTTTACATAACTCTACAGTCTACAGTCTACAAAATGAAACTACTTATAAAAAACCGTAATAAGATATTAGATCCCTAAATATTTTAGTGCTAATAACTAAGGCCTTTGCATCTATTAATGAGATGATGAAAATTTATACAGCGTCCAGTGGCACCTTCACTCACACTAGATGGGTGAAGAGACCACTCGGCGCTGCAGTGCGTGGGACATTATTTTAGATGGAGTAGGCTTGAGTAGGTTTAGTGCTAATAAACATGGTAATTTTCGTGTTCATATTATTATGTTGTAAGTGACAGGTAATACTAAGTTATTATAATGGTTTCTTTTCGTGCCACGAATCTCTATTAAAACCGACTTCTGTGACAACAACGTTGTAAAATCAATCAAGAAGTGTTGCGTATTGAGTATTGAGAAAAACAACACTTACGTAAATATTTCGCAACCTATTCCTTACTAAAACATGCGTTGGGATAAGTAGGTATTGGTATGCTTTTTCTTGGGATAGTAGTTTATTTTATTTGAAAGAGTTGTTCCTTCTTTGCCACACTTTTTTCGCTTTCCTGTTTTGCCACAGCGGCATTAAAATAAAATATTGTTTCATAAACCTTTGTTGCCAACTATACTGTTAGATAAGTGTGGCAAAAGAGGAAGCCAATAATAATAAACTAATATAATATTTGGAAAGTGTGGTGAAACAGGAACCTTTTCACGATTAAGGCACAAAAATTGTGGTTAAACAAAACTGTGGCATAGAAAGAATAGGTAACCCATTTGAGTTGGATAGTCTGTCATTGTTGTTCCGAATTGCGTAAATCTCTCATTTATGAACTTTTCATTGGTGTCAGAGGTCATAAAAGTTAAATCAAAGCACGTAAACTAAATGAAAATAATTCTACAATAAAAGGTATGAAGGTGCATGCGGAGCTTGCCAATTTTTTTCAACTGTTTTAAAAAGTTTTAGAAATACAGGTACTCGTAGGTACCTGTGCAAGTGTATATTAGCAAAAAACTACACGTGGAAAACTAGTTTAATTAAATTGCTACATATAAATAGAAGTAGATACTAATAAGTAACGTTTGTTATTATAGAAATACACAGTTGCAGTAAAATTCACTCACGACAAAAGATAAAAAATATTCCCGTACTATTGTCATCTTGTAGGTGCTGTGTTTTATGATCCACGTAGTCGATTGAAATAAATAAATTTAAGGTGGGACGATAGCATCGTGGCTAGAAATTCAAATTTTTAACAGTTTTTTACATTTTGTAGCTAAACTGAGCTATTTTTGTTCAGCGATTTTTCGTTCACGGCAATAACATAGTATTCTTTTCATTATTGTAAACAACAAAACAACAATAATTCAGCCGATTGTGTGTTCTGGTCTACGAAGCAGTGGCACTGCCCAAAAAACTTGTCGTAGACCAGAACACATAATCGGCTGAATTATGGTTGTTCTGTTGTTTACAATAATGAAAAGAATTCTATGTTATTTCCGCGAACGAAAAATAGCTAACCAAAAATAGCTCAGTTTAGCTACAAAATGTAAAAACGTCTTAAGGCGCTCTTCATAGACGATATTTAGGTATTTGAGGGGGTGAAGCAGAGGAGTGACGGGGTGGGAAGCCACGCCCTCTGCGGGGCGCTGTACAGATTACAAAAATAACAGATCGGAATCCCGCCATAGTAACGTTCGGAACTTAGACGGACGTCACCATGACGCCAAGTGATCCACCGCCGCCGCGGCAATGACGTTGAACAATTATTATGGGTACCTACCTCCTTAGCTTTTTTTCTAGTTGGATAATGATTGATTGAATAATAATACCTAATGCTTGCAGATCTTGCAATAGATATTTTGGCTAGCAGACGAAGAGCGTGAGTCGTGGGCAGCTGCGGCGTCTGCAGATTCTCTTTCGATCTTTGTATCCAACTTTACTGTTGCTTGCTAGTTCAACGCGCGATAGGTAAACACGACAGCACGTCAGACTGTACACTTTTGTTGTCAAGTCACCCGTAACGTAACCGAGTAGAGTGCTAGCGTGTAAAGGTCAACGTGCTATCGTGTGTACTTACTAGGTACACACAACAGCCCGTCGACCTTTACACTCTACTCGGTTACGTTACGGGCGACTTTACAACAAAAGTGTACAGGCTGACGTGCTGTCGTGTGTACCTAGTAAGTACACACGACAGCATGTCAGCCTTTACACGCTAGCACTCTACTTGGTTACATTACGGGCGACTTTACAACAAAAGTGTACAGTCTGACGTTCTGTCGTGTGTACCTAGTAAGTACACACGACAGCACGTCGACCTTTACACCCTAGCACTCTACTCGGTTACGTTACGAGTGACTTTACGACAAAAGTGTACACTCTGACGTGCTGTCGTGTGTACCTAGTAAGTACACACGACAGCACGTCGACCTTTACATGCTAGCACTCTACTCGGTTACATTACGGGCAACTTTACAACAAAAGTGTACACTCTGACGTGCTGTCGTGTGTACCTAGTAAGTACAACGACAGCACGTCGACCCTTACATGCTAGCACTCTACTCGGTTACGTTACGGGCGACTTTACAACAAAAGTTTACTCTCTGACGTGCTGTCGTGTGTACCTATCGCGTATTGAACTAGTAAGCAACAGTCGGATACAAAGATCGAATTTTCCATTCTGCTTTACCTAATGCAGTTCTCCTAAAGTTTTTTGGTAGATCACTTATTGGCTAACTAAAATTTGACAGTCTTGCCCGGTCGAATGCATCGCAAACCGAATGGGAAGACAGTCGTAAAGCTCTTACCAGATTTTAGAGAAAATAATCCCACTAAAAACATTTTGTAAAAAACTTGCCAAGTCTCGATGGAGCTGCTGGTTTATCTCTAAAAAGTAGAGTTGTAAAATGACCGTCACATTCCATAACCGTCCGTCATTTATAATAAATGTCCGGTCACAATCGACATTTATGGTCACATTGGACAAATAGGTATTTTGACTAGAAAAGTGTGTCGATGCTTTTATTTCGCTCTTGCCCTAGCCATCTTAGGCTGTATGTGCATCGCCGGCGCTGCCCCGCACCCCACGATACAGTGCTATTGGACAAATAGGTATTTTGGCTTCCATAAATGTTACGTTTACGTTATCTCGTAAATTAAGAGGTTTAGCGCAAAAATAACGAAATTTTCGAACCCCCTTGCACCCCGAAATAATCCATTTTACTTCTTTATGTTTTCTAAAAATCGATATACAGGGTGTTAAACATTTAGGGTAAATTATTATTTAAGAATATCGGCAAAAATTGGGGGATGTCCGGTATTTTCCGGGTCGAAGGACCACTCAGCAACTAAAAGGGGTATCTCAGCGTGTGGCCAACCGTACCTACTGACCTACCAGTTGTTTTAAATCGTGTTTGACTGTCTGTCACACTTTCAGCAATACCCTGAATGTGTAACACCCTGTATGTCGGTTTTTAGAAAACATAAATAAGTAAAATGGTTGATAAGGGGGGTATTAGGGGTTCGTAAATTTCATTATTTTTTCCGCTAAACCTCTTAATTTACGAGATAACATAACATTTATAGACAGCGTAAATGACATTCGGCCTTCAAAATTAAATACGTGCCCGGTTTACCATTCCCCTTATCCCCGAAACTACTAAACCGAAATTTTTGAAATAAATACGGAATAAATACAGAATTTACCTATAAATTGCAGGAAAACCTATAAAAAGATTCCGGTATTTATATTTGATAATAAAAATATTGTATATGTCAGTACGGAACCCTTAGTGCACGAGCCTGACTCGCACTTGGCGGTTTTTTTTTAGGTAACCCGCCATAGCAATACATGTTCTGTGATATTTTTAATTCGCTACCTATTGCGGATCCCAAGAAACAGCCGGGCAGCTCTTTAAAAGAAGGACAGATAGAATGACAGGCAGACGGATAGACAGACGGACACACAGACATTGGAGGTGGAGTAATAGGGTCCCAATTGGCACTAGTGGTTCGCCCCGAACTGTGAACTCGCGACCCCATATAAACTTAACAACCCCATATTTCGGCAACCCCTCGACCGATTTGGCTCATGTTCGAACTTAAAAATTCTTTTAATTTCATTTACCCGCTTACTAAATTTCATAACGATCCGACCAAATTTTCTCAAATTATCGTCGAACGAACATTCATACATACATACAAACATACAAACGCCGTATTGTTCAAGTAGACTCGGAGAACTTCGCTCGCTTCGCTCGCTCGTTCATACTAGTGGTTCGCTACGAACTATGAACTCGCGACCCCAGTTACAGATGTGTAACTTTGCTTACGCCATTCGCGCAGGCGCGCGCGTGCTTTGCATATAAACTATACAACCCTATATCTCGGCAACCCCTCGACCAATTTGGCTCATGTTCGAACTTAAAAATTCTTTTAATTTCGTTTACCCGCCTACCAAATTTCATAACGATCCGACCAAATTTACTCAAGTTATCGTCGAACGAACATTCATACATACATACAAACGCCGGATTGTTCCAGTAGACTCGGAGAAATTCGCTCGCTTCGCTCGCTCGTTCAATAAGGCTTCAGGCTCGTGCACTAAGGGTTCCGTACTGACATACAATACAGGGTGTTAAAAGACAGCCAACAAAGCGGGAAACGAACGAACATTCATACATACATACATACAAACATACAAACGCCGTATTGTTCAAGTAGACTCGGAGAACTTCGCTCGCTTCGCTCGCTCGTTCATACTAGTGGTTCGCTCCAAACTATGAACTCGCGACCCCAGTTACAGATGTGTAACTTTGCTTACGCCATTCGCGCAGGCGCGCGCGTGCTTTGCATATAAACTATACAACCCTATATCTCGGCAACCCCTCGACCAATTTGGCTCAAGTTCGAACTTAAAAATTCTTTTAATTTCGTTTACCCGCCTACCAAATTTCATAACGATCCGACCAAATTTACTCAAGTTATCGTCGAACGAACATTCATACATACATACAAACGCCGGATTGTTCCAGTAGACTCGGAGAACTTCGCTCGCTTCGCTCGCTCGTTCAATAAGGCTTCAGGCTCGTGCACTAAGGGTTCCGTACTGACATACAATACAGGGTGTTAAAAGACAGCCAACAAAGCGGGAAACCACGTATTGTCCTCATAAGGAACATTTTTGCCCAAGGAACTATGCCTGGGAAATCAACGGTTTCCGAGATAATGAGGTTCAAAGTCGGACTTTTCAAAACTTTTTTTTGCAGAAATGCATTCAGTATCTAGTTCTTAACATACCTTCTCAAGAAGCCATATCAAAATTATGAATATTTCTTACAATAAACGACGTTAAAATTGCAACCCGCAATGTATTCTAAACATTTGCACTTCAAGCTTAAGTAACATAAAGTTATACCTACGCTTGCGCAATATGACTTCTGTGCTTTACACGTCCATTGAGTGATAAAATATTTTTCAAAATTATAACCTAAAAAACCAAAATCATTTCCCAGCAATAATTTATCGAAAAATTACTTTGTTTTGGTGTCTAGTATGCGTGGCTTTCGGGTCTGTTGGCGGTCTTTTAACACCCTGTATAATATTTTTTGTTACTATAAATACCGGAATCTTTTTATAGGTTTTCCTGCAATCTAGGTAAATACCTATATTCTGTATTTATTTTAAAAAAATCGACTTAGTAGTTTCACAGATAAGGGGGAATTGTAAATTCCGGGCACGTCTTCATTTACGCTGTCCATAAATGTTATGTTACCTCGTAAATTAAGTGGTTTAGCGCAAAAATAACAAAATTTTCGAACCCCCTAATATCCACTTAATCAACCATTTTACTTATTTTTGTTTTCTAAAAACCGACATACAGGGTGTTAAACATTCAGGGTATTGCTGAAAGTGTGACAAACAGTCAAACACGATTAAAAACAACGGGTAGATCAGTAGGTACGGTTAGCGACATGCTAAGATACCCTTTTTTTTTGTTATTGAGTGGTCCTTCGAACCGGAAAATACCGGACATCCCCCAATTTTCGCCTATATTCTTAAATAATAATTTGTCCTGAATGTTTAACACCCTGTATATCGGTTTTTAGAAAATATAATGAAGTAAAATAGTTGATTTCGGGGTGCAAGGGGGTTCGAAAATTTCGTTATTTTTGCGCTAAACCTCTTAATTTACGAGATAACGTAACATTTATGGAAGCCAAAATACCTATTTATCCAATAGCACTGTATCGTGGGGTGCGGGGCAGCACCGGCGATGCACATACAGCCTAAGATGGCTAGGGCAAGAGCGAAATAAAAGCATCGACACACTTTTCAAGTCAAAATATCTATTTGTCCAATGTGACCATAAATGTCGATTGTGACCGGACATTTATTATAAATGACGGACGGTTATGGAATGTGACGGTCATTTTACAACTCTAGTCTTATCCAGAGGTTCTCAAATAATTGGGCCTGAAAATGCGGCGAAATGGTTCCAGTAAAGTATGGTACGGCAGTGTTTGCTTCGCGCTCGACTTGGCGGGGGCACTGCCGTGCCCCCAGATCGCGAACTCGAATTCGTCGTAAAACAAATTGGCATTTTTCGAGATTGACTTTTCATGTGCGATAAAATAATATATTTTTTAGCAAAATAATAATCAAATAAATGTTCATTCCGTTTTATTTATATTTATGACTTATCAAAATTAAATGTTAGTATGCATTACCTAGTTGTTTGAATAACTGTAACAAAACTCAACGTTTTATGGAATGAACGAAACGCATTAGTGACACAAGATAAAAAAATATCTGTCAAAATAGGTACAAGTGCTGGCTGTGCCGGTAATTCTCTTTGGTGCCTGTGATAAATAAACAGTGTTTAGAGTGTTTCATTCATTGCGGATGCGGACTGAATGTAGTGTTCCTTCCAGTAGAATACTCAGAACAATTTTCTGATACCTATCACATCGGTATGTTTAGGAATTGAAAGTAAGTACCTACTGACAGATTTTCGTAGCGAAATTACCTACTAGCTTTGAATTGGATGTTCTATAAAACTGAGACCTTTACGCTTACGCAATGAGATGATTTATATTATACAGCGTCCAGTGGCACCTTCACTGCACTAGATGGGTGAAGTGACAATTCGACGCTGCTGTGTCTGGGACATTGTTTAGTGGAGTAGGTAGGCTTGCCCAGCAACTACCATCGTCGGCCTAGCCCCCAGAAAAGAGGTCAATACGTCAATCTTACTTATCTGATGAGCTAACTAAGCTGCGGGTTTCCTCATGATATTTTCTTTCACTGTTAGTGAGCGGTGCGGGTATGTAGCTATGTCTATGAGCTAGCTATGTTTTTGTCTTAAAAGTTATGTACCTACATTTGTGAGTTTCTAGTAGCAATACTGCTTGCTAAAGCTTCTTCATAATTCAAGTCCAAATAAGGTATTCAAAGGGACTAGCACATATTTCACTAAAGTAGGTACCTTCCCTAAACTAAACTCCTCCTATTACTTCTTTGCAGCTGCCTGCTCGCAACCAAAGTTCAGATGACAAACTAAAGGCCACCTACCATCCGGTAGCAAGCAACAGGACCGCTGACTAAACAATGAGTCCGTGCCTCCCAGCTCCATGTTATGGTTTTGGGCTAAACATGGGCTCCACGCTAGTGGTGCTGAAATCAAGATATAAGTAGGTATTCAAGACAACTTTACTGTCACCACGGGTGTGCAACAGCCTTGCAAAGGTCTCGAAATGATGGAAAACTTTTGAAAGTCCATAAAAGTAGAATTAGTCAAAGTGTAGCGTAACTAAATAGTGCTGATCCCAAGCCTAGGAAAATTAAATGTTATTCCCATACAAAACTATAAGAATTACAACTTTATTACAAAACACGTGCAAATTGTAATTTGGAAAAGCTATGAGCCTTACTGAAGTTAACAACAAGTTATGAGGTGCATGTATTTTTTTAACTACGACTCTGTTTGTTTACCCAAAATCTTTTTTTGTTTTTCTTCACTTTGTCTAAGGAATGCTATAGGTATGTATTTTAATTATTATTGTATAACATAATTATCATTTTCTTTTTAGATAACCTTCTACATGGATGTGTGGCGATGCAAGACCGAGATTATAGCTGGCGGGGCAGAAAGATCGACATACAGTAGTCGGCCACACGCTAGGATACCCCTTTTTGTTTGATTGGCGCCCTTATGCCGCACGCGGTAAGAGCTGCTATGGGGTATCTGTGACTGTGGCCGACCGTACATACATGGTTATGATAATAAAGTATGTTTTGCCAAATGGTTTTTGGTTTTTATAAAATTCAGCCTATATTACTAACTTTAGGATTCCTTTGTATGTTTTTATACAATACTATACATTGTATAAATAAAGATGTAGGTAGATAACTATCTCTTTTTACAGGGTAATAGAATAGCACCCGGTGATAGGGATTTTTTGGTCTATGAAGTTCCATTGATTTTTTATTAATAAAATGTTACCGCTGTGGCAAGAGAAAAGTACTTTTAAAATAATATGGTTTTCACTGATTTTCACCGTGTTTTATTTATCAGCTTAAAAATATGCCAATGCACTTACGCACACAATCATGTTTTAATTTGAACTAGGCCTAAATAAAAAAAGAAAAACTGGATTTATTTTCACTTTTGAGGTTATAAAATAAAAAATGTTTTTCAGCAGGTAGTGATCTTGTTGATCAGTAGGCAGTAGGTAAACCCTGCAAAAAGAGTTAAGATCTTTTGTTACTAACACGTTATACATATTTGATAGGACTCGATGAAGGCAAATCTGTGGTAGGTAAAGTCCGTTCGCTATCCTATTATTGACACACGACGGCAATCTTGGTTCTTGGGATACCAACTATTTTCGAAGTATCTGTGATGGGCGCAGACATATTCATTTCAACACAATGCTGATGGACATTACCTAACTGGAATTTGCTAAAATGTTTTACAAAACCTTCGTCTTTTAATTTTTGCGTCATTCGAAGTTGCGTCTAGAGGCACCTCGCGGTCCTTCCACGGACGAAAAAACATTTTATCTTCACGCAGAGCGATCGACACTCAATACAAAATACTAAGTCACAAGCACAACCTTTCAATACGACGCTTCTTTGACGAGCGGCGAGCCAAATTCACTGGCGTGTTTGCGCCGCGTCGGCTTCCTTTAATTTCTTTTGTGAAAAGCCGCCGCGCACCAAGGCGGCAAATATCAAAGTGACACTATGATAGCGAACGGACTTTAGCCGTCACGCGCGGCTTAGGTAAGGCAAATCCGTGGTAGGTAGCCGTCGCGTGCGGCGTATGACAAAAAGGGGTAGGTAGGTACTCTGCGATCTTGATGACTACCAAATTAGGTAAGTAATAGGTAGGTATGTACCTACACACGACAGCACGTCGACCCTTACATGCTAGCACTCTACTCGGGTACGTTACGGCGACTTTACAACAAAAGTTTACACTCTGACGTGCTGTCGTGTGTACCTAGTAAGTACACACGACAGCACGTCGACCTTTACATACTAGCACTCTACTCGGTTACGTTAAGAGCAACTTTACAACAGAGGTGTACAGTCTGACGTGCTGTCGTGTGTACACACGACAGCACGTCGACCCTTACATGCTAGCACTCTACTCGGTTACGTTACGGGCGACTTTACAACAAAAGTGTACAGTCTGACATGCTGTCGTGTGTACCTATCGCGCGTTGAACTAGCAAGCAACAGTTGGATACAAAGATCGAAAGAGAATCTTCAGACGCCGCAGCTGCCCACGACTCACGCTCTTCGTCTGTTATCCAAAATATCTATCTATTGCAAGATCTGCAAGCATTTATTATTATTCAATCAAGCAACAACCAACTAAAAAAAAAAAAAAAACAGAAAACCAAACTAAGTTTTGACAGTTTGGAACGTGATTCACTTTGTTTGGATGAACGTCGATCCCCGGTACGGACGAACTGTCAAATTGACTAAGTAAACAATGTATTCAACGCCTGCGAGAAAAGAATAGCACATTTACAACATCAAAATCGTAAATACACTAAAATCGCGAAATATTCACATATCAAACCCTAGAATTAGGTAAGTGCTATCAAACACACCATTTTTCGTGTTGTAAATCATGACAGTTTGCAAAATATTTTCGTTGAAAAAAACAAATTCCCAGTACTAACTTCCTCAGTTTTTGAATGAAAATTTCTTCAAATCTATTACGAACATCAACACGAAACTTGCCTTAAAAGATAGCTCTTACCTAATTCTAGGGTTTGATATGGCAATATTTTCGATTTCTTTAGTGTATCTTGCATGCGAATGCAAATAAGAGATGCGTCATTGCTATACTTCTCCCGCAGGAGTTTCACTATCCACCCTGCCTTAAAATTTTGAATTTCCCGCCACGTTGCTATCGTCAAACCTTAAGTTGAAAATTGTCACCGTGTGAGCTGCTTATCAGTTGTTAACGGTTTTCAGCCCCTGTATTATCTAAAATATTCACCGGAAAAATAACCGTTTTTAAATGTCAAAAAATAGATTGTTCATTTCAATAAGGGCTATTTTCGAGTGTTTTGACGCTCGGAGGTTGATTGGAATTTTTAGATAATAGAGGCGCTGTTGCTTTTTGTATGTCAAATGTCAAACTGACAACTGTCAATGTCGCTTAGTAGTCAGCTATTGTATGGATAACCCGGGGTTCGTAGGTTGTACCTAAATCTTTATGTTAATCTTTCGGCCAGATGTGTTTGTTGTTTATGTATGTTGCATGAATGTAATGTAAAATGTATATCTTGCCCATTATAACCTATGTGGGCTGAAATAAATGATTTTTATTTTATATTTATTATTTATATTCCCAAAACTTACTGCTTCTCTAACCTTCGTTGACATTTAGAGTCTACCAGAGTCACTCTTTTACCAATATTTCTGATTTATATTGGTAATTAATTAATTATACAAGCGATCAAGGACATAATGTGGCGACACGATGTAGGTAATTATTTCCACGATACTTAACTAATAATGCAATTACTTGTCCAACTGATTTTATTAATAAATTCTTTCTCACTTGACACAGTATCAACAATAATAATAATACATACAAAATAAGTATCTAGTTCTTAGGACAGATCTCCACAATATTATGTATGTATGCAGAGATTCACGTAGTACAGGCACTACACGATCGTGTGGGTCTATATAAAATCTATTTTGATAGCTGCAATTAATTAATTAGGAGGTTGTAACTTTGGGTTTTAGTGTCTAACCACACTATGCGGAAAATACGCGACCGAAGTTCCGCGGCTGATTTTACGTTCCGACTTATTCGGCTGATATAAGCGCGGAAATTATGCGATAGAAATTCGGTTGTGGAACGTTGTGGAAAGTGGAACCCGTGTTTCGAGTGCGGCTGTCGTGCGTGGTGTAGTGTCGTTTCATCCCCGGCAATCGAACCGAATTTCGGTCGCGTAAGTCGCGTAAAAGGTGTTGATGTTGCCGCCGAGTTGCCGCCGAACTTACGCCCGACCGAAGTTTGGCTGTACGCTATAACGCGACGGATTTTCGGCATAATTTGTGTCGTCACTCGTCAGTAATTCAAATAGCGTTGCAGGCATAGTCACGCCGAACAACGGTCGCGGAATTTCGGCATAGTGTGGTTTGACACTGAGTAACTTCATATTGGAACTCTGGTTGCGCCCTCTAAACGCTTTTGACTGAGCCGGCTACTGAAGCCTAATACAAGGTGTAACAAAAGGTTTTAACGCTTTTACAGGGTAATAGCACCCGGCGATAGGGATCACATCGGAAGTTTTTTGCATTTAGACGATCCGTTGATAAAATATGGTTTTCATTGATTTTTACAATGTTTTATGATCCCAAAACTATGCTAATGAATCAATGCATACAATAATGTGTTTGAATTGAAACTTAATCCAAAAACAAACAACTTAAGCATTTTCAGAAATGCCATCCTGTTGATCAGTAGGTTACATCCTGCAAAAAGAGTTAGGACCTTTTGTAACACCTTGTATACGCGAGAGGAAATGCATGAGTAATTTGAGCTACTCCACTGATTCCAAGTGATTGGCCGCTGTCCATTGAGGAGTTCCGTTCTCTAATCCTACCACTCTCACTCTCACTCAATGAACAGGTGCTAGTAGTATGGCACCCTAACTATGCCGTGCATAGTAAGAGCTACTATGGGGTATCCTAGACTGTGGACGACCGTACATAGTTATTGAACGAGCGAGCGAAGCGAGCGAAGTTCTCCGAGTCTACTGGAACAATCCGGCGTTTGTATGTATGTATGTATGTATGTATGAATGTTCGTTCGACGATAACTTGAGTAAATTTGGTCGGATCGTTATGAGATTTGGTGGGCGGGTAAACGAAGATGAGCCAAATCGGTCGAGGAGTTGCCGAGATATGGGGTTGTTAAGTTTATATGGGGTCGCGAGTTCACAGTTCGGGGCGAACCACTAGTTAAATTCCGAACGTCTCTGGCCATGACAAAATGTAAATATTTTAATTTAGGGGTATCGTTACTCTACAGGGGGTCTACCGGCTAAAACGAAGCCGATTACCATTGGCGAAAATCGAAGTTCGATTTGTGAAGAATTAACTGGGTGGCAGTACGTTTTTCAAAAATCGAACTTCGATTTTCGCCAATGGTAATCGGCTTTGTCTTAGCCGGTAGACCCCCTGGACCCCTTTCAGTGTCAAATGACCTTTATGAAACAACCTGTATAAAATTACCCTTGTATTAAAATTTCCGAAGCTCTCCAATATTTAGTGGTCCGATTACCTGCCGGCGCGTTAATTGTAGTCTCGTAATCCCGTGTCCCAGAAATAAAAGATGCAAAAATATAATAATATCCCAATTTCGGCAAGGTATTTTGGCGCCAAATTGACAAGTGAAACCCACTCCTTATTCAAGCACAGTAATTTAAAAAGTAATTACGAAAATGTCACTCACCTTTGTTATTATCCGTTTTTTTTTTCAAAACTCTCGCGTCACATTATTTTACAAAAGAACGAAAACATTGACACCATTCCACGATCAATAGCCAACTGTCACAGCGCAACTAACAGGTGCGGAGTAAACCATCGATTTGCATTACAACTATGTCCATCGGTACACAATCCAAATTAAATCTTCTAAGGCTAAATATAAGGTAGGATTTCGTCTGCTAATTAGATTCAATGGCTAATTGATCAAGGTCAATAGTGATACACCTGTGGTGTGTGGTGTGATGAGGATATCATTGTAAGACGTCGTTTTGTGGTCGTTTTTAAGACTATCCAGTACTATGACATGACCAATGACCATTGCAGTCGGTATTTTCAAATGGCAAAAAAACGTTTCAGTTCTCAATTTTATTTTATTTATGCAAGTTTACAAAAGATCCTAACTCTTTTTACAGGGTTGGCATCCGGTGATAGGGATCCCAACCAAAATATTTTTTTGCTCTCTATCGTTCCGTTTTTTAGTTTTTGGTATAAGCTCAAATATATTCGAAAAGACCTAGCTCGTTCCCCGAAAACAGGGACTAAAATAGCATTTTAATCCCAGAGGGATAAAAAGTGATTTGAATTTGGAATGTGGATCTTTAAGTAAAAGTTCAAATGACTAAAGAGTTTACAGACAACATTGAAAGAGATCAATCACAAACAATGTATGGACAAGACATTGGCAGTATGAAAAAATATACCGCGCGGCGCAAACCAAATAAAAAAAAGTTTGTAGAAAAATAAAAATGTCAGAAATGCATTCCGTTTTCGTTTGTATCGTTTATTTGTGTACTAAAATTTGGATTTTACTTACTTTCATAAATAAAAGTGTTTCTTCCTCAAGTAGTGAGAATTAAAGTGTTATAATACTAGTGGTTCGCCCCGAACTTTGAACTCGCGACCCCATATCTCAGCAACCCCTCGACTGATTTGGCTCATGTTCGAACTTAAAAATTCTCTTTACCTTATTTACCTGCCTACCAAATTTCGTGACAATCTGACTTAATTTACTCAAGTTATCGTCGAACGAACATTCATACATACATACATACATACATACATACATACATACATACATACATACATACATACATACATACAAACGCCGGATTGTTCCAGTAGACTCGGAGAACTTCGCTCGCTTCGCTCGCTCGTTCAATTAACTCCATAGAACAGTGTGTCATATGCCGAGCCGACGCTAATTTATTCGTAAGTTCCAGTCACTTATTTTCTCATAGAGGGTGATAAAAAGTAGAGTGTTCACCTCGGGAACATCTAGCGTAGCGCGGGATTCTACTCTAGAATCCTTCGCTCCGCTCTGGATTTAAAGGAACTCTCTCGCCTTAAAAATTGTGTTTTAGTCCCTCGGGTAATAATCTACTATTCCCCCGCCGCCACAGAGCGTTCAGATTCACAAAAATCAACGGAAAGTTATAGTGCAAAAAAATATATGTTGTGATCCCTATCACCGGGTGCTATGGTCTTCTCTCAGACAGACAGTTTGGATTCAGACATAAAAAGTCCACTGAGGATGCGGTTACTCTTCTCACTGACCTTATAGCATCGTACCTTGACAAAGGACAAAAGTGTCTTGGCATCTTTCTAGACCTAGCAAAGGCTTTTGACACGGTCTCAATGCCAATACTATTGCGAAAGCTTTGCGAAAGCTGGAGCGTTTTGGTGTCAGGGGAACAGCACTGGAGTGGTTTCGAAGCTATCTTTCGGACAGAAAGCAGCTAACAAGAGTCCTATCTCACCAGAGCGACACCGCTTCTGTCGGGTATGGTGTACCACAGGGCAGCATACTCGGTCCGACACTATTCATCGCTTACATGAATGACATTCATGACCTCGGACTTCACGGGGCTGAGGTGATCTGCTATGCCGATGACACTGTAATCCTCTTCAATGACCAGGACTGGAGAAGCGCCTTTTCTGCAGTGGAACGAGGTATGACACAAGTCTCAAAATGGCTACAGAACAACTTGCTTACACTTAACACGAGGAAGACAAAATTTCTTGCTTTCCATAAAACAGCTGCCTCACTACCTCCCCCTCAGACTAGTATTAAGATCCACTCCTGCGGCTGGAATGTCAGCGACATAGTCCCAATTAACTGCAACTGCGACCAAATTGAAAGAACCGATGCTATTAAATACCTGGGAGTTGTGATTGACGAAAATCTTAACTTTAAAGCCCAGATTGTGAATCTCTGCAAGAGATTACGTAAAACCATAGGCATCATGAAAAGACTACGCCACGCGGCTAATCACAAAATACTTAAACTAGTCTACACAGCCATTTGTCAGTCACTATTGACCTATTGTATCACCGTTTGGGGCAGTGCTGGCAAGACGTACCTAATTGATGCAGAGCGAGCTCAGAGATCAGTGCTCAAAGTTATGCTTAAAAAACCTTTTATGTACCCCACCTCTGAACTACACCAGGAATCCAAAACACTGTCGGTTCGCCAACTCTTTGTCCTAAATCTTTGTCTCTCCACTCACCGGTCTGTTTTAAATTCCCCAAATTATGAACTTATGCTTCAAAAGCGTGTCTTTTTCATCCCACAACCTAAGACTGATACTGCTTTTGGACAGAAGTTTGGTTTAGCTATACGATCGCATATCTATAATAGTGCAATAAAACTCTGCGATTTCAAACGTAGCTCGATCAAAGAGGCAAAATCCCTCCTAACTAAATGGCTGATACTGCTCGACTATGACAGCACGGAAGAATTAATTAATCACATCAAATAACACTTCAAAAATTAAATTTCAGTTGTAACCTGGCACTCTCTTGGAATACCTAAATACTCTAACTTACATTTATTATAATATCACTGGATTTGTGGACAGCAGTAGTAATTTAAGCTTACCTATAGATTTTTAATTGTCATTTTGTTTTTTCTTCTTATATCACTCGCTTAGTTTATATCGATTCAATTCTTTTGAAATTGTTTTAAATAATTAACTGGTTCCCCACGACACAGGCCCAGCCTAGTGTGGGGACCCCTGGTAATTCTTCAACTTTGTAAACGCCTTTATTAAATAAAGTTATTATTATTATTATTTGTTTTTACATTTGTTTTTCTCTTTTTATTTAAGATAAAAAGGTTTCTAATAAATAGCACGGGCCTAAGCCAAGTGCTATTTATGTACCTACCTAAGTATTATGTCAGTAGAAAGAAATTTTCTTACAATCCGGCAAGTATTAAGAATTGTGGCTTTCTGTAGATATGGGATGATAGTGGAGGGAATGTTAATTGATTTGAGACTGTTGTGAAGTGTCTTGGGGATGACTCCTGTAGTGGACAAGACTATTGGAACTATTTTGACTGTATTCACTCGCCATTGTGTTTTCAGTTCTATTGCCAGGTCCGTGTATTTGCTAAGTTTGTCGTTAATGGTGGATTGAATGTTATGGGTGTTTAGTATAGCAATATCTATTAGGTACGCGGTTTTCCTGGCTTTGTCGTGGATGGTTATATCTGGTCTATTGTAATGAATTGTTTTGTCTGTTATTATTGTTCTGTCCCAGTACATTTTTAAGTTATTGTTTTCTAATATGGTGTTTGGTTTATATTTGTAGTACGGTATTTGATTAGAGATAAATTTGTGTTTATGGGCGAGGCGTTGGTGAATTATAGAAGCTACCTGATCATGTCTGTGCTTATAATCTGTTTGGACGATAGACTTGCAAGCACCGGTAATGTGTTGTATCGTCTCGGAAGCACTGTGGCAATGTCTGCAGACGTCTGTGATGTTAGGTAGCCTCATTATATGCTTCTGGTAGTTCCTGGTGGCTATAACCTGATCTTGGATTGCAGTCATGAAAGCCTCTGTTTCAGGGAACAACTCTCCTCGTTTCAGCCATGCGTTCGATGCAGTAATGTCGACATGTGGCTGAGTCAGATCGTTGCGGTGCCTTCCATGTAGAGACTTTTGTTGCCAAGTGGTTATTTTCTGTCTCATGTCAGTAGTAGTCTCGTTAGGTTGAGTGTCAGTTGTATGTAAGTTGAGTGGGGTAAAGTGCGTGTCTGCGTGGACTGTGGCTTTATGCAGTTGTGAGTTTTGTGCCCGTTGGTGGAAGAAGTGTCTGAGAGTTTTTACCTGTTTATTGTGGAGGTTTTGTATATCGATGAGCCCTCTTCCTCCTTCTTCGCGTGGCAGTGTGAGTCTTTGCACACAGGATTTAGGGTGATGTTTGCGGTGTTTAGTTAAAGTTGTGTTTATTGTCGTCTGTAATTTTTTAAGATCGGTTTGTGACCACGTTATTATTCCGAATGAGTATGTGAGTATGGGTATTGCGTAGGTGTTTATTGCTTTTATTATGTTGCGAGAATTTAATTGTGTCTTGAGAATTTGATTTAGTCTGATCTGAAATTGTTTTGTTAGTTTCTTTTTTGTCAGTTTCTGTTGAATTTGCTGTGACTGTTGAAATCCGAGATACTTGTATGAGTCTCCTTGCTCCATGTGCTCAATCTGCTCTCCGGTCTCAAGAATGTAGCTGTTAGCTTCTATTTTACCGCGAGTAACAGTTAGAATTTTACATTTGTCAATACCAAACTGCGTATTAATGTCTCGGGAGAAAGTTTCTGTTATTTCTGATAACTTATGGAGACCGTCTTTGTTATCACTGTATAATTTTATGTCGTCCATGTACAGAAGGTGTGAAAGGTTGGTCTGCTCTCCCTGGAATTTAATTGGAAAGCCATTTTCTGTTTGATTGAGACTGTAGGAGAGCGGGTTGAGGGCGAGACAGAACCAAAGTGGGCTAAGTGCGTCTCCCTGAAAGATACCTCGTCTAATCTGTATGAAGGGTGTTATAACTGTTGTGGTCGTGATTTTCAATTTTAATTGTGTTTTCCAGGTTTTCATTGTATTTTCTAGGAATGTAACAAGTGCAGGAGCTATTTTGTAGTGGCGTAAGATGTAAATGAGCCAGTCGTGTGGTACAGAATCAAATGCCTTGCGATAATCAATATACATAACACTGATGTCCCTTTTGTGTTTGAGAGCTTGCTTTAGAGCAACTGCATCAATGATGAGCTGCTCCTTGCAGCCCTGGCTGTGTTTACGTGCTCCCTTTTGTTCTTCGGCTAGTAGACTTTGGTTTTCTAGGTGTTGGTTTATCAATTCACTAACGCAAGATGTTATTATTTTGTAGATAGTCTGTAGACAGGTGATGGGTCTGTATTTGGCTGGGTTTTCAGTGTCAGCAGCGTCTTTAGGTAGCATGTAAGTAATTCCTTGAGTTATGTAAGTTGGCATTGTTTCTGGTGAATGTATGAATTTATGAATGTGGTTGTGTAGTATTGGGTGTGCCGAGGTGAATTTTTTGTACCAGTAGTTATGTATGTTATCTGTACCAGGGGCTTTCCAGTTATGTGTCTTTTTTATGACAGCTACAAAAGTGTTTATTGGTATTGTTTCGAAGATCATGTCAGAAACGTTGTTTAACTGTTCAGCATCCTCTTTGATCCAGCCTGCATCTTTGTTGAACTCTACTGGGTTCTCCCATATATCCGACCAGAATTGGTGTAGGTCCTCTGATGATGGGGGTAGAGTGTTTGTGTTCTGCGTGGTTTGGTGGTTCGTTTTCAGCGTCCTGTAAAATTGTTTTTCAGTATTACTGAATTGTGCATTTTGTTTTTTCCTATCTGTGCATTCTAAATATCTTTTAAGTCTATTGCTAGCTGTGTTGAGTTTTTGTTTAAGTGTGTCTAGGAAGTGTTCATCTTGTGTGTTAGGTTCTTCGTGCTGTGAGTGTATTTTATTCTTCTCTTTGATCTTGTTTACCCTATGTACTAGTCGTCTTCCTCTATTCCCGTTCATATAATGTGTAAGTCTGCCAATATCTTGTCGCAATAATGAAATTTTATTCATCAGTCTTCTTTGCCATGGTGGTAACCGAGTTTGTGTGGGGTGCTGTGTTTGCTCAGGTCTTATGCGTGTGCCATTGCTGATAGCTGCAGTGTAAGCTGCGCAGTAGATAATGGTTTGTGTTGTTGCGAAGTTTTGGTCGGTAGAAAGTAAGTTAGGTAAAATATCTGTGTTAATGTGTTCAACTATCAAGGCGAATCTTTTTGATGTTTTTTGTTTTGGTATGTATGGTCTCTGCGTAGGATCAGTTTCTTTGAAACGCTCCAGAGTAGTTGAGAATATGTCCCGGATTTGTTGTGTTGATTCTATAGTTAAGATGTTGTTATTAGTTGTATTGTGTCCTGTGGCTGTAGGTTGTTGTTGTGTCTGTGGTAAGTTATTTGTAGATGTAGATAGATCTAGAGATGTGTTCAGTATGCTATAAGTTGCAGTTAATTCTTCTTCTTCTTCTATCGTTTGTAGACGGTTACTTTCATTTCTCTCTTCTTCAGTCTCTCTTTCTCTTCTCGTCTCCTCTACCATTGTTGAATAGTTAGTGTTGTGCAGCCCCATTTCTTCCTCGACTTGTTTCTGTAACTCTTGGAGTCTGGATTGTGTTATATATTTGTTATTAATTATAGCCCTCCTTTGATCTGATATTCTTTGTTCTGAAATGTGTGCAAGTGTTGGAAACTGCTGAATGAATTCTGAATGTAGTTGTGGTCGGTATGCTGTTCTGTTTGTGTCTGAAAGTGTGATTCTGTGGTAAATCTTAACGATTGCTTCATTCAACTCATTGGACCATCTCATTCGTTCTGGCTGGTTTGATGAACGTGTGGTGATAGGTGTTGAAAAAATTTGAGATTGTGTATTTTGAGCTTGATCTTCTAAACCTATAGTTGAAGTCACCTCTGCTTTTATTTCATCTAGGACTTTTTGTGTCAGTAGTTTATTTCGGATTATGGCTCGTTTTTGATCACCTAACCTTTGTTTGGAAACATCAAAATTTGGAAACTCTGTTGTAAATAATCGGTGTAGTTCTTGCAGGTATGTTCTTGTGTTTCTTTCTAGAGATGAAGCTATAAGGTATGCACGCCATATAAATCGATTCATGTCATCGGACCATCTTCGGTGCGTGCGTTTCCTGCTAATAGTGGGTGCAGGGTTGTCGGCGATTGCCTCCTGCACAACATCTATAGGCGGGTCGGTAATAGTTGGGGGTAGAGATGGAGAAGATGCTGGAGACGGCATCGGTGAAGTCTGTCTTGAGAAACTGTGACGAGATGATTCACTCTCGTAGGAGAATAGACTTCGCGGCGATGTTGAAGATGAAGATTGGCTATCCGTTGTGGTGGTCCGTCTGTTGGGCTCCTCGCTGTCATTGTTTCGAATGCTGTGTTCTCCAGCATCGGCTTCTGATGTGCGTCGGCGCCTTCCAGAGAGTGGTCGAAGGGAATATCTTCTATTGGTGTGGTCGGCGCTGGTCTCTGCAGCGTTCTTCTGTGTAGATCGCGGTCTTCTGCCTCCCCCAGAATACGTGAGGCTGCCCGAGCTAAGCTCGGGGAGGGATTCTCCAGTGTTGCTGGTACCCTCCTGGGGTATTTTCTGTTTGATTTCCACGTTCATATTTTTACTCCTAATGAAAGGGTGGGGACCTTAGTTCAGGAAGGGTAGCATTGGTGTTAGATGCTTAACGTTTGTGTCTCTCCCATAGAGGGGTGTGTGTCAAGATGATCAGACCAGGTGTAGTTTCTCCTTCCCTTAAGCCCCCCCACCACGACAAGGTGGTCCCTTGGGGGGGTTATTATTATTATTATTATTATTATTATTATTACCCTGTAAAAAGAGTTAGGATCTTTTGTAACACCTTGTATAAAGGAAATATCTGAAGACATAATTAAAAATACGATCACAACGAAAAATCACGCAATATACCTACCTACACAGCAACTCTCTTAAATTAGACCAGCGTATTCAATTAATGAGTCTAATTTATATGAATTAATTAATGAGGCTTATAAATAACTTAATAAGGTATTTAAATTCCAGGCCTTACCGTTAAACAAACTAACCTAAATATAATGTGTCACGTCACTCAATTAATCAAATAAAAATAACCTTTGATATAATTGTAACTACGGGGTGCAAGAAAAAGTCATAGTTTGAGCTTTTTTTGAGCCTATAAAATGTGTTATGCCAGAACTTTTTTCTACGTGAACCGATTTAGATGATTAAACACCGTGGAATTTTAGTGGTTTTAAAGCCGAAGGTAGTTGCACTCGTGTTTCGGAGCCAAATTCAAAAATTTTACTTCAAAACGAGCGTGAAAAAAAAAAACACTTCGCAATACAAACGGCTATCGCCAATCGACAACATTTGTATGGAGAAGTGAATTTTTGTTTCGCGCGTTTTGGAATGAAATTTTGTAATTTGGCTCAGAATCACCAGTGCAACAAAATACCTACCTTCGGCTTTAAAACCACTAAAATTGCATGGAGTATTTTTGTTTGAAAGTCTATTCATCCCATGTGGTCCTATAATTTTTTATATACATACCTACATTCTGTATGATTTTTTATATACATACATTCTGCTCGACATTATTAATAATTAAGTTATCCTGCACGACGGCACACCACTGCCTGCCGGGTACTGACGGAAGACCAGCGCTGGAGTGGTTCACCTCTCCAGCACACGCTGAGTCAGAGCCCCTTTGCAATAGGGTTTTTTCCTTTAGTTATAATAAAAATTCTAGATGGCGCTGTATTTTAGTAAGAATAAATGTCAAACTAGATCACAGATAACCAAAAAGAACGCCAGATAAGTATGCGCGCGTCAGGTGGCGTACCGTGGCGTCGGGTGGTATTTAAGTTGCGATGGAAAATAATCACCTGGCCAACCGCTTGACCTGACCCCTAATAATCCTTATTTTCTTGCCATTTCTGTTGTATTATGTAACCGGCCAAACCCGATTTCATGATAAACTAGTTTTGCCTCGGCCAAACCAGTCTAACCTAAGCTCGTATGAACGAACCAGTATAGCCTAGGCCAAACTAGTCTAGCCGAAGCTCGTATGGATAAACCGGTATTTCCTAGTCCAAACTAGTCTAGCTGAAGCTCGTATGGAGAAACTAGTTTAGCCTAGGCTAATCCAGTCTGGCCTAGCAAGAATATTGTACGCTCCAGGATGATAAACTAGTATGGCCTAGCCCGAGCTGATATTGACGAACGATTAGGTATGAATGTTACCATATCTCGTAAACTAAGAGGTTTAGCGCAAAAATAACGAAATTTTCGAACCCCTTAAGAACCCCGAAACCAGGCCTTTTACTTTTATAGGTGTTCTAAAAACCGACATAAAGGGTGTTAAACATACAGGGTATTCCTGGAAGTGTGACAGACAGTCGAAAAAGATTTAAAACAAAGGTTAGGTCTGTAGGTTCGGTTGGCGACACACTGACATACCTACCTACGTCTTTTTGTTTTCGAGTGGTCATTCAAACCGGACAAAATCGGATATACCGTAGACTTTTTGAATGTAGACTTTTTCAAATTCGCGGGGTAGTTATCTGTGAAAAAACCTCGGCACAGACCAATAGACAGTCTGTGGTCACTTTGACATTTTTTCTGGCTAAACTCCATTTTCTATGGTGAGAAGAATAGCGCCATCTAGAGACATCTTCATAAACAACAAAAAAAAAAAAACCCGAAAAAAGCCTATTGCCACATCCACATTTCTGTACAGTACTTAGTTTGTTTTCTGATAACTCAATTTGTCTAAGTTGTGTGTGTATTGTTTTTGTGCCTCTATGTTGTCTGTTTTTCTGCTGTACGATTTTTTCTTTGTTTTATTCTGTATTCTCTGTTGTGTGTTTGTGATTTTGCAAATCTGGGGGCACGGCAGTGCCCCCGCCAGGTCGAGCGCGAAGCAAACACTGCCGTACCATCCTTTACTGGAACCACTTCGCCGCATTTTCAGGCCCCTATTTGAGAACCTCTGGATAAGACCAGAACGCAGAAATGTTCGTCATCTAGTAAGCTATAATCACATACTTAAAATCCAAAATTTCAAGTCTGTAGGTCATTTAGTTCCGAAGTTAAGCGAAAGCAAAGTTTCGCATTTATGACACACACTCACTCACTCACTCACTCACTCACTCACTCACTCACTCACTCACTCATGATCATCATAATAGAACTAGTACTTCCCATAAACTCAGAGAGCTGAAATTTGGTACAGAGTTAGGGTTGAATGGCCACATAAAGGGAAAACTATAAAAACTAGGATAATCGAAGATCTGGAGTACCTGGTGACCCTGATTAGAAAACACAAGAGCCCTAATAGAACTAGTACTTCCCATAAACTCAGAGAGCTGAAATTTGGTACAGAGTTAGGGTTTAATGGGCACATAAAGGGGAAACTATAAAAACTAGGATAATCGAAGATCTGAAGTACCTGGTGACCCTGATTAGAAAACACAAGAGCCCTAATAGAACTAGTACTTCCCATAAACTCAGAGAGCTGAAATTTGGTACAGAGTTAGGGTTTAATAGGCACATAAAGGGACAACTATAAAAACTAGGATAATCGAAGATCTGGAGTACCTGGTGACCCTGATTATAAAACACAAGAGCCCTAATAGAACTAGTACTTCCCATAAACTCAGAGAGCTGAAATTTGGTACAGAGTTAGGGTTTAATAGGCACATAAAGGGACAACTTTAAAAACTAGGATAATCGAAGATCTGGAGTACCTGGTGACCCTGATTATAAAACACAAGAGCCCTAATAGAACTAGTACTTCCCATAAACTCAGAGAGCTGAAATTTGGTACAGAGTTAGGGTCTAATGGGCACATAAAGGGAAACTTATAAAAACTAGGATAATCGAAGATCTGGAGTACCTGGTGACCCTGATTAGAAAACACAAGAGCCCTCATAGAACTAGTACTTCCCATAAACTCAGAGAGCTGAAATTTGGTACAGAGTTAGGGTTTAATGGCCACATAAAGGGAAAACTATAAAAACTAGGATAATCGAAGATCTGGAGTACCTGGTGACCCTGATTAGAAAACACAAGAGCCCAAACAAACTATTATAGATCGACATATACCGCCCTTACAAAAAATATTCAACTTGGTGGACCGCTTCATTTGATGTCAAAAATCTAAGGTCTGGAGTATCTGATGAAGAACCCTCAGCTGGTATCAGCTTTATTAGAGATATTATGGTAATGCCCCTTCTACTATTGGTACATAAAAAAATCGACTGTCATTGCAAAAATCCAGCGTAGTGGGACACATCTTCATTTAATCTAGCCTATAGCGTCCCACTAGTGGTTCGCTCCGAACTATGAACTCGCGACCTCAGTTACAGATGTATAACTTTGCTTACGCCATTCGCGCAGGCGCGCGCGCGCTTTGCATTTAAACTATACAACCCCATATCTCGGCAACCCATCGACCGATTTGGCTCATGTTCTAAAAATTCTTTTAATTTAGTTTACCCGCTTATCAAATTTCATAACGATCCGACCAAATTTACTCAAGTTATCGTCGAACAAACATTCATACATACAAACATACATATAAACAAACGCCGGATTGTTCCAGCAGACTCGGAGGACTTCGCTCGCTTCACTCGCTCGTTCAACAAGAAATAGTCGGATGATTAACTTTATTCTACTCCAACGTTACACAAATTTAAAAACTGTGTCAAATAAGAAAATCTAATAAAATTAATCAATATGCCCTCGTTCCTACAAAAAGAAGTGAAATCCCACCAAAAACATTCTGTAAAAACTAGCCAGGTCTCGATGGATCTGCTTGTTTATCTCTAAAAAAGTAATGAAATCTAGACAAAGTCGTGCCAAGTCTAAGGTTCCTTACTGCGATTTCTTTATTATTATAGTTAATGTTGTGAGACTTGGCTGTTGAAGGCTACACAAGGGTACAAAACCAGGTGCTCCATGACCCCATTGCACCAATCTGTCGCCAGAACCGCTTGTGTACCCTTCAACGGCCAAGTCTCACAACATTAACTATAATAATAAAGAAATCGCAGTAAGGAACCTTAGACTTGGCACGACTTTGTCTAGATTTCATTACTTTTTTAGAGATAAACAAGCAGATCCATCGAGACCTGGCTAGTTTTTACAGAATGTTTTTGGTGGGATAAATATTGACAAATAGAAATACAAATACAAATATATAAAATTGGCGAAGATCTGATGGAGAACGGAGCTCCTCAACGGACAGCAGAAAATCATTCGGAATCAATGAAATAGGTTTTTTTTTCTTCATTTTGTATTCTTGTATATTAGAAGTTATGCGTGTAGCATGCCCAATTGCCCATTTCGCTTGCCTCAAATCAAAGGGTATTTTTGTCCGTGTTGAAACTTCTCTCATTTAATTTTGTGACGCCTCTATTCGTTAGGTTAGGTTAACGGTTGTTATGTTAGGTTTAGGTTCTACAGTTAGTTGGTTCAATAGCTAAATTGTTTAGAGCGTTAGCACGGTCTGCCTCAGCTTGCGGGTTCAAATCCACAAGCGACTCACAAGCGACTTTTTCATCTTACAATAAATCATTCAATCGAATGCATGAAACAAAATATTAAAAGAAAGGTGAAACGACACTTGAAGATGAAAATAGCACAATGCAAACATACAGGGTGTTAAAAGACCACCAACAAAGCGCGTATTGTCCTCATCATAATGAAGATTTTCGTCCAACGAACTATGCCTGGGATATCAACGGTTTCCGAGATAAAGAGGTTCAAGGTCGGACTTTTCAAAACTTTTTTCTTGCAGAAATGTATTCAGTTTCTAGTTCTTAACATACCTTCTCAAGAAGCCATATAAAAATTATGAATATTTCTTACAAAAACGACGTAAAAATTACAACCCGCAATGTATTCTAAACATTGGCACTTCAAGTTTAAGTAACATAAACTTATGCTTGTGCAATATGACTTCTGTGCGTTAAGTACACGTTCATTGCGTGATAAAATATTTTTCAAAAGTATAACCGTAAAAACTAAAATCATTTCCCAGCAAAAAAAAAAACGAAAAACTACTTTGTTTTGGTGTCTAGTATGCGTGGCTTTCGGTTCTGTTGGCGGTCTTTTAACACCCTGTATGACACGCGGCAATAAAGAAATGTATAAATGACGGACCTTCTTCCCACCTCTCGCTTTAATAATATGTCCGTCTATTTATTTCGTTTATTAAACATAACAAAATAAAAATATACTTACACGTCACACGTAGCGTTAGCAAAGTCATTTCAGGCAGTCTTGATTAGTCACCTACCGACGCAGCGCTAATAAAACGCCCCGAAATACGTTTGCCCCTAAGTGTTGTTTGAATGTTTGACGAGTTACACCTAATATAATTATTTGTTGTTTTCGATAAGTAATGTCATTTGTTGAAGTATGTATTATTTATTAAGTTTCAATAGGTACTTAACATCGAGAAAACGTGAGGGGCCCCTATCTATGGTGAACAGAATGCTTTGTGAATGTGTTTGCATAACTTCTACTTTACCTATCAGGCTAATAGCCCCGAATGTTTAAACATTAGCATGTGTGCGCCTAAATAAAATAAAATATTATTATTAATATTAGGTATGATTTATACAAAGTGTTACAAAAAATCACGAAAGTTTAAAAAAAGCAATATTGATAAAACATTGTTGATAGTTCATACCTAGTACAGATACTCTATCTCACGAAGTCCGTTTGGTTATAAGAGCAAAAACGTTTTTAACAAAATTATTACTTTTATTAAAATAATCTTTCATACATAATAAAATTCTTCAGTCATTATCAGTTTTAAGTACCTACATAATTTAGGCAATGTCGACAATTCATAAGCCATTAAAATAACAACTAAGTATGTAGGTAGCTTGCCAGAAAAAAGTTACTTCATGCCAAAAGGTAAATTAATAATACACCTATGTTCATGTTCAATGCCAAAATTCGTAGAATTTACGATTATTTAGCAAATTTCATGAGTAATACCTACAATATTTACCTGAGTAGGTATATAATTCGACACTGAGTTTAATTTGTGAGAACAAGCTGACAGCCGAATGTTATTGTGTAGAGGTTTTTATGTTACTGTAAAATCCCGAAAGCGGCCCAAATACTGGGTTCTTCTATCTATGTATCCAGCCCACTGTTCTTTTTAAAAAATATTTCAATTATATTTCGCATCGTTTTACTCTCAAAACCAAGGTGTACCGAGTATCTGTGGTACGGTCGGCCACAATCTCAGATACCCCATGGCAGCTCTTACCGCGTGCGGCATAAGGGCGCCAATCGAACAAAAAGGGGTATCTGAGACTGTGGCCGACTGTACAACCTAAGATTTACCGACAAAAGCTGACAAGTCCGAAATTAAAGATTATATTATTAGAGAAGAATTCGGCCTTCTGCCGTTAATATAATTATGGCAATTGTTTTCCAGAATATTTTAAGATTTAACGCAATCCGGTGTTTTACAGTAACATTTACAAGGATAAATTAAAACTAAGATATTGTTCTGCGAAATCTTACTCTACGTGTATTTTAAGACGATGTCACTTATCGAGGTGTAGCAACCAGATAACAGCGCTACGAAGTAAAACACTAAGAACACGATATTTTTAATTAAAATGTAATTGAGAGGGCCTAGACCTCGATCCCATTTGTGTACAGTTTGCACGGCGATCGGAATAAACAGCCCGAGGGTAGAGAAAAAAATGGCGCCAACAACTCCGATGAGAAGCTCTAGATCTGGTACAGCGACTGCCAGGATTACTGCGAATAAAAATACGGAACCCTAAAAAAAATGACAAAAAAATGTCCAATGTTCTTTTTTTTTACTATTTTAATTATTTAAATAATTTTTCTTTTTTTTCTTTTGTGGCATGATCATGTTGAATGTTTCTTTTATACGTAAAATAATCAACTACACCAAGTTACCGAAATAGAGTTAAAAGTGAATTTTATTAAAATGTATTAAAATAATATATAAATTTTATTAAAATAATAAAATTAATAAAAAAAGGAAATGGCAGAGATACTTATAAATTGAATGGCGTAAACATATTTTTTCTAAAATAATTGAACGAGCGAGCGAAGCAAGCGAAGTTCTCCAAGTCTACTAGAACAATCCGGCGTTTGTATGTTTGTATGTATTTTTATATGTATGAATGTTCTTATGTATGTAAGTATGTATGTATGTATATATGTTTGTATGTATGTTGTTCGACGATAACTTGAGTAAATTTGGTCGGATCGTTATGTTCGAACTTAAAAATTCTTTTAATTTTGTTTACCCGCCTAACAAATTTCATAACGATCCGACCAAATTTACTCAAGTTATCGTCGAACGAACATTCATACATACAAACATAGGTACATACAAACGCCGGATTGTTCCAGTAGACTCTGAGAACTTCGCTCGCTTCGCTCGCTCGTTCAATTATCCTATTTCGTTGATTTTGGTGTCAATCGTTTCAGTGTCTACTTTCAGTGTTACAGAACCTTTCTGAATCACACTATTGTTCTTCTTATTCTCAAGCCAGGTGGCTAGTATACAAGGTGTTAAAATATTTTTTATTTTTATTTTATGACGGGCTAAACAATTTACATTGTGGGCACAGAAAGATAAATAAAAAAGAAAAATAACATAGAACACTTAAAAACGAAAATATCGGCCAACATACCCAAGAGCCACGCGTAGGTACATCCACCAAAACAAAGCACATTTTCGATAAATTATTCCTGGGTAATGAATGATTTTGGTTTTTTAGGTTATAATTTTGAAAAATAGTTTTATCATGCAGTGGACGTGTAACGCACAGAAGTCATATTGCGCAAGCGTAGGTATAAGTTTATGTTACGTAATCTAAACATCGGCTCTTCAGCCGATGTTTAGATTACATTGCGGCTTGCAATTTTAACGTCGTTTTTTGAAAGAGATATTCATAATTTTGATGAAATATAGAAGGTATGTTAAGAACTAGACACTGATTACATTTCTGCTAAAAAAAAAAGTTTTGGAAAGTCGGTATTGAACCTCATTATCTCGGAAACCGTTGATTTCCCAGGCATAGTTCCTGGGGCAAAAATGTTCTTTATGATGAGGACAATATGCGGTTTCCCGCTTTGTTGGCGGTTTTTTAACACCCTGTATATTATCACTCAGTAGACGTTTAACGCAGAAAGTCATATTGGGTAAGCGTTTGCTAGGGTCTTTTTTTGTAAGACATTCAACATTTAGATAATAAAATTATAATGAACAAACTGCAAAAAAAAATTTCAAAATCCGACTTTAAACCTTTTTTTTTTCGGACACCTTTGATTTCATATTGCACTAAGGATTCTGAGCCAAATTCCAAAATTTTACTTCAAAACGAGCGAAAAAAAAAACACTTCTCAATACAAACGGCTATCGCCAATCGACACCATTTGTATCGAGAAGTGAATTTCTTTTTCGCGCGTTTTGGAATGAAATTTTGTATTTTGGCTCAGAATCACCAGTGCAACAAAATACCTTCGGCTTTAAAACCACTAAAATTGCACGGAGTATTTACTTAGGTACCTACTACAAAGTACATCGTTCCTTGATTGATCACGCCTAAGGTAGAGTCTCGAACAAACCGGCTCGGACGTTAATCAAGATTAACTTAAGAAAAAGTTAGGGCTTAGCAGAAATTAAGGGGGTGGATTAGATTTAAGTAATTTTAAGTCTTTGTCTATTTAACGCCAATGTTTGAAAAGCCAGTTAGCAGTTTCTTGATTGACTTAAATTGAAGAGATAATATTGTTCCTTTTGAAATGGAGTAAAACATTTTCTTACTTACACATAGCTTAGCCGTTATATATTATTTTGGTTAGACTTGGTATTTGCTTTTGTTCGCCCCGAACTGTCAACTTGCGACCCCATAGCTCAGCAACCCATCGACCGATTTGGCTCATGTTTGAACTTAAAAATTCTCTTTGCCTCATTTAGGTACCCGCCTTCCAAATTTCACGACGATCAGACTAAATTTACTCAAGTTATCATCGAACGAACATTCATACATACAAATATACATACATACAAACATACATACATACAAACGCCGGATTGTTCCAGTAGACTCGGAAAACTTATCTCGCTTCGCTCGCTCGTCCAAATAACTCTCGAAATAAAATCGACAGCAACCGAGTCGTGTTATTATATGAATATCTCCAGCTGCAAAGTGGTTTAGCGAGCGATAGACACATTGACAGCTGGCTTATCGTATAATACAGATAGACTTGGGGGCTTAGCCTGTAACGCAATGGCGTGTCGATGGCGTCCCAGCAGAAGTACCAAACCGGGGTTTCCTCGTTTTTCTCCTACAACCATCGAACTAATCCTCTAGACTTCTAGAGTTAGAATCAGAATATTCTTTGCTGTACTACAAAAACATTGTTTTTTTTGTTGTTGCCTAAAACAATGTCCCAGGCACTGCAGCGCCGAGTGGTCTCTTCACCCATCTAGTGTGAATGAAGGTGCCACTGGACGCTGCATAAATCATCTCATTACGTAGATGCAAAGGCCTTAGTTTACTACAAAAACATTAAAAGTATCCACAGCATTATTGAAGCTGTCAACTGGGAGCCCATTTTGGCACCATTGCGTTACAGGCTGAGGCACCTGAATTACAATTTCATTTCGATTTGCTGAAGCGGAGAGAGCGCGTAGGTGTAGAGTTTCTGGGTTGAAATAAGGTTGAAATTGATTGGTTTTGCTCGGGAGGGTAGACTTCGCTTCATGGATGTTCATGAGTCATGGCTAATAATGTTTTTTGCGCTATTGGCAGTATCATGGCTCAGACAAGTCAGGGTAAGACGGATGCTTTGAAGACTATAGCTACTAGGTAGATATACCTAAGAAATGCATGGAGAGTTATTTTGAAAATTAGTAATGTTACCTACTTAGTTTCATCGAGCCAAGTATAAAAAGAAATCATGAAATATCTTTCAGCACCGACATGGCCATAGAACGCGAGTCTGGGAAAATTGGTGGACGATGCTTTAGAACCGTTTTCGAACAAAACAGAAAAACAATAACCCCAAAATGCAACGAAATAGAAAAGACATCAAGAACCTACCTTTAGTTAGGAACGATTTAATAACTAATATACTAATATTTTTTAAAACCCCCGACATTTTAGCTTCAAATTAGCATAATATCTCATAAACGGCTGAACCGATTTTGATAAAACATCTAAGAACACTAACTAGAAATACAGCTGTCAAAAAAACCGCATCCAAATCGGTTCACCCGTATCGTTAAAGAGTTACGGTTTACGGTGCCACAGACAGACACATAAGCACACACACCCTAACACACACACATAGCGGTCAAACTCATAACACCCCTCTTTTTGGTTGGGGGGAGGGGGGGGCACCCACATGACACATTATGTACAAGGGCGGACTTATTTCTATATAAATTTCATCCAGCCAAGTATCGTGAAACAATAAGCTGCAACAACTTACCAGTCAAGACGACGCTGAGCGTCCGCAGAGCCACCTGCGACACGTTATGGTACTTGAGGCTGACGCTACCCTGGACCCTGTTCCAGATGATGTCCATTGGGGCGTACATCTGCAGGCAGTAGGTGAAGAACACGGCGAGAGCCACCAGGACCTTCGCTGTCAGAGCCAGCCTGCAGACAGAGAAATAGAATAGAACAAGTGGTTCGCCCCGAACTTCAAACTCGCGACCCCATATTTCAGCATCCCCTCGGCCGATTTAGCTCATGTTCGAACTTAAAAATTCTCTTCGCCTCCTTTTCCCGCCTCCCAAATTTCATGAAGATCCGACTAAATTTACTTAAGTTATCGTCGAACGAACATTCATACATACATACAATTACATACAAACATACATAGACCCGGAGAACTTCTCTCGCTTCGCTCGCTCTTATTCTGTGGTTAGTAGTCCTTATTGAATGAGCGAGCAAAGCAAGAGAAGCTCTCCGAGTCTACCTGAACAATCCGCCGTTTGCATGTATGAGTGTTCGTTCGACGATAACTTTAATAAATTTAGTCGGATCGTCATGAAATTTTGTAGGCAGGTAAATGAGGCAAAGATAATGTTTAAGTTCGAACATGAACATGAACAAATCGGTTGAGGGGTTGCTGAGGTTTGGGGTCGCGAGTTCACAGTTTGGGGGGAACCACAAGTTGTAACTTACGCTTCATCCTGAGGTAGATTGAACGTGACACTCCCCTTTACATCCTCCCCATACTTCAAGTAGCCGAATATGCCCACGGTTCCATACAGCAGCGATATCAGCACCATAGTGACGTTGAGAACCCCTGGACACCCCAGGAAGTGTTGTGGCTTGGCCATCTCGTTCTCTATCGGCATTACCACGTTGATGCCTTCCATTGCGAAGATCGCTGTGCTGGAAAAATAATCAAACATTATAACATAGTTTAGCTTTATTCCTGAAACACAACGACTCTTAAAGGTGATTGCCAACAACTTTTGTTCTACGACTTTGGTGAAAGTGCAATAATGATTATATTAAAAAAAGTTTTTTACTATTTTTGTTTTTGGCGCAGTGAGTAACAAAGTGGATCAGGAGAGGCTGGAAAGGTGGTAGAGAGTGGAGGGGCACGAAAGCGCGCCCGCGCAGCGCTGAAATGGCACAGATTCCAACGTTTTAAGCGTAAGAAACGTTCAGTAATTATAACAATATCAAGCTATGAAAAAAGACGTATAACGAAAGTTGTTGGAAATCATATTTTGAAGTTGATACTAATACGAGAAGAATGAAGAATTAGCAACGAAACATTTACAAAACAGATTATGAAGGTACGGTCGGCCACAGCCACAGATACCCCATGGTAGCTTTTACTGCGCGCGTCATAAGGGCGTCAATCGAACAAAAAGGGTTATCCTAGAGTGTGGCCTACTGTACATAAAAATAGACAAGAATAATCTTGAATGCGTAAAATGGATCAGTGGCATGGGGCTAACTGAAAATCTGAAGAATCTAAAGACTGTTTCAGACGGCATCCAGCTGAGCTAGATCCATTTTCAGGATGATGTTTTGTACATATTTTTGATTTTAATTTAATTGTGTTTTTGTGTTATTTTTTATCTTGTGCATTATTTTGAGTAGAATTTACTTTCCCGAAAAAAAATATTTGTACAATTTAAAAAAAAGTATCTTACATGGGAAGCTAGATTTGTGATTTGTCGTTGCTAATTCTTCTCGCGTAAAGGTGTAACGGTGCAAAGGTGCACTATGCACGGCACCTTTACATTCAGTAGTTTTAGTCGAAGAGGTTTCCATTAGTTATTTGTTATGCAAGAATGCAAAATTATTGTTTGCGGCGAGCGCTTGTATTGAATACCGAGCTAGCGAAGGTTTCTAAAATTGAGCCACGAGCGTAGCGAGTGGTTAAAAAAAAGAAACCTGAACGCAGCGAGGTATTCAGAACCACGAAACGCAAATAATATTGCATTCGTGCGAAACACAAAACTTTTCATCACACAGAAGCGAGGAAATGATTTTGTTTGCCATGCGAGACAAACAATAGACATAGGCCGTCTTGCACCACTTTCTTAAATGTGGTTTAAACAGCATCTATCTAAAATCTTCATACAAAAGTCGTTTAAAATCGCGACTTAAGTAGCATTTAAGAAGTGGTGGAAGACGGCCATAGGTACCTACATAGAGGTTGGTGAAATGAGTTTCCTTCTTCTTTGCTTCTTCACAAAGGAGTATGTGGCGTTACCTAGCAACGGGTTGTTGATTACAAATCGTGTCTTCTTGAAGTGTCATAAAATCAACAACCCGTTGCTAGGCAACGCTACTAGTTGAAGGAGTTCCTTATATTTTTTTCATTAGGGCGTCGAGTTCAAATTTCGAAGCGCACAAAAATGCAAAATGTTTTAAAAATGGATTTTCTACGATCGCATACGTTTAAAGTAACAGCGTATTTTCCGATCATGGGAGATGAAATAGTTATTTGTTATGCAAGAATGCAAAATTATTGTTTGCGGCGAGTGCTTGTGTTGAATACCGAGCTAGCGAAGGTTTCTAAAATTGAGCCACGAGCGTAGCGAGTGGTTCAAAAAAAGAAACCTGAGCGTAGCGAGGTATTCAGAAGCACGAAACGCAAATAATATTGCATTCGTGCGAAACACAAAACTGTGCACAAATGTGCAGTGCTCACGAAAGTTTAAGTTTTAAAACACAAAACTTTTCATCTCACAGAAGCGAGGAAATGATTTTGTTAGCCAAGCGTGACAAACAATAGACATAGGTAGTTAGGTACCTACCATAGAGGTTAGTGAAATGAGTTTCCTTCTTTTTTGCTTCTTCACAAAGGAGTATGTGGCGTTGTCTAGCAACGGGTTGTTGATTACAAATCGTGTCTTCTTGAAGTGTCATAAAATCAACAACCCGTTGCTAGGCAATGCTACAAGTTGAAGGAGTTCCTTATATTTTTTTTTATTAGGGCGTCGAGTTCAAATTCCGAAGCGCACAAAAATACAAAGCGGTTTAAAAAAGGATCTTCTACGATCGCATGTTTAAAGTAACAGGGTACTTTCCGAGCATAGATGAAAAGGTCATTGTTGGTACCTCTTTGTAGTCGGTTTGTTTGTTACCTATTATTTCACTGATAGAATACAAAGCACCCCCTCTCTATTCAGCAGGTTAAGTGACAAATAGAATCCCCCACAGTTTCGCTCTATTGTTAACAGAAACCATGCTACATGGTGTTATAGAAAAGTCCCGTCATATTTAGGAGGTCGTCAAACTTATAAATAGCAAGCAACTTTTACTAGTGGTTTGCCCCGAACTTTGAACTCACGAACCCATAATCGGGAACTCCTCGACCGATTCGGCCTACGCAATTTCATGACGATCCGATCAACGATACTCAAGTTATCGTCCAACGAAAGTTCAAACATAGGTACATACAGGGTGCACTCTAAGTTGATAGCGGAATTTTAAGTAGGCTGTCTATTGATCACTACAAACAACTTGTACTGTAAAATGGAGCGAAAAAAATTTCTTCCGTTCCATACAAAAGCTCGACTCAGTACTGCGCCAAATGTATGAAACAGCTGATATTTTTTTCGCTCCATTTTTTTCGCCACCTAGTACAAGTTGTTTTTAGTGATCAGTAGACAGCCTACTTAAAGTTCCGCTATCGACTTAGAGTGCACCCTGTAGTTACATACCTACATGCAAAGCGCAGGATTGTTTCAGCAGAATTGGAAAACTTCGCTTATTCAACTATGTGCCAAGTGCGAAATCTCAAAAAAAAAAAAACTTGCTTCATACTGTACTGCACCAAATCATAATTTTTTTCGAGAAATTGCAGTAAGCCACCATAGTAAAAAAGTTACTCGTGTCCGTGTCTGAGTAAGCAATGCCCTTCAGTAGACGGGAAGTTGATTCAGTTATGATGAGCTGGAATGTAATAAGTAGCATGGCTTTTTTTGTCTTTCGCTTTCGTATACACGACAGCACGCCGACCCTTACACGCTAGCACTCTACTCTGTTACGTTACGGGCGACTTTACAACAATAGTGTTCACTCAGACGTGCTGTCGTGTGCACTTACTAGACTTTCTGGAAAAATAGACTGAGCAGTAGTCGAGTTGTGGAAATCTTCACCGTCACGAATACGAATACGAACACCCTGTATAATAACAACTTACCTTATAAACAAAGGCCACCCTTTGACGCTGGAAACCATTTTGCTCTCCGTGACTTCTGGAAAGTCACTGAACGTATAGAAGCAAGTGATCCCGAATGTTAGCAGCAAACAGACGTTTGCAAATACAGAGAATGGCACTAGAAACTTGAGGTATCGCAGTTGAGTTATAAGTATGAGAGGTATAAGGAGGATTGCGCAGTATATCTCTATTTGCAGCTTCGTTTCTGGCATGTGGTGGTCGAATATCTGAAATGAACGGGAATTTTTTTTTTTAAGAATCGTTCGATTTGAAGGTTTTTTACACATAATATATTTTCTTTAGTGTCGTGTAGTTTACCATCTTTGAGTCGGACGTCACTGTTAATTTAGGAATACTTACGTCTTTAAGTGAAGTCGCCACAAATATGACGTAGACACTGGTTCCACCGAGGCAGACCCCGGCCATCGCAGAGTCCACGAACTGCCTGAAAATAAAGAAAAAATCTAGTAAGTATTTTAGGAACATCTACATCAATTTCATCATCATCATCATCTCTGCCCACCATTGCCTTTTACCCTCGCGCAACCTCTCACGGTCCCTCGCGTTCCGCATCCATGGACCCTCTGCCGACCCAAGACCTCAGCATGGCAATATTACCTATAGTCAGCCTACAGTTTAGGCTCCCTCCAAGTTCACGGTTCAATTCAGTTTGTTATTTATACACTAATTTCAAGTGTATAAAAAAAGAATTGTGAATAAATAGGGCGAGTAGCACCAGTCCATATTTAGGCCGAGTTATCTCGCCCTAATGGCTGCTATACACGGGTAGAGTACCTAAACGGTAGAGTAGAGCGGTAGAGTAGGTACTAACTGAGACATATAAAAGCAAAGGCAGCAAGATCCCTGTCAATTGGTATGGATGTTGCTGCTGCCATTGATTTTATATGTCTCAGTTAGTACTCTACCGCTCTACTCTACCGTTTACTCTACCCGTGTACATCAGCCTTAATGCAAAAAGCAATGGGGCGAGTCGCCGTTATCTTGAGGTTGAGACTTGCCATTAGGCCAGATTTTGATGGGGGCGAGTCGCCACAGCCTATTAGAATACTTGCCCAAATGGAGCTTCCCCTTACCCCGTCTCAAAGAGAATATCACAACACAATTAATTTGAGTGCGGTAGCTAACTAATAATACAACTTGACAACAGTGGCGTAGCTACGGGCATGGAGGGGCAATGTCCCAGGGCCCCCAAGCTCAGGGGGCCCCCTCGGCTTAGAAAATAACGTTAAATTGGTGAATTTTGGGGTGCGCTGCGCGTATTTTTTTTACTTAGAACAAATAAAGTGGTTTCAAATTATTATTATAGAGATTTCTCCGTTTTAGACTGAACTTTTAGAGGCCCTTTAAGTATTCAATTGTATTTTCAATCTAAATGTTGTCTTGATAAAACCTGATGAGTTCAGGGCCCTTAGCCTGTAACGCAATGGCGGGTCAATGGCGTCCCGGCAGAAGGACAAAACCGGGCTCTCCTCGTTTTTCTCCTACAACCAGAGAACTAATCCTCTAGAATTAGAATCAAAATATTCTTTGCTGTACTACAAAAACTTAGCAAATCGTAATTGAAGTCGTCACCTGACAGCCCATTTTGGCACCATTGTGTTACAGGCTAAGGGCCCTGTTGGGGTCCCAGTTTGTTTTTGCCCCAGGGCCCCCGGTTACCTAGCTAAGCCACTGCTTGACAATAAAGATAGTGCTTTATTGTCTAGAGATTTACTTGAAATGATTGCGTTAACGACATTTATTGTTTGAATCGAGAGAAGGATACGGTTTAAGTACAACAGTAAGATAATTTATATAATAATAATTAAGATACATGACTGTGATAATAAACAGATGTAAATGTAGCGTGGATACCAATGGATAAATCATTACTGTACTGCATTCTAACCATTATTACAATCACTGAAACTGTAACTGTCTGTATAATAGGTACTTTTTAAGGAAATTGTAAAGAGATTATAGGTATTGTACTGGATCCATTGAAAAAGGATAACAAAATGTTAACAAAAAAGAGGTATTTTTAAAACCCCCCCCCCAGCCCAGTACGATGGGACCTTTTTAAGGCGGTGAAAATATCATTTTCCCTTTTTGTCTTTAATTTTTCGGTAGAGGAAAAATACTCCCTTTGATGTCTTACCTGAAAATAGCATTAACAAATAAAGAAGAAAGAAGTTCAGTATCACGATCAGTGGGAAAATCTTCAAAAATTGCCACTTTTGACGGCGGCGGGATTTACCTATTCGTAAGTTCTAGGATCTGGAATCTAGACCTTAGGTTTAGGGATTCACATTAAACGGCTCGTTTTTAGCAAAAAACAAGGCGGCGCTAGTCTGCCTTGATCATCGACGGACCGACAGACAGACATAAGCGTACGCAGAGTGAATTTATCTAAAGTCAAATTCTTTATTCAGGATAGTAAACTGACAGATGGTAACTGTCACTTTACAAAATGATGTTGCCATATTGATTGTAATAGTGATGCATTCCACTCGTTGTGCGATTCAGCTCAGTCACAGAAAAAAGCGAAATACGAAATTCCGCATTGTAGCCCGTGCGTCAGGAATAAGGGATTTTCTGACAGCTCATAAGTTGTAGTTCCAAATTTGTAACTAGATGTCGCTGACGAGACATGTTCTTTTTTTATGCCAGTTCGCGCTCGTTGGCCTTCGTATATACGTCCAAACACATTTAGGTATTAGTTGTGAAGCAAAATGAAGTGTTTCCGGATTTACCATTCACTCATACAAGAACATTAACAAAGTCGTGCACTTTTTCATGTACTGTAATATGGAATGACGGCTACGACGATGAAAGACGAAGTCACAGAGCAATGAAGTGAAGAAATTTTTTCGCTGTAGTAAGCACTAATTTACTTTGTGTTAGAAAACATGTCGTATCAACGCCATCCGTCACAGCTTTTAGAACAATTTTTTTATTTTTTTAGCTGTAAGAAAATCCCTTATTCCGGATGGAAAAAAAAACGTTCGGAACTTAATATTTCCATAGATCATTTAAAAAACACAATTTTTAACGCATTTAACACTCCTCAAAAAACTGGACCAAAACACACTTTCTCATTACTAATTATTAATGCATTTTTAGTTAATTTCATATAATAAGCTTTTATAAAGTTATCATCAATCGGCCTATAAATCGATTATATCGATTACGCAATTCGATTCATGTCAAACTTTTTGTCACCACCCTATTTAATTTTCACCAGAGACACCAGAGACATCAGAGGCCACACCGTAAACGTCAGTGTACTATCTTGAATAAAAAATTAGACTCTAAGGTCCCGTTTGACTCAGTTAATAATAAGTTACTCCGTTGCACATTCTTTTCGTTTTTTTTTATATTCTAAAAGATAACTGTCACTAAATTGATTTAGTAACAGACAACTGGGTTAAAATATTTTTTTTTTAGTTCCTTTATCCTTGAAAGATGCACAAAAATGCACAAAATTGACTTATGTATCAAATACACTAAACTTGACTAAACAAATCGAAAATGTTCTCATATTAAACACTAGAATTAGGCGAGACCTATCTAACACAGCCAGTTACATGTTGATAAACATAACAGATTGCAAGATATTTTCGCTGAAAAAAAGTGCGTTGCCTATTTTTTTTCAGCGAAAATATTATTATCTTCAAAACGTTTATGAATGTCAACACGAAACTGGCTGTTTTAGATATCTTTCTCCTAATCCTAGTGTTTGATATGTAAACATTTTCGATTTGTTTAGTGTGTTTTATACAGGAATCGTATTGTGCATTTTTCTTTTCACTATGCACGGCGGCGCCTCAAGTTTCCGCGCTATGCGCTCTCTGTTTGACCAAGTGTAGGGCACATGCTGAAAATTACCGTCGATTGGAAAAAATGTTTAGTATGTACCTACATTAATATATTGTTTCCGACGACAAATGCTGAGCATGGCACCCATTGCCGAATTTTGTGTTCTGTTGGTACGCTTAATATTATTATTTGTTTAGTCTAATTTACCTAATGTCTACTTATATCTTATATATTTTGTTTTTATGCAATAAAGAAATTTTTTTTCTTTCTGACTTTTACTCATTGATCTTGGAACCGTAAGAAAGTTTGTATTCCCACCTGACATGTCTAGCAAACGGCCTTAGTCTCTTGGGGCCACACTTGAAGGCTTGCTCGCAGGTGTCTGTGTAGTTCAGGAATGGAATTTGACTCTCCTTGCAAAGCTCCCTTGATGTTTGTACCTGAAAAAGTATGTTTGATATCGTTTTACATGTAAAACTGAAGGTAAGGGTTCTATTCTCGATCGAAGGTAACAGGGAAAACATGCATTGTAACTTTTAACCCCAGATCACCGAACTAAATCCCATAGAATCCGCATTACGTATAAATTCACATTAAAAACTTGTCCCCACAGAAACAAATGATATCAGCAATAGAACAATACGAAACATCATTTCGACCATACGTCTAATATTAGAATGTCAACCTTATTGCATTAGTGTACAGTTTTACTTTAATTGCATAGACTACGAGCAAATAAGCTCCCAAAGGCAATTTGGGCATCTATTTTTCCAGACACATTTCAGAGTTCTATGTTGTATCTAGTTTTATCCTTGATCGAAGCCCCAGATGAATAGAAACTTCGCAACTTGGAAAAGTGTGAATGAAAGCTTCAAGGCATCTTCTCTGTTTTTGGGATACCTACATGCGAAATAATCATCTAATGACAAAACACGAAAAACATGAAAATCGCCATTTCGTGGGATATGGTGGTTTACGTAGGAGTCATCGTGTTAAGAACGTGATACTGAAAACATTTCTGAAAATAAAATTGAAAAGTCCGACCTTATTATCACGGAAACCGTTGATTTCCCAGGCATAGTTCTTTGGGCAAAAATGTTCGTTATGATGTGGACTATACGTGGTCTCCCGCTTTGTTGGCGGTCTTTTAACACTCTTTATAATATCACGCTACAACTTTTGGCATTTGGGGCGCCATATTGTAAATGAAAAGTCGGCATTTGTTTATATTTTATTTTGGCGGAAAATTTTAGTTCTAACGCTCTAACTCCCTATGCTTTGCTTGCTGGCTTAGCATGAGAATGCGTAAGACCTTATCTATGGGCTTATAACTTTATCTATCCCACTCTACGTCGAGGGAGATACATATAAACCCCTTTACTTCCTAAGCAATTCTTATGCTAAGCTTCCTGGTATCTTACACGGGCGATACCTTAATCGAAACTAAACATTTTTTTATTATAAATGTATTGTTTAGATTAGGGCACACACAGACAGACAGGCACACCCTCATAAACACATAAACAGACACACATACAAAGCTATCAAACTTATGACACCCCTCTTTTTTGGTCGGGGGTTAAAAAAACCTTCCTTTTGAGTTTTCTTCCACAGTCGAATTTAAATTAAATGTCAATGTGTAAAAACGCATACGAAGTCGCGGGCACAACTAGTAATGAAAATAACACTGTCGAGAAACAAAAATCGCTGAACAAAAATAGCTCAGTTTAGCTACAAAATTGAAGAAAAGCTGTGAAATTTGGGGCTTACCCGCCACGCTACACTCTTTAGCTACATTTCAAAGAATTGTTTATGTAGGTATGCCTTAAATCACAGCCTTTATTCTATTATGCAAAATGTGGACATAAATGAAAAATAGAGAATTCGCCACTACTGAGATCGTTTTTGCTTAAAAGCAAATAACATTTTGCTGAGTCGTAAAAAAAGAAATTGTAATAGTTAGAGAGCTGGTGACCAATCGAGATATTTTTTCGTACAAGGCTAGGAGTTGGTAGGCTGATAGAGTAGACTTCGCTGAGTCTGGGAAAAATATTTTTTTGGCACGGTCGCGGTTGAAAGTTAGATTTTTTTGACTTTGAAATTTTAAATGTATGGGTTAAGTTTTTTTTTTTTGTCGTACAAGGCTAGAAACTTCTAGGTTAGTTGTTGAGACTCCGTTGAACAAGAAAATATTTGTTTTTTTGGCCGAGCGTGATTGAAAGTTTGATTTTTATAACCCAAAAATTCACACTTTCTAGGTTATAAAAAACAATATTTCTACCGCGTTTGGCTAGTAATAAATAGTGATTTCGTGATCAGCGGAGACTAAAAAGGCAGCCTAAAAACTCCCAGCCTTGTAGACAAAAAAGAAATGACTCAACCCATACATTTAAACTTTCAAAGTCGAAAAAATCTAACTTTCAACCGCGACCGGACCAAAAAAATATTTTTCCCAGACTCAGCGAAGTCTACTCTATCAGCCTACTAACTCCCAGCCTTGTACGAAAAAATATCTCGATTGGTCACCAGCTCTCCAACTATAAGTAGGTACAACAAACCATTGAATCAAAAGACGAGGCGAAACGATAGAAGAATAGAAATGAATAAATAACGAGTCATAATAATCCGACAAAAGGCATTATATTTCAACCGCCTGAAAGGATAAAGTTGAAAATGGAAGCTTTGTTTTCCCTATTTATCGAAATCATCCGTTTTGTTCAAGGATTGAAATGAGGGTACCTATCTATCGTTAATGTTCCCAAAAAGGGGGGTGGGTATAAGGGTGTTCCAAAACATAGTGTCAAGCGGAAGTCCAGAGATAGAGCACCCCTAGGGGTACCAAAGTTGAAAAACCGGAATTGGGAGAAATGTAGTTTCGGTCGGTTTTATTTTATTTTTGTGTAACATCGTTATATTTTTGGTAATAGACTAGTTATCTTAGACCCAAATAAAGAAAAATCTAGAAGAAAAAAAAAAAATTAAAACCTATGCAAGGTAATTTTTCCCAAAAAAACCTACATGGGCGTGATTCGGGTACCCCTAGGAGTGCTAACTTACGCTTGACACTATTTTTTGGGACACCCTATAGAGGTAAAGGCCTTTGCATCTACGTAATTAGATGATTTATACAGCTTGCACTGGTAAGTACCTTCACTCACACTGCGAGTAGATGGGTGAAGAGACCACTCGGCGATGCAGTGCCTGGAACATTGTTTAAGTTGGGCTTGCATCTAAAATAATGTCCTAGGCACTGCAGCGCCGAGTGGTCTCTTCACCCATCTAGTGTGAGTACAGGTGCCACTGGACGCTGTATAAATAATTTCATTCCGAAGATGCAAAGGCCTTAGTTCAGACTTGCCCAACACCTACTTGTGCTTCCACTTTTATTCATGTTACCAGCTGATATTTTTTACGAGATTTAGCACTTGGCTCCATAGTGAAAGTTGCTTGTATTGATGTGTTAAACAACCCCCTTCTGTATGACAGGACCTTAATATAACACCCTGTATATCATAATGGGAAACGGCAACCATTACAGGCTTTACTACCATTGGCATGGTAAAGTTAGTGAGCCTTCTCTACTTCTATGCCCTTCACTTTTTCGTGTCGAATAACCCACTTCTTTTTGTTCCTTATTGTTTTATCTACAATGTCAAAGGCTCCACAGGATTCCTTCCAGATTGCTTTTCATCTGCGGGCTCTATTGAGGAAAATAATTACCTATTCTTGTTGTTTTCGTTTTTGTTTTTGGCGTGAAATAATTGAACGAGCGAGCGAGGCGAGATTACATGAAAATGTTTTTGGTGGGATCAGTTTTACCCGCCAGAAGAGGTGGTGGCCTAGTTGGTAGAACAATGGACTCGGAAGCGAGAGACCCAGGTTCGAATCCCGGTGCGGGCATGTACCTATGACTTAAATTTATTTCAAAGTTACTTATATTTGTGAATTTGTAGTAGCAACACCACTCGCTGACGGTGAAGGAAAACATAGTGAGGAAACCTGAGCGTATGAGGCATTATACCCTCAACGCAAAAATCGCCAACCCGCAACTGAGCACGGGTGGTGATTAAGCTCTCTCTCTCTGAGAGAAGGCCTTTGCCCAGCTAGTGGGAGGTGTACAATTGTACAGGCTACATCTTACTCTTACAGTCTTACCAACACATGGACGCAGTGTGTAGCCACAAATCCGACGAGCACCGTACCAATACATCCAGGTATCAGGCCAGCATGTTTGAAGGCTGCCGGCATGGCCAGTAGCCCTGATCCAAGTGAAGACTTCAGCAGATGAAAGAATGAACCAATTGTCCTGGAAAAAACATCGGTAATAGAGTTTGTAGCTAAACCTGTCTGTCCTACTGTAGGACAGACAGGTTTAGCTGACAGGTCTGAAAATTTTAAACTGCTGTCAGTGTAAAGGGCTTTCTTAAGGGGATGTCACACTAGAGCCACCAATAGTAAACAAAAACATTTAGTAAGTATCTCCCGTTTGCAAAAAAAGGAACTTTCAAGTTATTAGGACTTTGATCCTCGCTTAGAATACACGTAATTGAACGAGCGAGCGAAGTTCTCCGAGTCTACTTGAACAATGTTTGTATGTTTATGTATGTTTGTATGTATGAATGTTCGTTCGACGATAACTTGAGTTGGTCGGATCGTTATGAAATTTGGTAGGCGGGTAAATGTTTTTTTTTGTTCTTCGCTGATTTGTTATCAGTCCGTAGACTATAAGCAGATGTGCGGGCGTCTTAAGTTGAGCAGAGTTTGATCCTCCTTTGAGGATCTCTCTTCAGTTTGAGTAGTTTAAAAACTACTGAGGTCCATAGTGTCACGCCTTTTCAGACGTCTTAAATAAATGAAATTAAATGAAATTAAAATAATTTTTAAGTTCGAACATGAGCTAAATTGGTCGAGGGGTTGACGTGATATGGGGTTGTACAGTTTATATGCAAACCGCGTGTGCGCCTGGGTGAATGGCATTAGCAAAGTTACATATTTGTAACTGGGGTCGCGAGTTCAAAGATCGGGGCTAACCACTAGTCTATTTAATAAAATAAAAATAAAAAAGCTATTTTATTTTTCTAAAAATAAACTATTTTACCATACTTAAAACTTGTAGTTGAAACATGCAAAACACATGCTAAAAATAATCAAATATTATATCTCACATCTCACATAGCTATCAATTTATTTATTTATTTATTAATCAATTATTTATTTGCAAAGTTGAGTTGATAAAATAATCTAAAGTAGGTAAGTAACAATAATAATCATTGTGACAATGTAAAAAGGATGCGATTTAAAATTGTATTAGCGCACTGGTCTATTTAGCTTTACAAAATAATGTTGTTTGGTATAAGTGCTCAAACGTCTTTGACTGAACTTCAGAAGTCCAAACTCAAGGTTTGCCAACGGGCGATGGAGCGCAGGATACTAAGTGTAAAGAGGACCGACACATCTCAGGAACACTACCCCACTACCCTCCAAAACCAAAATTATTGACGTTGGAGCTGCGACCGCTAGGCTCAAATGGAACTGGGCTGGCCACGTCTGCCGCATGAGCCACGACAGGTGGGCAAAGATCGCCACCGACTGGGTCCCACATGACGGACAACGAAGGCGCAGATGACCTAAATAAGTTCTTGCCCAGATGGCCAGAGGTGATAGAGATGTGTTGAAGACAGGACCTCACCGTCTTTGCCCAGCTGTGGTACACAAACATCCTGGCTAACTTAAAAAAAAACAGTATACTACTTGTTTGCCCCGAACTATCAACTCGCGACCCCATATCTCAGCAGCCCCTCAAACGATTTGGCTTATGTTCAAAATTAAAAAAAATCTTTGCCTCATTTACCTGCCTACGACTATCCGACTAAATTTACTCAAGTTATCGTCAAACGAACATTCATACATACATACATACATACAAACGCCGGATTGTTCCAGTAGACTCGTAGAACTTCGCTCGCTTTCGTTCGCTCGTTAAGAGGGAACGCGGGTAACCTCAACTCCATACAAAAGGGGAGACCTGTTTCCTCCCTGGAATATTGTTTTAGAAAAAAATATGTTTATGCCATTCAATCTATATTTACCTCTGCCATTTTTTTTATTATTTTAATTATTTAAATAAATTTTATTAAAATAGTTAAATTAATAAAAAAAGGAAAAAAAAGGGACATGGCAGAGGTACATACATATAAATTGAATGACAAAGATATTTTTTCTAAAATTATCCAGGGAGAAAAAGGGGTCTACCGACTAAGACGAAGCCGATTACCATTGGCGAAAATCGATATGGGTGGCAGTAAATTTTTCAAAAATAGAATTTCGATTTTCGCCAATGATAATCGGCTTCGTCTTAGCCGGTAGACCCCCAGGTCTCCCTTTTTGTATTTTTTGTATGGAGCAGCCGGCTACCCGCGTTCCGTCTTAAAAAGTAATGTATCTAATATTATTAATACTTACGAAGTAGGGTGGGTGATCTGCCGGTGCTCGAAAGGGTTATACTCCTCATCCCTAGTCAGCTCGATCTGCGATGCCACTACGCTGCTGTCTGTCACGCTATCCTTGCTGGTACTGTAAAAAGTTATACAAATCTGCTAGGGGCACACAACGTCACGATAAAAGTTTTATCCCACTATCGGCTAGCGCCATCTTGCTTTATTTCACTGCGTAAAGCGAGATGCCGCTACCCGATAGTGGGATAAAACTTTTATCGTAACCTTGTGCTCCCTTAGCAGGTCTTTGCTCTATCTACAGGGTGTTAAAAGACCGCCAACAAAGCGGGAAACCACGTATTGTCCTCATCATAACGATCATTTTTGCTCAAGGAACTATGCCTGGGAAATCAACGGTTTCCGAGATAATAAGGTTCAAAGTCTGACTTTTCAAAACTTTTTTTTTGCATAAATGTATTCAGTATCTAGTTCTTAATATACCTTCTCAAGAAGTCATATCAAAATTATGAATATTTCTTACAAAAAACGACGTTAAAATTGCAACCCGCAATGTATTCTAAACATCGGCACTTCAAGCTTAAGTAACATAAACTTATACCTACGCTTGCGCAATATGACTTCTGTGTGTCACACGTCCATTGCGTGATAAAATATTTTTCAAAATTATAACCTAAAAAACCAAAATCATTTCCCAGCAATAATTTATCGAAAAAGTACTTTGTTTTGGTGTCTAGTATGCGTGGCTTTCGGGTCTGTTGGCGGTCTTTTAACACCCTGTATACTCTATTTTATACGTGTTACAAACCATCGTAACTCTTTTTACAGCATTTAACCTACTGGTCAACAGTGTAGCTACCACGAGTGCCTATTGTCACTGTCACTGAAAGTGATAAGTTGGATAAACAACCTTACTACTATATAGTATTAGGATACGTCATAACAGACGTCCGGCACAGCTTTTTCGCACTCGTGGTAGCTACACTGGATGTCAATTCTGTAAAAATAGTTGTTTTTTTTTAATTTTATAACCATAAAATGGAAAATTCATAACTTTTTTGTTGTTGGTATTATTTCAAATTTAATAATTTATGTATGTGTGTAGGTGCATTTTCATAGCTTTGAGTTGTTAAACATTGCAAAAGTCATTGAAAACGGTATACTCCCGCCACAGCGTTTGTTTATTTAATTCGTTTTTTTTTATTGTGATTGTGATCCCTATCACCGGATGCTATTACCCTGTAAAAAGAGAGGATATTTTGTAACACCTTGTATGATTAATAATTCAGCGTCCAGTGGCACCATAATAACATTATTTCTGTACTTTCATGATCTCTATGACATCAAAAATAAAAAGTACGAACTAAAATCGGTAACACATATAAAAAAATAAAACCATAATGGGTCGAATTGAGTAGGTACCTCCTCCTTTTTGAAGACGGTTAATTTAAAGATATCAGGTTAGAAATGAAGATTCATTCGAATATGATACTAGCAGCGCCGCTGCTGTAGTAAAAAAACTAGATCGATGCCCTGCACTGTGAATCGAATTATATTTTGCTATAAAAATAATTTTAACACGTTTGTGATAAGACTTAAATTTGATTGACAATCAAGCCGCAAACAATTAAAATGCATAAGTGCAAAAAAAAAACTAGATCGATGCCCTGCACTGTGAATCGAATTATATTTTGCTATAAAAATAATTTTAAGACGTTTGTGATAAGACTTAAATTTGATTGACAATCAAGCCGCAAACAATTAAAATGCATAAGTGCATTATTGCGTGTCGAATAGATTTCTAGGAATGTTTCGTTTATTCGTATTTGGCGGTTTTTCTTTTTGATATCTTATTACTGGACTGTACGATAATATGTTAATTAAGTTAATTAATAAACAGTTCATTTAAAAACTGTAAGAGCGCATCGCCAACCAACTGTAGTTTAGAGTTTGGCGTATTTTAACAGTTTTTTTTCTATAATATTTTTTCGCTTAAACCGTCATATTTTTGTTTTCATCTAGGGCGAAAGGTGAAAATGTGTTCACTGTTCATTACTTTTCTGTTATTACAAGTTCTTTTAGGGTGGTATTAATAGTCGTCTGAGTTCACCTACTTGAGATCGATCTCAAGGAGGTAAATGTCAAGCCTTGGGTAATGTCAAACTTGAGTAGCTGTTTGCTTATTAATAGACACGATCTTGAGATTGACATTGACATTAGCCGACTTGCTTGAGTGAGTCGACTTACTTGAGTCGACGCCATATTAATAGAGCCGACTTGAGCTCGGAATTGAGTGAGTCATTCATCTTTTGACAGTCCGTGACGTCTCAATTTCAATACAACGTGGTTTAGAGTACTAGGCATGCATAAAATGTTAAGAAGCTGTAAGATCACTTACTTGAGACCGGAGTCGCTGGCATATTAATAGACACATCTTACGTGAGTTCACCTACTTGAGACCAGACTTGCGACTGTCATTTCCAAGTGCAGGCGATAGCCGACTCAAGTTCGTGTTTTTCATTACCCGACTACGCAAAGCAAGAAGGGGAGTTATTTTCTTTGATAATTAATATACAAAAATGATGTTTAGTCAGCGCGCATCCAAAGCGAACCTACCGCAAGAAGTTGCAGCTTAACAATATACTTAGGACCATCGTCGACATCGGAAGTTACGTGGAAAGGGACCTTGTGGTGTGAAATCATTTGTCGTCGTCATTCGACCGGCACCTCTACCACATCGCTATGACTAGCCAGAAAAGTGTTTCTACCAGCCCGAGTTCTTCGAGCTGCAAAACTCCAGCAGTTCAGAGCCCCACAGTCATATTACCAAGAAAGAACTCCGAGGAGCTGAGGTTTAAAAAAATAAGCTGGTACTAAGTTTGAGTTTAGTTTGGTATACTTTATACTTTATACTTTATTGCACACATGAAAAAAAATATAACATAAATTACATAAAAGAAAGTGGTAGTGTACACGGCGAACTTATTTCAGTAGAAATCTCTTCCAGTCAACCCTTGGTGTGGTGAAATGGCATAAGATAGTAGGAGGAAAACATCGTGAGGAAACCGGAGCGTCTGAGGTATATAGCCTCAGACGCTCCGGTTTCCTCACGATGTTTTCCTTCACAGTCAGGGAGTGGTATGTATGCGACTTTGAAATAAATTAATGTCATGGGTAGGGTACATGCCCTCATCGGGACTCGAACCAGGATCCCTCGATTCCGAGTCCATTGTTCTACCCATTATGCCACCACCGCGTCACCATCTAAAACTCAAATATCTACTACCTATAAAGGCATGGTAGAATCAGAAGCTACGAGCTTGTACTTGGCCAAATACAGAAGTGTTGTCAGGCTATTTGCAGGCTCCCATAATCTTGTAAGAAACTACACCACACACTAATAAAAAGGCAGAAAGTATATTTCAACTCTTTCCTTACTGAAAATCCGGGCAAAATGCGTTTCACGAAAGAGTTCCCTTGACGAAACTCTTATTACGATGTAATAGGGACTATTTTTGTACAATCCAAGGGAATTATTTCGTGAAACGCACGTACACACGACAACACGTCGACCTTTACACGCTAGTACTCTACTCGGTTACGTTACGGGCGACTTTACAACAAAAGTGTACACTTTGACGTGCTGTCGTGTGTACAATAGAATTTGAGTGCTGTAACGTGAATGACGTCATGTCAATGGTCTGAAGGTATTAGGCGTGCATAAACATCCGGAATCTCTTATATGGCGATTGGTGACAGAAAGTTTCATGTAGTATGATACATATCATGTAGATGGCAGCACAACATACAATTCAAACCTCTTTACTCGTACCTAGTTTTTTTAAGACAATTTGCCGGCTTCAAAGCCCAGTTGGACCATAGAGGTTACTAGGCATGCATAAAATATAAAGCGGATATAGTAGGGAAAACTTGAGGGTGTGGTATCATTCATACGAGTAGTAGGTATTCAGTAAATTGATACTTGAAGATAAATCTGAATAGGGAAGACCTTCATTAATTTTACATAATTATCTTTTTTTTTTCTAATTGGAAAATAAACAAGCCTGCGAGAGTTGTAACATATTTATTAATACAATATTGTTTCCTAATCATCATCTAAAATTTCTACACCTGACATGAATTTGCGCTGAGTCGAGTATTCTTCCCCTTATTTTATGTGTTCATTCTCCACACATTATTTCAGGTTTCGGGACCAAAGCTGGTGTTCTAAAATGCCTTGGTTTTTATCCCTCTTATCATAACGCCCTAACTTCGTCGATTATGCGTCGGACAGTAGGTACTTTCTGATTTTCCTGTAATCAAAATAAAACATTAATGTAGTAGAATGATGTGCGCAACGATCAAACGTTAGGTTTGCAGTCGCTCTATAATTTATTATAAATTTGCTTGGCAAATTACTACTTTCTCTACGTAAACATAACCTCTAAAGTTATATTAAATGCGCAAAAAACGTTGATGATGGGGTATTTTAAAGACCTAACTGACGATATCTGTAACTTGTATCGTGAACTAGACGATATCTATAACTTGTATCGTGAACTATGTATATTTTATACAATTATAGTGAATAAATACCTGTCTTGTCAGCAACTCATTTGTAGAGGTCATCCAACTGGGTCCGCTAGGTACTGAAGCTCGAAAAACGGAAGCTCGAATAACGGAAGCTCGAATGAACTGAAGCTCTCTGTTGGAAGTTTCCGGCATGATATTTTTCGGCCAAAATATTGAAAATAACCTCTCTGGCGCCACTTATTATCCATAACCGACTAAAACGTTCAATATACTGAAAATCACAAGAATTTACGAGACATTTTTATAATAATTATTTTCGTAGTTTGACTGATGTTTGACAGTAGAAAAAGTTTTTTCTTTTATTCGACAGTTCTGAAAACCGTGAAAAAAGTTGTTCACCTTACGAACCTCTTTGAAGGTCAAACTGAGGTTGTGGCTAGCCTCTTTCTAATGTATGGTAGCCTAGTACATTCTTTACTCAAGCGTTGAAATTGTTCATTCTTGACTCAAGTCGAGGACTTGAGATCGGTCTCAAGTAAGCGCTGCTTTATTAATATGCTGAGTTACTCACTCAAGATCAAGCTCTCTGTTGCCAAAGTAACGAATAACAATGCTGAATAAAAATGGCTGAAGCGAGTCAGATCTGATCCTTTTTGTCTAGACCAGGGTGCCGCTACAAAATTGTGTCGTCATATTGAACGAGCGATCGAAGTATGTTTGTATGTTTGTATGTATGAATGATTGTGTCGTCATAAAAATATAAAGGCGGCTTAATGGAATTAAAAGAATTTTAAAATTCTAATATCCAAATCCAAATCGGACGAAGAGTGGATATGGGGTTAGCAAAAAGTTAGTCATCCTGAGTTCACAGTTCGGGGTGAACCACTAGTTATTATAATCGAGTATCTATTTCGAGTAGAGTTCGTGTTATATCTTGTAACATCACTTTTATGTTTGTGGAATCCTGGACTATTATAGAAATGACAAGTTGCCAACTGAATAACACCGGACCATGGACAATTTTATAGACCAAAAGGAGGCCAAACTCAGGTTGTGCCTTTTCAAATAGTCTCTTTATAATGTATGGGCGCCTAGTACTTTTGAGTTGGGTTTAAGCTTTTTGACCACATTTTGAACCTTAAATGGTATCATTCGTTCAAATAGTTCATTCTTTACTCAAATCGAGGACTCAAGTTCGCGCCTAAGATAGGTTTATTAATAAGCCAATGTCTCAAGTCGGTGATTTTTGTTTTCTGAGTTCACCTACTTGAGACCGATCTCAAGTAGGTGATCTCAGAGGACTATTAATACCAGCCTAAGTAACGAAATGGCCAAGCTACATATTTTGACTAAGTTATATCGTAGAGTTTGCGAAGTTAGGGCTTGTAGAATTAGGGCGTGTAGAGTTTAAAGCTTGGCTCTACATGCGATCTGATAGCTTTTTGACAGTGCGAGGTGTATGGTCTCGTCTTGGCAACATTTTTTACATGAAAATGTTTTTGGTGGGATTGCTACTAGTCTTCTCTATTATCTATCAGCCAACTTGGGAGTTGGCTGATAGAGAAGATTATCGTACAAGGCTGGGGCCTTGTACGATAAAATTGATCAAAAAGGTCACAAGCTCTCCAGCTATAAAGCTTTGCTCCTGTTATTAACCCTTTTTGGAATTATTTTTACATTCAAAATTATTGTTATTACGTATGTCTTTTTGTATTTTGGTTCTGTTAGTTCGCCTCCAAGTGTCCATATTAATATACCATCTTTCCCGAAAAACCCAGTTTTTCAGTTGTAATCCTGCACAGCTCCCTTCAACTCTTTTGGCCTTCATGAAGCGATACAGACCTCAATGGAGCTTCGATAAGCTGTAAACAAAGTTCTAGCTAGGGTACCTAGTTACAATAATCATTTTATGCCATTTGCCCCTTTCTATGTAATATAAATATATTCAAAGGAATACCTACCGATAGCTGTGAATAACCCTCGCGGGTAACTAAGTTCCAAAGTTTTCGTTTGTTTGGGTAAAATGTATATCGCTCCAATCAATTCTGATTTGCGTTGATTGTGAGCTTCAAACAATATTTGGAACTTTTCGAATAGAGGTTTTGCTATCCATTTCAAAGTTACATTAATTGTAGATGTAAATTAAATGTAAACAATAAATTTTATTGTGCTGGTGAATTTGTAGTAGAAAAGGAATAGAATGTGAGAAAACCCGCGAATCAGCTCGCTCTCTACTTACTTATTGACTTAGCTGATCGGATGATATAGGTCTGCACAGTAGGTATCTGTTTCAGTCAACCTGCTGTCTTAGATAATTTTTGAACGTCGAGCGAAGCGAGCGAAGTTCTCCGAGTCTACTGGGACAATCCGGCGTTTGTATGTTTGTATGTATTTTTGTATGTATGCATGTATGAATGTTCGTTCGACGATAACTTAAGTAATTTTAGTCGGATCGTCATGTGGTAGGCAGGTAAATGAGGAAAAATAATTTTTAATTTCGAACATGAGCCAAATCGGTCGAAGGGTTGCTGAGATATGGGGTCGCAAGTTCATAGTTCGGGCCGAACCACTATTCATTATTACACAAGTGCAACAGCGTGGTAATGTTTACACTTAAACTTTCGTAAGCACTGCACATTTTGTATTTCGTAAACGGTTAAACTGAGGTGAGACTGGCCACGGCGTCGCGAGGGCCGTCTCAGCTCCATGATTAAGGTCTCCGAATGAGAACCGAAACTAGTCGGCTACACCGACATAATACAAGTAAGTTTCACCGTTTACGAAATACAAAACGTGGTAATGTTTGTCAAAACACGTGACAAGCGACAGTGTTACCGCAACGCGGCAAAATGGACAAGTCACAGACGCACATGGCATGGAGAATTGGCCAGTCATCAATTTATTTTATGGGTGAGAGAGAATGATGAAACTTTTGTATGCAATTTCAATAGATGAATAGACCATCAATTCAAGGAACCTAAAACAATAGCCAACTTGACTGATTGACCATTGGAACACCTACCAGCCGTAACTATTACAGAGGAACATAATACACTAGTGGTTCGCCCCGAACTGTGAACTCGCGACCCTATATAAACTTAACAACCCCACATCTCGGCAACCTTTCGACCGATTTGGCTCATGTTTGAACTTGAAAATTCTTTTAATTTAATTAACACGCCTACCACCAATTTCACTCTGCGTGATCCGTTGAGACATCCATCTGATCCCGGGATCGGTGGATACAACTCCCAAAGACCAAATTTACTCAAGTTATCGTCGAACGAACATTCATACATACATACATATACATACATACAAACATACAAACGCCGGATTGTTCCAGTAGACTCGAAGAACTTCACGCTCTTCGCTCGCTCGTCCAAATTTTTATAGATTAATAGAGATAGAAAATATGCTTTCCTAAGTCTATTTTTATGGGAATGATACGAAAAAGTTAGTTTTCATTAAACGATTCTACGTGCATACATTATTTATTGCTACTTATTCTAAGTATCTTGTATCTGACTTAGATCAGAACATGGGAGCTGCATAAGCCATCTAAAACATGCATTTGAAAAAACGTTTACTTTACAACAATAGTGTGTTTTGAATGTCCTTTTATCTCTCAAAACACATACAGTTTATCTTAATATTTTATCCGTGTTTACGAAAGCGTATATATGTCAGCGAGTTGAACCATTAATAGTCAAGGCAAAATGTTTCGTACCCTTAACTGGGTGAAGATTTACTATGAACTAAAGAAAGGCGTTTGCATCTAAGTAATGAGATGATTAAATTTTGTGCATCGTCCTGTGGCACCTTCACTCGCACTTTGTTTACGGGCGTGAGTTCGGGCTTTAACAATAACTTATACCTACAAGCAGTTTTCACAAAAAATAAGCCTCCGCGAGAGATAGTTAAAAGTCTAGCCCATACAGCGAGGAAATATTGCCAGATTTCTGAGCTTCCTACCGGAGGAACGACCTAGGGCAGTTTATAAGTAAAAGGAAGCCATCCCGGTTGTTGTTAGGTACCTACCTCATACGATTAACTAACTACTAGTAAAATAAACGACATGTTTAGTTAAGATAAATAATAATAGATAACGAGGATGTCATGTCATACATTAATTTACTTATAAGTATTATACGACAGCCTAGAGTCTCTGCTTCGAATCTATTCTAGTTACTTAATGAACATAGATGTAAATAAAACAGGTTTCAAAGACTCACGTGTTCTTTTCCGGGTCCATTTTGTTTCTCTCCAACAAACCAGATCACACATTACCACAAAGCAGTTATATTAGAAGCACGTGTACGTGTATAATTCGTTTTAGCTCTCCACTATGGAGTTGAAATCACAGCACCACTGTCATAATCTGAGGAGAATCAACTTATGAAGTGTTTTTTTGCGGCAACGAAACCTGATGCATCGCTAGTGTGACCACGCTGCGAGGTATTGACGTTATTTTATGTTACTAACATGAAAATGACGTCAATACCTCGTCATTTTCCTGTTAGTAACATAAAATAACATAGATTAAGCGATCGCTAATAATTTATAATATGTGACGTGAATTACTGGAATTAGAGGCCTAAATTCTCAGAAGCCACGAGTCAAACTTTGAATAATGTAATACATATCTATGGATTATTGCTAATCAACTGTACCTACTGTAAGTGCTTCTGAAAATGTTATTTTGAGTCTGTACCTATCTATAGTACTTACTCAAAGGATGGGGAATAGGTGTAAAATCCATAATATGATAATAATATTCTTTATGTAGGACCTAGTCGCCGATCGAAATGACACGTGTAGTTTCTGTTATCTACCTTGACATGGTGTTTTTTTTAAAGTTTTATTTTATGTTTCCTCGAAAAACATGATATTAGGTACATTCAGTATTTTTTTTATAATTTTAATTACCTACACAATAATATGATTATCTTCCTATTAGGGTGTTTTTTTTCTGATCCATTTACCTTATCTATTCCTTTAAATCGTAAGTAAATATCCAGCGGAAACAGAACTTATCCGTAACGTGGTAACTAATTTCCTTTTAAATGTCTAGTCTATAGCTTGTTTAGGGGGTTTACCGGCTAAGACGAAGCCGATTACCATTGACGAAAATCGAAGTTCGATTTTTTTTTAATGGACTGCCACCCAGTTTATTTTACTGCCACCCAGTTCATTTTTCATAAATCGAACTTCGATTTTCGCCAATGGTAATCGGCTTCATCTTAGCCGGTAGACCCCCTGGTAGTTATTTATCCCGTTAACTTGTGTTTGTATTTTGTATTTTTTTTATTATTTTGTAAAAGATAAGTTGGTAGATACAACCTTTTTTAGGTGGAAAACTTTTTTTTCACTGGCCATAGTTCTTCAAACATCATAACTGAACATTTCTATTGATTTAAGTCATCATTAAATACTAGCTATCGTATTTGATCTGATAAGATAGACATTTGTGTCAAACGAACGTTTGTGCACCGTGATATTACTATGAACAGTACATTATTGAGAGGATTGTGTCGTGTAGCTCTTCCTATATAATTTTGTTGAACATTAAAAATTCCTAGATTTTAATCTGCAAAACGATTAACGCCAAAAGGTTTATAGAGGTATAGTTTATCTACTCACGCTACGCAAAGCTTTTCCCCTTGCAATGCAAATTTAAACTTTTTTTTTACTCAACTTATCGTCGAACGAATACATACATACAAACATACAAACGCCGGATTGTTCAAGTAGACTCGGAGAACTTCACTCGCTTCGCGTGAAACTTGAAAAATCTGCTCTCTACACACGCATGAACTTCGCTTCCATTAAAAAAAATCTGTTATCATAGGTAATTGTTCTAAAAAACTTTCATTACTTTTGTCCACCATAAAAATAAAAAAAACATGTAAATGCAGTAATTAATTTTGTAAGTAGATGGTTCAAATCGACAATCAAATAATTTCAATATTCTTTACGGCGGAAGGAAATTTAATTAATTATAATTATTAATTTTTGTTCATTAGGTATAACCGGCATTACCACTGTTCTCTGATTAAACTGATGAATGACAATGTTATTTTTTCTCTGCAATAATGTACATTGGACTATTAAATGACAGTAAATCAAATAAATTGGTTAAATATTTCTTTAGTTTAAAATACATGACAGTCATGTAAGTATTTAATATACTTGTTGTTTTTTTATAGCACTAACCCGTGCTAGGGAATAATTTAAACATTTTGATGACTTGAAAAAATTCACTCGGGACAGGACTTGAACCCACAACCGACAGTTACTTGACTCGGTAGCTTAATTGGTAGAGCGCCTACAAGTTGTACGAGGGTTCAAGTCCTGTCCCGAGTGAATTTTTTTAAATTATTATATATGTTAAAAATATTCCCTAGCACGGGTTAGTGCTTTAGAAAAAAATTAAAAGTTGTATTTAATATTTCCCAAGTGATTACAAAAGGTGGTTACTGTGAGCTCAATCTTATAAACGCGTATAGTCAGATTAAAAAGTCGACAGGTTGACCAAACCCCTAAAATTGCGGACATTTAATTTGACCGCTATCAGTGATGTTTTACTGTCATACTTTGTTTATTTAAATGTATTAATTTAAGTTTTTTTTTAGGTTTACATTTATGGGATTTGATGCAGTTCACATCTACACATCGCACCTATGTACTCGTATTTAATCTATGCTCTCTTTTTGTTGTTTTTTTTTGCATTGAAACTGATACCAACAGTTGCATCATTTTGGTTTTCTTCAAACATGCAGTGGTCCTTTTCGCTCAGTATTTGAGGGGGAGAACATTCGCGCGATTGTGCTGTGGGTGCTGTAGCGAATTTTTAACGTTATAAATAAGTAATATTATATTATAATACTACTGTGGCACTTACTAAACACACAAAAACTGGCAAAGTGCGAGTAGAGCTCGCGCACTGAGAGTTCCGTACCGCCATACAATTAAAAAAACTGGTTATACGGACCCTCGGCGCGTGAGTCCGAGTCGCGCTTGACCGTTTTTTATATTTTTTTGTTATACTATGGAGTAAGCCCTAAAATCATACTATGTTTGATGCTTGTATGCCTTACCGTTTTTTCTATAGAGCAAATAGTATACAACAACGTTTTTTGTATGGAGACCCCTCTTATTTTTTTATATGTTTTTATTTTTATTATTTCTTGGGTAATCCCCTATAATAAAACATAATCTCTGAAATTTTCAACTGGCTACCTAGTACGGTTCCAAAGATACAGCCCTTTGAATGAGTGTTACGGTGTATGTGTCGGGTGCCAGCTGTTTAGTGACGTCACAGCAGCTGACGACCGCGCGCCCGTCGCACAGCTAGTTTAAAATTAAATATCTCGAGAACTATAAGACGTATCAAAATTCATTTTTCACCCAATGTTTCCATTTTTAATAGAGTGTATGGTAAGGTAAAAATCAAAAGTTTATGGTATTCTTCATTGGAGATGAAATGGCAGCGTTTTTTAACCTATAGAGCTTTTGCTATTTACCAACATAACATTATTCTATACTAGCTTTTGCCCACGACTTCGTCCGCGTGGACAAAGAAAAATGATAATTATGCTTTACTTTGCTCCTTAGTGTAAAAGCGTGATAATATGTAGCATATTTTTCTGATGTCTAAGCTATCTCTATTCCAAATATCATCCAAATCAGTTTAGATAGATAGATAGATAGAATATATAGATAGTTTAGCCGTTTCAGCATGAAAGAGTAACGGCGGCGATCTGGCCCAAATGTTTTATTTAAATTAAATAAGATTAATTAGTATAGTTTTCTTTTTATTTCTTATTAGTTTAGTTACCTATGTACATATTATAATTTTTGTTTCGTTGAACCATAAGAAATGTTGCGAACATTCATCCATCCATCCATCCACACTTACAAACTTTCGCAAATATAATATAAATAGGAGTAGGATAGGATAGTAGGATAAAGATCGCACTTTTCCTCTACCTTGAAAAGGAGTGTTCATCGTTTACAAAACAGCACTTAAGTCGAGTTATGTTGTTAACTGTACGACGGGTTTTTTTTTCTTTCTGCATCTCTGCACATTCTATTTCTTGTTAATGGTAGTCTTCGTCTCTAGGCTAGACTTGTTTTTAATGTAGCTAGGTCAGGTATGATATCTTTTAAACTTTCTTAGGGCAGGTTGTTAAAGGAGATCATTTTCGCTCCATACATTTTGGGACCGATTCGCAAAGTTTTAGCTAATTCGCCATCGAAATTTCCATTGTAATTGAGGGTCTGTTGAGTAATCAAAAAGCAATTTTAATTTCCTATAACATTTTGTAGGATTTTATTTTATTTACATTTTACACCAAATCTTAAAAATTACTGACTTTTTAATGCACTTATATATTTACAACGTTACCTTAATAATAACTTTGGATAATATTATAAACTAGTTGTGCCCGCGACTTCGTATGCGTTTAACATATTTGACATAAATTCGACTGTGGAGGAAAACTCAAGTTTTTTTTAACCCCCGACCAAAAAGAGGGGTGTTATAAGTTTGACAGGTTTGTGATTGTGTCTGTATAGGTATGTGTTTATGAGGGTGTGTCTGTCTGTGGCACCGTAGCTCTTAAATGGGTGAACGATTTGGAATATTTAGGTTTTTTTTTAAATTTGAAAGCAGGTTTTCTAGCGAATGTTCTTAGTTATGTTTTGTCAAAATTGGTTTAGTTATTTATTAAATACTAGCTTTTGCCCGCGACTTCGTCCGCGTGGACTACAGAAAAAGGATAATATGCTTTACTTTGCTCCTAAGTGTAAAAGCGTGATAATATGTAGCCTATGTGTTATTCTGATGTCTAAGCTATTTTATTTACAAATTTCATCCAAATCCGTTCAGCCGTTTCAGCGTGAAAGAATAACAAACATCCATCCATCCATACTTAAAAACTTTCGCGAATATAATATCCCACCAAAAACATTCTGTAAAAAACTAGCCAGGTCTCGATGGAGCTGCTTGTTTATCTCTAAAAAGTAATGAAATCTAGACAAAGTCGTGCCAAGTCTAAGGTTCCTTACTGCGATTTCTTTAGTATTATAGATAATGTTGTGTGACTTGGCCGTTGAAGGGTACACAAGCGGTTCTGGCGTCAGATTGGTGCAATGGTGTCATGGAGCACCTGGTTTTGTACCCTTGTATACCCTTCAACGGCCAAGTCACACAACATTAACTATAATACTAAAGAAATCGCAGTAAGGAACCTTAGACTTGGCAAGACTTTGTCTAGATTTCATTACTTTTTAGAGATAAACAAGCAGCTCCATCGAGACCTGGCTAGTTTTTTACAGAATGTTTTTGGTGGGATTTCACTTCTTTTTGTAGAAACGTGGGCATATTGATTTATTTCATTAGATTTTCTTATTGGAAACAGTTTTTTAATTTGTGTAATGTTCGAGTAGAATAAAGTTAATCGTTCGACTATTTCTTCTTGTTAAATTGTAAGTATAAGTATAAAAGCCAGTCTAGTCTTATCCAGAGATTTCCTTTAATTTTATTTATATGCGTATTAAAAGCAGAAGGGGAGGCATTTGCCCAGCAGTAGGACGCTATAGGCTAGATTAAATTAGAAGATGTGTCCCACTACGCTGGATTTCTGCAATGACAGTCGATATTTTTATGTACCAATAGTAGAAGGGGGCATTACCATAATCTCTTATACAGCTGAGAACAGCTGAGGGTTCTTCATCAGATACTTCAGACCTTCGATTTTTGACATCAAATGAAGCGGCCCACCAAGTTGAATATTTTTTGTAAGGGCGGTATAAGTCGATCTTTAATAGTTTGGTTGGGCTCTTGTGTTTTCTAATCAGGGTCACCAGGTACTCCAGATCTTCGATTATCCTATTTTTTTATAGTTTTCCCTTTATGTGGCCATTAAACCCTAACTCTGTACCAAATTTCAGCTCTCTGAGTTTATGGGAAGTACTAGTTCTATTAGGGCTCTTGTGTTTTCTAATCAGGGTCACCAGGTACTCCAGATCTTCGATTATCCTAGTTTTTATAGTTTTCCCTTTATGTGGCCATTAAACCCTAATTCTTTACCAAATTTCAGCTTTCTAAGTTTATGGGAAGTACTAGTTCTATTAGGGCTCTTGTGTTTTCTAATCAGGTTCACCAGGTACTCCAGATCTTCGATTATCCTAGTTTTTATAGTTTTCCCTTTATGTGGCCATTAAACCCTAACTCTGTACCAAATTTCAGCTCTCTGAGTTTATGGGAAGTACTAGTTCTATTATGATGATCATGAGTGAGTGAGTGAGTGAGTGTGTGTCATAAATGCGAAACTTTGCTTTCGCTTAACTTCGGAACTAAATGACCTACAGACTTGAAATTTTGGATTTTAAGTATGTGATTATAGCTTACTAGATGACGAAAACTTCTGCGTTCTGGTCTTATCCAGAGGTTCTCAAATAGGGGCCTGAAAATGCGGCGAAATGGTTCCAGTAAAGGATGGTACGGCAGTGTTTGCTTCGCGCTCGACCTGGCGGGGGCACTGCCGTGCCCCCAGATTATAGCTTTTGCCCGCGACTTTGTCCGCGCTGACTAAGATAAAAAGTTGTAGCTCTATTTTCCTCGCGCCATCGACGTCAGTCAGGGGAAAAGATAGCAGTTTATAGTTTATAGCTTGTGGCCGCGACTTCATTTACGTGGATAAAAGAAAAAGGATATTAGCAATGGTACCTAGCATATTTTTGACTACCTAGTATGAACCCCACCCTACACCCAGCGCTATCAAAGCGTTGGCCCAAGACTTTGTTTCCATGGACCACGAGTTGTTATCTGCTTCTTTCAACCTCAACTGAGTAAAGATGCAGATACCTACTGTTATCGGCGACTAACTGATTGAACGTGGGTTACCTGCATTTCAAGACACACTTGAAGATTATCTTCTCTTTTTAGCCTTATCCCATAATTTAGAGTCCGCTAATCTGCTGCTGCTTACTGCAAACTTTCAGGCTGAGTTCTCTCTCTGTTCAGTTGGTCTCACTCCAAGTCTTATAAGTATGATTATGCAAAAACTACGTGCCTCTGTGGCCTTTGTGGACATTGCCTCTCCCGATGTTAGAGAGCCCTAATGGGTAGTTTGAAAACCAAGTACATACATCTCGTTAGCTTGCGCAGTTGGGTGAATGAATAATCAGCATTCGCTGCAGTACGTTACAGGTCTCAACATCTGTCTGGAATTCTATAAAACTGTAAAAGATCTCCAACAGAGCTAGTTAGCGTTACCTACTTGTATTATAGGCACGAAGAGAAAACTATTTGAAACTCCGTATGTTTTTTTAATTTTTTATTTTGCATCATATTATATCAAAGAGACCGATCATAATAATTGGGTTCTGACACCAGAAAATATGTGATAATATCAGGAGATACTTAAAATATTCTGTCTATCACATTGAGTAGTTTTTTTTTTCTATGAGCGGCCCTTCTGAAACACCAAACGCGTATTCTTAGCGTCTACGATACCATAGTCTGAAACAACGGTTTTAAATCGTCGGTCTTATTCTTCTTTCGTGTTGAAACCATCACACTTTGCTGTCCCAGAAACTCGTTAACTTGATCGCGCTGAGGTCGCCTCTAGAGAGATCCTATCAGCTGCACTGTGGAGCATCAGGACAGGTATGATCAGGTCAGTCAGTACAGTTAAGATTGGCACGAAACATCGGCACCTGCCTCTTCTGGATGTATTCCTGACATATCTTTCATGACGGCAACACCACCACGCAGGCGGTTCGGGGATTTTCACATGCCAGAATGAATATATAGGCGTCAATGAAATTATGTAAAAGTTCACCTGTCCAGTCCTTCTAGGTACTCAATAAGTACTTAATGGAAATGAAACGGTCATGGTGCTCATGTTACACCATAAATGATTGATGTTATGCGCCTATGGTCGCTCAAGACTCTACAATGTTTTGCACATTTGCACAGTACAGCTACACACAGCGGATTTTTTTGGTCAGAACATCGTATCTTAACTTTCCTTCGAGGTCTTTATTCCATTCAGTCGTTCCCTCAATGCTGAGGATCGTGACCATCATTGAGGGTGGCAGAGAGAAGAGTTCTTCATTGCGCTCTATGACTCGCGATGTGGATCAGTTCATGCAGGTGTTTTTGTGTGGCTTTGGTCATAATATCCGTCCATCTTCGAGATCTGGTGCATCCTATTCTTCCCTGAATAACCAACAATCAGCAATTGGCTCAACGGACGTCCCATCTCGTCTGGCCAAAAGATCTCAGGATGCAACCGCAACTTTGTAAAGAGCTTTGATAAAACTGCTGGATGCAGAGTTTTTTAAGTAAGGATTTATTGGCTCTTTCAGATTGTAAGTAGCTATCACTGAACTTATGTTTTTTGCCTGTTTTGAGTAATTAAACTTGTAGATTTTTCCTTTATTGCTTTGTTGATATACCATTTTTGTGACAGTGACGGATGACAGCGATAATTAAAAACAACTTCTTCACGGTTGTTCATCGTTTGAGTTTTGCGGCACATTTGGGCCTGTTTGGTGCAATAAAATTCACCGTTGTTCAGTTTTCGATGGATTTACGAAAGTAAATAGCTCAACGCTACGTGATGACAGAGGGTCTTTGGTAAATGGTTGTGTCGTTCACTTTTATACAAATAGCCACTATATGATAATCTTTGTGTGTTTATTTTGCTCCTAAGCACCAAAGCGTGATAATATGTAGCCTATATGTTATTCTGATGTCTCAGCTATCTACATTCCAAATTTCATCCAAATCCGTCCAGCGGATTCAGCGTTATAAAGTAACAAACACACTCACTCACTCACTCACTCACAAACTTTCGCATTTATAATATAAGTAGGATGCTTATTTGAAGCTAAAATGTCGGGGGTATTTTAATTTAATAGTTCTTAACTTGCTTGTTCAGTATCACTCTTACTGTCTTACTTATTCTCATGCTAAGCCAGCAAGCAAAGCATACGGCTAATAATTCTATCTATCCCGCTTAACGGTAAACAATAGTTATTTGTTATGCAAGAATGCAAAATTATTGTTTGCGGCGAGTGCTTGTATTGAATACCGAGCGGTGTTAAAAGATCGCCAACAAAGTGGGAGACCACATGTTTATAGTCCTCATCATAACGAACATTTTTGCCCAATGAACTATGCCTAGTAAATCAACGGTTTCCGAGATAATGAGGTTCCAAGTCACACATTTTTTTTTCGTTTTTTTTAAATGTGTTCAGTATCACGTTATTAACATATCTTTTCAAGAAGCTATATCAAAATAATGAATATTTCTTACAAAAAACGAAGTTAAAATTGCAACCCGCAATGTATTTAGAACATCGGATAGCCTAGATTGTGCCCAGAACCAGGACTTATCACGGTCCTAAATTTGACTGAAAACTATTCAGTGGTATTCGCGTGATGAGGTAACACACAGACAGACAGACAGACAGACAGACATACAGACAGACAGACAGACAGACAGACAGACAGACATAGACCGATTTTTTTTGCATTTTTGTATTCAGTATAGTTTACTTAGTAAACCCTGCTAGTTTTTTTCTAAAAATATTCAATGAAAAGAATTGACTTCGCTAGAGTTTTATTATAAGTATAGAATAGATTAGATACACTTTTGCTAACTTAATATTAAAACATACCTTGCAGCCGGAGATAAAAAAGGTACTTAGTTAAACGTGTGTGTATTTTATTGTGTTTATGAATACACGAATTTCACCAAATAGGTACCTTATTGTTAAATAAGGACTAACGTAGAATGAATGAAATTCCATCACATTGAATGTTACGGACTAAGGTATTATATTCTAAAAAAAAAATATTTTGATGTTGACTCAAACAAATTCCGGCATTGCTTCACTGTCTAATTGCATTTTTGCATTAATAGTTCAGTTTTCAGATGCAGATAGATTTCAAAACAATAGTTTTGACAGAGCCCACAGAAGAAAATGAAAACCTTAGTGATATCTTTTTGCAAAAGAAAACGAAAAAAACAATGTGCACAGTAAAACTTTAAGAGTTATCCAACCGGCTATCTTATCAATATATTTGAGTTATACAACCGGTTATCTTATCAATACATTTGCAAAGTGACACACTTCAGATCTATTGTGCTATTTTCACTGTTTCATAAAGCTTCAATTGCTTCATTATTACAATTTTAGTTGGTTAAACCTTTAAATGTGTATTATTTACGAACAGTTGTTATGATTATTATATTAAAACATTTCCGTAAAAATCCGTAGACAAAAATTACGCTTATAACTATTTGGACAAAACCCCGAATTCTCACTTTTTAAATTAGGTAATCCTAACACTTCTTATTCATTTACCTTTTGTTTTAAATCAAATTCTTACATAACGTTCAGTAATGTAATGTAACATCAACATTCAATGGGGACCATATACTTGTAGATTAGTCACCCATGTAAAGGATTCGTGGCAACCGTAAATAGTTTCATAAAATTGATAAAAACATGACAATAATAACATTAATACATAGTTCAATGACATAAATAGACGATTAAGTTAATTGGTAAAATCAACTTAAGTTTGTGTATTGAAATAAAATAATTGATTTAAATTACATGATTTATAATAAATTCATTTTTTCCTTGATAAAATCGCACATAACATAGCTAATGAATCCATTGTTATCCTCTGTCTATCCACAATTTTTACACAATTAACACAAAAATCAGCTTATCGGTATTGGGATGAAAATAATATTGTTATTAAAATAAAATTGTTATTAAAAATAGATTGCATTCAATTAATTAGTTAAGAATCACTTGTTTTTTTTTTACGAGATCATTGGGTGGTTAGTAGGGTGGAGCGATTTTTTTGTTTTTACATTTTCGATACGGCGGAGTGCGGAAACGGTGCTCCGTACTGATACGTTCAGAATATTTCAGGACAGCAAACACGAATTTTGACCGCATGGCCTTTGAAAATTTCAAAATCCTGATGAAGTAAGTAAGTTCGCCGTGTATACTACCACTTTCTTTTATGTAATTTATGTTATAATTTGTTTTCATGTGTGCAATAAAGTATAAAGTAAAGTAAAGAAAAGTGGTTTTTGGTAAATATAATAAAAAAAGGTACAAAAAATTGAGGAAATTGAATAATTGCACGGACATTGATGCGACGCAAACAACCCCCGCAAACAACCTCTCGCCTCTGACCCCCAGGACTCCCGACGAAACGCTCGGCCAATGAATTTTATATGGTAAAACAATGCGCGATTAGTGGATCAAAAATATGACGCCACAGGCCTTACAGTGTAATTTTTTTGCAATTATATCATAGTGGTACTTGTTTATAAGTGAATAAAAGCATTTTATACGAAAAAATATTTATTCTTAGCCATTTAAATGTCAAGAAAGTATACCTATTTTTTCGCACATTTCGAAAACTGTGCATGCTATGCGGCAGTACTTCTAATAATATTTCGCATAAATGATAATATACGAGAGGGTTATGTTAGTGTCAGAGCACCTTTTACGACATCCGCTTCAATATTCCACAAAAAAAAACCCCATACAAGTGCGCTCCACTCTATGGTTAGTACCCAAAATCGTGTTCAATATTGTCACTGATATCCTGCTATATCGAGGGTATGCTTAATATTATATGCATAGAGTATTCACTCATATAGAGGCTGCGTCGAGGTAACCGTTCGCGACGCCGCCGTTCTTGCCCACGTGATACGATACAGGAATTGGCTGCCTTCCTCGCCGGTTTCTATAAACTGTAACAATGAGAAATAGTGGTTAAAATGCCGTTGCTAAGGAAGTTTTTCTATGTGGAGACTTTAAAATTTAAGGCGCTGGGCATACTGAATTAGCCCGCGCGCAAAGAAAAATGCACAAAATCGATTCCTGCATCAAATACACTAAAATATCGAAAATCTAAAACAGCCAGTTTTGTGTTGATATCCATAATAGGTTGCAAGATATTTTGTCTGACAAAAAGTGCGCCGCCTATTTTTTTTCATCCAAAATATCTTCCAAACGATTACGAATCTCAACACAAAACCGGCTGTGTTAGATAGGTCTCACCTAATTTTAGGGTTTGATATGTGAAAATGTTCGTTTTGTTTAGTGTATTTGATACAGGACTCGATTTTGTGCATTTTTTTTTTGGCGCACGGGCTAATTTACTATGCCCAGCGCTTTAAGGCAGTAACTCCGATTGCATTTGTCAAACCCGAGATTACCCCTGTAATCTGTAAAATAACAAGCGCCGTAAAATATACTCCCACTAGCTTTTGCCCGCGACTTCGTCCGCGGAGACTACTGAAAAAGGGTGAGAGAAGTTACTTAGCTGAATAGACGACGTTCCCGTAGACTGTTGTCCTAGCTAGAGCGTGGCCTGCGCTAAAATTTCGTTTCTACCAAACTTAACGGACTTTGTTTTATAGGGGTCGAATATCCTTCTTATCTTGCATCAGGACATTATATCCTGGGTTGTCCCTCAGTTGAGCTAGCTCTAAGAACTCTACAACCGTAGACTACCACGTCTCTTCCCAAAGTGCTTACCTCTACCTCTACCTCGTTTGGCGTCGCCTCGCCTTACATCATCGTTTTGCTCACATGCAGTTTTTAGCCCTCGAACCCCTCAAACAAACACAAATCGCACCTCTGTTATAATAAGTTAAAGGTCAATGTTGTCTGTCTGTTAAGACTGAGAAACATGCTGAAAAATGTGTTAGATTATTTTTTAATAAACATAAATACTATAAAGCCGTATTTCTCTAAATATAGGCCATATTGTAGTCAAACACTCGGCTTAATGCGTAATTTAGATCTACAGGGTGTTAAAAGACCGCCAACAAAGCGGGAAACCACGTATTGTCCTGATCATAATGAACATTTTTTCCCAAGGGACTATGCCTGGGAAATCAACGTTTTCAGAGATAAGTCGGACTTTTCAAAACTTTTTTTTTAATATAAATGTATTCAATATCTAGTTCTTACATACCTTCTCAAGAAACCATATCAAAATTATGAATATGTCTTACAAAAAAACGACGTTAAAATTGTAACCCGCAATGTATTCTAAACATCGGCACTTCAAGCTTATGTAACATAAACTTATACCTACGCTTGCTCAATATGATTTCTGTGCGTCACACGTCCATTGCGTGAAAATATTTTTCAAAATTATAACATAAGAAACCAAAATTATTTCCAAGCAATAATTGATCGAAAAAGTACCTACTTTGTTTTGGTGCCTAGTATGAATGGCTCTCGGGTCGGTTGGCGGTCTTTTAACACCCTGTATATGTAGGTATTAAGGGCGGCTCGTTGGTTTGATAGCAATAAACACGTGACCTTACAACGTTTCCTACATCACCACTAAATCAAAAGCCTATAAATGAAACCACCAAGAGAGCGATAACAAAATACTAAGTACAGATTCCAAACAAGGTCAAGGCAAAACTTGAGATATAGTAGGTACAGTCGGCCACACGCTAGGATACCCCTTTTTGTTCGATTGGCGCCCTTATGCCGTGCGCGGTAAGAGCTGCCATGGGGTATCTGTGTCTGTGGCCGACCGTACCTTCTAATATACATCATGTTATAAAAGGTCCTAACTCTTTTTACAGGGTGTAACCCTTGTATTCTCTAAAATATCCATCGTAAAAATAACGGTTTTTACATGTCAAAAAAATGATTGTTCATTTCAATAAGGTCTATTTTCGAGTGTTTCGACGCTCAAAGGTTGAGTGTTTTTTTACATAATGGACCCGCTGGTCATAAGGATGACATTTCCGAAAACTAAAGTAGAACATATAAATTAAATCTACAAAATTATTATTAGGAATGAGAAACGGTAAAAAACAACAACATTTTCAACCATTGTCACCTAACTTTGCTTTCGGAGGAATTTATTAAGTTGCAGATATTTAAATGGTAAGGACGGAAATAAAAAAAAAACTATAAAATAAACATAAAAATCCAATGACGTGAAAAAAAAAACCATAAACAATCCTTTAAATAACAAAAGAAACCCAACTGCATCAGTCTTAGTAGGCGGGACCAACTCCAATTATAATTTTATTATTAGACCCAGCTTGCAAACATAATGGTCCCGTCCCGCCCGCTTAAAGGATTTATTTGTTTTTATTTTTTGTTGTTTAGTATAATGAAAAAAATACTGTTTTAGGTACTGTCATGAAGTAAAACGTCTTAATGAAAAACTCTGAAAATAATTTAGAACCTTTTGTTACATGCTGTAGTTGACTTGGCCCTGATCTCATACCAAATATCAGAGGTTTGTACAGGCGACAGTACGTAGACCCTTACACGCGTGCACTCTATTCAGTTACGTTACGGGAAACTTTGCAACCAAAATGTGAAGGTTTACGTGCTGTTGACTGTACACACCACAGCACATCGACCCTTACACGCTAGCACTTTACTCGGTTATGTTACTTTACAACAATAGTGTACACTCTGACGTGCTGTCGTGTGTACAAGCGGCTTTCGAGAGTAGTTACTTGTTTTATTTTCTTTAGTCACGCTTTTTTCTACGTGTCTATGTACCTTTGCAGAAAAAAATACGACTCAGTAATCTTTTAGTTGTACAAACCTATGGTAGAGAGTAGAGATTCTTATCTAATGTTTGTCATCCTCTCTTTATGTTCTACCACTTTACGACTAAATCAAATAAAAGATCTAAAAGTCCAAGCACGCAAGGTACCAATTTTCAGGAAAACCTTTATTCGAGAAAACTAGCCATGATTTATTCTGATTGCTTGAGAATACTGAAAGGAATTTTCCCATTTTCTTTATGGTAATTTTGAAAAGCTTTCTCAGAATGCTTTTTATGACTAGGCGTAGGAAGAAAAGGGCTGTGATAGTATTATAACAGTAATTTTGGCAGCGTAAAAATATTTACAAATGTAGGTATGTACACACGACAGCACGTAGACGCTTACACGCGTGTACTCTATTCACTTACGTTACGGGCGACTTTGCAACCAAAGTGTACAGTCTGACGTGCTGTCGTGTGTACAAATAATACGGTTACTTAAAAGTAGGTACGGTCGGCCACAATCTCAAATACCTCATGGCAGCTCTTACCGCGCGCGGCATAAGGGCGCCAATCGAACAAAAAGGGGTATCTGAGACTGTGGCCGACTGTAAATACACACAGAGACTACACGAGGGAGTAATGGGAACCAAGAAGAAGAAATGTACAAAGTTCCGAAGCAGTACAAATTGCCGCCTCTGGGGAATAATATGGTATTATGATATTACTACAGTTTAAGTTTTATTTCATTTTCGTTTTCTATAGGCTCGATTACATCTTGTGAATTTTTTTCAGATTGTTTTATCTATTATTTACAGCGATACACTTTTTCCCATGGTGTCATTAAGTAATTATTAACCTTTTTCTTCGCGTAATTGAAAATTAAAATATTTTCGCGAATAATACCATAATGACATGTTACTATACATCTTTCGTGCACTCTAAACAGTAAGCTACGATAACCTTTGTTTTCGCGGAACAATGTGGAAGAACGCTATCGGTAAAGTTTAATATGGTTATGTTTAATATGTTTTATTGAAAACGTCACGTTTTGGAGTAGATTTTGAAGTGAGTGAATTTCATGATAAAAAGTTATTTATTTGTACTAAAGTTATTAATGAAGAAAAAAAAAAAAATTTGAAAGACGCTCGAGCTTCGAGATTTGAAAGCTAGATTTGTTGGAATGTAAGAATAATGAAGGTAGATCGTTTGTTATATTTCTACGATTAGATTAGATACTAATACTTTTCTCAAACTTTGAATTTAATTCGAAACCTGTATGATTCGAAGTAAATAGGTATCTGCCGGTTTCTGAATTGAGAAATTGGCTAAGCAAATGGGTAAGTATCGTCCTGTCTCTGCAGATTTCTCACAAAAGAGCGTCACAGAACGATAGTTATGTATTTGCTTAGCAAAATTCTCAACTCAGAAACCGGGCCTTAGTGGTTCATTACGTGCGATACTACAGTTACAAATTAATTATGATTGTATGTAAGGTAAAGTAATAAAGAAAAAATCTGCTGTTTCTACAGGAAGGTACTAGGTACCAACTGTACAGCAGCTTTTTGTTGAATACAATAAGAGTTGGTTATTGTCATAAACAATCGTTATTATCGTTTTGGGATAATTAACTACGGTGGAGACCTATTATTGTAAGCTACCCCACGGTAGTCTTTTTATTGAAATAAAATAAGATACAGTACAAACAATAAAATAAGTCAAATACCTAAAAGAGATGTAGACTACTTAGTAATCGAAGAATCAGACATGAAAGTTATCATAATCTCATTGGCGCGAGCCTATAATGAGAATTTACTTTACTAATAAGTTAAGAACTGCACGGAGATCTAATGGGGCTATACTCACGTGAGGCTTTTCCACATGACAACCATTTATTTTTCTTGTTTTCTTTCACTGTTAGTGGTTTTCTATCAATAATGTAACTTGAAAGATAATTTATAAACCTTAACCCTCAACTCAGTTGGAGAACCACGGATTTACCTTATCTTTCCTGTAGAGTGAGTCGACTAAACTGAGAGGGTGGTGTAGGTTATGGGCAAGCCTAATCTATCTAAAACATGTCCCAGGCACTGCAAAGTCCGAGTTGTCACTTCCTTTATCAAGTGTGAAAAGAAGTGCTACCGGATGCTGTATAAATCATCTAAAATTTGATGAAAAACCTGAGTTGGTGGTCTTATTTTCTTTTTTAGAACATTTTGTGTGTGTTTACAATCAAAAAAATTTTTCAGAGTACCATAGTTTCGCATGATAGAGTTGAAACATTTATACAGGGTGTTAAAAGACCGCCAACAGACCCGAAAGCTACGCATACTAGACACCAAAACAAAGTACTTTTTCGATAAATTATTGCTGGGAAATGATTTTGGTTTTTTAGGTTATAATTTTGAAATATATTTTATCACGCAATGGACGTGTAATGCATAGAACTCATATTGCGCAAGCGTAGGTATAAGTTTATGTTACATAAGCTTGAAGTGCCGATGTTTGGAATACATTGCGGGTTGCAATTTAAACGTCATTTATTGTAAGAAATATTCATAATTTTGATATGGCTTCTTGGGAAGGTATGTTAAGAACTAGATACTGAATACATTTCTGCAAAAAAAAAGTTTTGAAAAGTCCGACTTTGAACCTCATTATCTTGGAAACCGTTGATTTCCCAGGCATAGTTCCTTGGGCAAAAATGTTCATTATGATGAGGACAATACGTGGTTTCCCGCTTTGTTGGCGGTCTTTTAACACCCTGTATATTTTTTTTCTCTAAAATTTTACTATAATAAGTAAGACAAATTGTATTCAGTAATAAATGTTACTTACCAAAAAGCACAACAGGGGCAAAAAGTGTCGTAATAGTACATTATGACACAACAAGCTCTTCTTTTTCCCCGAATAACATCGTAATGTTCATTACGGAAAAAATATAAGTTTCTAGAAACGGTATTATTATTTTCTCTTATAACTTTAAAATTAAATAAAATGTAGGAAATCGGCTGATGCCATCGAATTTGTACAAAAATTTGCTTTCTATTGAAACATTTGAATCAATGAATGAAATCTTATATTTTCAGAGATAATTGAGAAAAACAGTTTTTTGCTTCTCCTGTATGCGATTACCATATTATTCCCCGGAGGCGGCATATTGATTGTTTTCGCTGTTTGCATCTATTAACGAACTGTAAACAAGCGCTCAGGTACTTTAATAAAGAGTTCGAGCCGTGGCAGGCTTTGAATATTTCTCTTTGATAAAAATAAGAACAACGAGCAAATTATACTGGAACCACTGGCGGCCCCTCCCACAGAACCTAACTTAAGGTGGGACATTAGCAACGTGGCGGGAAATTTAAAATTTTCACAGTTTTTACATTTGTAGCTAAATTGAGCTATTTTTGTTCAGCGATTTTTCGTTCGCGGCAATAACATAGTATTCTTTTCATTATTGTAAACAACAAAACAACAATAATTAAGCCAATTATGTGTTCTGGTTATCAACAAGTTTTTTGGGCAGTGCCACTGTTTCGTAGACAAGAACACTTAATCGGGTCGAATCGCGGTTGGTTTTAGGCAAAATTAATTAGTGTGAATATCGCGAGTCATCAAAAGTGAATTATTCAGGTCATCTCGCCATCGTCGCCTAGGCCTGTCGCGTCGCCGTTGTCCGTCATGTGGGACCCAGTCGGTGGCGATCTTTGCCCACATGTCTTAGCTCATGCGGCAGACGTGGCAAGCCCAGTTCCATTTGCTCCTAGCGTTCGCAGCTCCAACGACTAGGTATAATTTGATTTTGGAGTGTAAGGTAGTGTTTTTGACTCTTGAAAAGAAAAGTACAAATACAAATACAAATTCCTTAAAAATACAGAAAAGTCTAAAGTCGGGAGTACGGCCTGGAAATGTTACAGTACTCAAGGCTACACTAAACCTTTATCTTTGTCTCTTAATATTCTATTGGACAAATAAACCTGACCGAAAGTCCCCGAGGCTAAGAGAATTCTTAAGTGGAAAATGACGCCCTTGAGACAACTTAAGACTACTGAAACTGTAACTTGGGATGCTGGTGGATAATATTTACTTAGTTGGTATCAAATGCCCAAGATACACGAGGCCAATTATATATTTATCTTAGCCAAGACAGCAATTGAGTGCTAGAAATATATTAGGCTATAAGTAGTTGGGACATTACAAACGTGCGAACTGAGTCATAAATCACTACCTCAAATAGGGGCTTGGGCGTCAACTTTACTGGCCAAATACTACTTAGTGTTGAAAAAATGATACTTCATAAAATACTATTGGTAATATGGCGCAAAGTTTCGTGCCAGGGAGTTCTCGTTAATATTTTGTACTAATAGGGGCATGTTGTAGGTGCGAGCGAGAGGTCCGATAATTTAATAGTACTGCCGCGGTCTGTAATATGTGCGTTGCTGGCGCGCTTTTGATGACCAACAGAGCGCAGCGTAGCGCATTTCAGCCCTTGATGGACAAGCTGGAATGAAGGCCGAGACCGAAGGACAACGAAACGGCCAAGCCACATATTTTGACTAAGGTGTAGAGTTTGTGAAGTTAGGGCGTGTTGAGTTAGACGCTTGGCTCTACATGACTTTTGATAGATTTTTAACAATGCAAGGTGTATGGTCTCGTCTTGACAACATTTTTACATGAAAATGTTTTTGGTGGGATTTCTAATTACGGGCAACGTTTCAGGCGGATAACATGTGTATGAGCTACTTACACATTCACATCAAATTTCTGCTGACAGCACCTATATGCGCTACCTAATTGCCCATTCCAAACTCAGTACAAATATTCATTTTTAGTGCGTTATAGACCGTATAGGTACTTCATCGGTTATGTACTCATTTTGACATAATAATATCCTCTTCCCAATAATATCGACTAAGTATGAGCGGGCTGAAATCTCAAATCTGCAATGACGGTGACTGCGATAGGGAGATTATACGGAGACTTCAAATAGCCAAAGGTGCCATGAGCCGGTTGGACAAAGTCTGGACGGATCGTTCCATTCGTAGAAACACCAAAGTGAGACTTGTCAGATCTTTGGTGTTCTCAATAGCTATGTATGCCAGCGAGACTTGGACCATAAAGAAAAATATGTTGAGACGTATAGATGCATACGAAATGTGGTGTTCGCGGCGACTGCTGCGGATTCCAACAATACAATACAAACAGAAAATTAGCCACCTTGTCGGTATCATAATATTATTTTTGGTTTAATAAATAATTAAGTACCTGTACATTTTACAAACATATTATAATTCATTGCCGCTGATCTGATATGTTCTATCTTACCTTTTAATTGATTTTTACATTTTGGATCTCTCTTTAGCAATGCACAGCTTGACCGACTGTTTCTTGAAATAGGTGCTCTATATTTTTGTTTTCATTTATTTTATTGATTACTAGTTGTGCCCGCGACTTCGTATGCGTTTTTACACATTTGACATTTAATTTAAATTCGACTGTGGAGGAAAACTCAAAAGGAAGGTCTTTTTAAACCCCCGACCAAAAAAGAGGTTAAAAAGGTTATAAGTTTGACAGCTTTGTGAGTGTATAGGTATGTGTTTTTATGGGTGTTTCTGTCTGTGGCACCGTAGCTCTTAAATGGGTGAACGATTTGGAAGTATTAGGTTTTTTTTAATTTGATAGCAGGTTTTCTAGCGAATGTTCTTAGTTATGTTTTGTCAAAATTGGTTCAGCTATTTATTAAATATGCTTATTTGAAGCTTAAATGTCGGGGTTATTTTAATTTAATAGTTATTATTTCTTAACTTGCGGTTGCAGGGCTCAAAAGAAAGTAATAGAATAAAATATAATAAAAACCCTAATCTAAACAATACATTTATAAATTTAATAATAAATATGTATTGTTTACATTAAGGTATCGCCCGTGATAAGATACCAGGAACCTTAGCATAAGAATTGCTTAGGAAGTAAAGGGGTTTATATGTATCTCCCTCGACGTAGAGTGTGATAGATAAAGTTATAAGCCCATAGATAAGGTATTACTCATTCTCATGCTAAGCCAGCAAGCAAAGCATACGGCTAATAACTCTGTTTATCCCGCTCAACGGTCAACAATAGTTAATTGTTATGCAAGAATGCAAAATTATTGTTTGCGGCGAGTGCTTGTATTGAATACCGAGCGGTGTTAAAAGACCGCCAACAAAGTGGGAGACCACATATAGTCCTCATCATAACGAACATTTTTGCCCAAGGAACTATGCCTAGGAAATGACCGAGATAATGAGGTTCAAAGTAGGACTTTTTTTTTTTTCGGATTTTTTTTTCAGCAATGTTTTCAATATTAGCCTAGATTGTGCCCAGAACCAGGACTTATCTCGGTCCTAAATTTGACTGAAAACTATTCAGCGGTATTCGCGTGATGAGGTAACACACAGACAGACAGACAGACAGACAGACAGACAGACAGACAGACATAGACCGATTTTTTTGCATTTTTGTATTCAGTATAGTTTACTTAGTAACCCCTGCTATTTTTTTTCTAAAAATATTCAATGTACAGAATTGACTTCGCTAGAGTTTTATTATAAGTACTAGTTGTGCCCGCGACTTCGTATGCGTTTTTACACATTTGACATTTAATTTAAATTCGACTGTGGAGGAAAACTCAAAAGGAAGTTTTTTTTTAACCCCCGACCAAAAAGAGGGGTGTTATAAGTTTGACAGCTTTGTGACTGTGTCTGTATAAGTGTTTATGAGGGTGTGTCTGTCTGTGGCACCGTAGCTCTTAAATGGGTGAACGATTTGGAAGCTTTAGGTTTTTTTTTTATTATTTGAAAGCAGGTTTTTTCTAGCGAATGTTCTTAGTTATGTTTTGTCAAAATTGGTTCAGCAATTTATTAAATATGCTTATTCGAAGTTAAATGTCGGGGGTATTTTAATAGTTATTATTTCTTAACTTGCGGTAGCAGGGCTCAAAAGAAAGCAATAGAATAAAATAGAATAAAAACCCTAATCTAAACAATACATTTATAAATTTAATAATAAATATGTATTGTTTACATTAAGGTATCGCCCGTGATAAGATACAAGGAAGCTTAGCATAAGAATTGATTAGGAAGTAAAAGGGTTTATAATATGTATCTCCCTCGACGTAGAGTGGGATAGATAAAGTTATAAGCCCATAGATAAGGTCTTACTCATTCTCATGCTAAGCCAGCAAGCAAAGCATACGGCTAATAACTCTATCTATCCAGCTCAACGGTAAACAATAGTTATTTGTTATGCAAGAATGCAAAATTATTGTTTGCGGCGAGTGCTTGTATTGAATACCGAGCGGTGTTAAAAGACCGCCAACAAAGTGGGAGACCACATACAGGGTGTTAAAAGACCGCCAACAAAGCGGGAAACCACGTATTTTCCTCATCATAAGGAACATTTTTGCCCAAGGAACTATGCCTGGGAAATCAAAGGTTTCCGAGATAATGAGGTTCAAAGTCGGATTTTTCAAAACTTTTTTTTTGCAGAAATGTATCCAGTATCTAGTTCTTAAGAATCCCCTGAAGCTCTGCAGCCCTCTCGCTCGCACTTTTCAACATTTTAATTGATTGTAAGAGAATGATTAAACTTTGGACGATAAAATATAGTTGCAGACAGATAATAAAGCTATCGACATGTGGACACACTTTTGATTTCATATTCCTACTAATAAAAAAAATATCACTGAACTTCGGTTAAAAGTAGTAGTTCAGTAATTTATTTTTTAAACTATAAATGTGAAATTTAAAGTATGTCTACATGTCGATAGCTTTATTATCTATGTCTGCAACTATATTTTATCGTCCAAAGTTGAATCATTCTCTTACAATAAATTAAAATGTTGAAAAGTGCGAGCGAGAGGGCTGCAGAGCTTCAGGGGATTCTTAACATACCTTTTCAAGAAGCCATATCAAAATTATGAATATTTCTTACAAAAAACAACGTTAAAGTTGCAACCCGCAATGTATTCTAAACATCTGCACTTCAAGCTTAAGTAACATAATCTGATACCTACGCTTACGCAATATGACTTCTGTGCGTTACACGTCCTTTACATGAAAAAAATTTTTTCAAAATTATAACCTAAAAAACCAAAATAATTTCCCAACAATAATTTATCGAAAAAGTACTTTGTTTTGGTGTCTAGTGGCTTTCGGGTCTGTTGGCGGTCTTTTAACACCCTGTATAGTCCTCATCATAACGATCATTTTTGCCCAAGGAACTATGCCTAGGAAATCAACGGTTTTCGAGATAATGAGGTTCCAAGTCGGATTTTTTTTTCCGGAAATGCATTTTTTTTTTTTCGGAAATGTGTTCTGTATCACGTTATTAACATATCTTCTCAAGAAGCTATACCAAAATTATGAATATTTCTTACAAAAAACAAAGTTAAAATTGCAACCCGCAATGTATTCTGAACATCGGATAGCCTAGATTGTTCCCAGAACCAGGACTTATCACGGTTCTAAATTTGACTGAAAACTATTCAGCGGTATTCGCGTGATGAGGTAACACACAGACAGACAGACAGACAGACAGACAGACAGACAGACAGACAGACAGACAGACAGACAGACAGACAGACATAGACCGATTTTTTTGCATTTTTGTATTCAGTATAGTTTACTTAGTAACCCCTGATAGTTTTTTTCTAAAAATATTCAATGTACAGAATTGACTTCGCTAGAGTTTTATTATAAGTATAGATGTATGATTGTGGTATTGATTTGATATTAGTCTTTTATCAACATTAATGGTCACTTAGTGCCACTTAGCATAATGTTAAAATTTTTATTTGTATTTTAATAGTGTTTAATTTAATTTAGAATAGTTTAGATTTAATTTAGAATTTAGAATAGGTGTCCGCTGAAAATCAGCGTCTTGGTTGGTTGCACCGACGAAGGCATAATGCTGAGCGGAGGCCATTTTGGTGCCAAGACCACAATGTTATTTTAATTTTAATTTTAGCTTGTAAGAACAATAATTTGGTACCAAATAAACATTTTACTTACTTACTTACTTACTTACTATTCCGTGGACAGCGATGAGAACAAATGAGTCTATACGCGAAGAGGTGAAACCACGCACTCCACTTTCAATCATACTATGTCAACGAAGTATCGCAACGTTCTTCGGACACATAGCCCGTAGAGGACCTGATAGCCTGGAAAAACAAATTATGACGGGAAAGAGAGCTCGAGGCAGACCACCCGTTAGATGGACGGATATTATAACCAAAGCCACGCAAAAACACCTGCACAAACTGATCCACATCGCGAGTGATAGAGCGCAATGGAGAACTCTACTCTCTGCCACCTTCAATGATGGTCACGATCCTCAGCATTGAGGGAACGACTGAATGGATGAGCAGGCAACCCGCTCCGTAGTACAACATGATTTTCGATACTGCAAAAAGTGTACTGACTGTTTTGGGACTCTGTAACCGAAAAGCGTCAGACGGGACCCTGATACTCTGCCTACGCTCCGTCTGTCTGTCCATACGTCTGTCCTACGTTTGAAAGGCTTTATCTTTGAAAACGTAAAAGGTGATTTTTTTCTTCTATTCATCTTATTTTCTCACAACATGGTCTTTCCGCAAGTTTATACTTAGTGTCTGGAAAAGTAGAATAAAAAAAACTGCTAATCTCGGTCCCCCAGATACTGCTGTATAATAATTATTAAGCATTTTTGCGGTGGGTAAGAATTATTAATTAAGGTTGCCATCGTCGCTATTCCACGGACCATTTTCATACTAAAGAATTCAGACTATCCCACTTCACGGTACTTACATTTAAGCGCGGAAAAAATATTACGTTTTCATTCTAGCGTTCCTGACAAAAATGTGCATAATGAAAGTAAGAATTAGGTAGGTAGGTAGGTAATCGTTTGAGGTAGTGGCCACCGCCCACCACGGTGTTAGAGTGTGGTTTTAATAGTCGTCTGAGATCACCTATTTGAGTTCGATCTCAAGCAGGTGAACTCAGAAAAGTCAAATGCTGTCAAGCTTTGGCTAATGTAAAACTTGAGTAGCTGTCAGCAATAGACACTATCTTACGACATTGACATTGACATTAGCCAAGTCTTGACATTAGCATTTGACTTTTCTAAGATCACCTACTTGAGTTCGACCTTGAGTCGACGACTATTAATACCACCCAGAGATTTTAGGCCTGGCTTAACGATTAGACTACCCAAATACTTATTAACCGTTCGACCAATGTTTAGGCAGCGCAATCGTTCACAATACGAATACTACAAGGTGTTACAAAAGTAGATAACTAAAAAAAATTTTGGTTGTGATCCTTATCACCTTATCAAGTTTATTACCCTGTAAAAAGAGTTAGGTACTTTTCTAACACCTTGTATAATGTCGGTAAAAACACACCTTTGCTAAGTATTATCTTGTACTCTTTTGTTGTTGTTGAGTAATCGAAAAATAAAAATAACAGAATTAAACTGCAGTAGAGTCCTTCAGCGAGGGCTATAATTAAGCAGACAAAGAACCGCATCCGAACAATAATTATTTTGATCACTCTATTATGAATGCTGATTGGATGCAATTACTTTAAATTATCGTCAGAGTTTATTCGGGAAAATGCTAATTTTCGGATAGTCCAAACTATAAATAAATACAATTTCAAAGATATCCGCCATTCCCCTTTTCAAATAAGCGTTTCATTTATATACAGGGTGTTAAAAGACCGCCAACAGACCCGAAAGCCACGCATACTAGACACCAAAACAAATTACTTTTACGATAAATTATTGCTGGGAAATCATTTTGGTTTTTTAGGTTATAATTTTGAAAAATATTTTATCACGCAATGGACGTGTAACGCACAGAAGTCATATTGCGCAAGCGTAGGTATAACTTTATTTAACGTCCTGTTTTAGAAAGAAATATTCATAATTTTGATATGGCTTCTTGAGAATGTATGTTAAGATAAGTTATGTATGCAAAAAAAAAGTTTTGAAAAGTCCGACTTTGAACCTCATTATCTCGGAAACCGTTGATTTCCCAGGCATAGTTCCGTGCCCAAAAATGTTCCTTATGATGAGGACAATACGTGGTTTCCCGCTTTGTTGGCGGTCTTTTAACACCCTGTATACAAGGTGTGGTTTTGATTGTGACGCTTGCCCGACAAGTTTTTTTTTTTATTTTTTTTATTAATAAACACCCTGACACTTTCGGCCTTCTCAAAGCACGCGCGCAATGTGGCGCCCGATAATGCGAGTGCGGCCATCTATGAGGCCTATGAGGCCGGCAGACTCATAGGTAATTAATCGTATTCGGAGGCCATCGGTTTATCAAATGCGAATATGGTGTCCTCCTACTTCGATTACCTATGAGTATCTTTTAAGGATAAGCAGGTTTCAAGCCTTTTGGTAGTTGGGTTTTAGTTTTTAACTTCTATTTTTATTTAAGTTTTTTTAGTAAGTAGATACCTAAGACATTTCGGACGATCACCCAGAAAAGGCAAAAAAAAAACCCTTCTTTTGCTTCGCGTAGTCTGGTTTAGCAAGGGAGGTTACGATTGAATGTGTTTTGGATATGTTTTTTTTTTATTTTGCTTCAGTATTGTGTAAATAATCACCCTTGAGTCGGGTGTCAGTTTACAATACAACACCTTGTATGTAGGATGTCTTGTGTTGGACAACAATGTTCGCCCTCCATAAATAGGAGCGCAAAAAACATTATTTATTGTAAAGAAAAGAAATCGTCTCACAAAATAACCTAATTCGGAAGGCAAAGTTTTTTGTTCGAAAGTCCGTTATCTTATCTTATCTTTAGACAATATTGAGAAACTAATTCCAATATTTTTTATTTTGGTTCAGTAGTTTGGATTTTACAACGTTTCAAAGATACGGTTTTATGACGTCACGCGACGGTCTGCATACCTGTTGGCGGTCATAGGAACAAAACATTTTAGCGCATAAAAACAAAACTACTGGACCAAAATAAAAAATATTTAAATTAGTTTCTCAATATTGTCTAAAGATAAGATTAAGCCAATAACGGAATTTCGAACAAAAAACTTTGCCTTCCGAATTGTAGCGCGTGTACTAAATGGAATTCACTTTCTTCGGTTTGTGATAGGTATTAACTTTGTTTTACATAAGAAAACCAGTCTGCTTAGTTTATACGGTCTGTGAAATTGAATTCTTGCTGTAAATACTTTGTTTTACGAGAAAAAGGATAAACATGAGTTTTTATACCCTTTGTATTGTGATATAAAGATTCAGTGGTTTACAATACCTACTGTCTAGTAAAATACAAGCAAGGTTGAGTTAAAGAGATGCCTGATTATCTTATCAACGTTTTGTGTGATACGAAGACGTGGTGCGTTATAAAATCAGCATACAAATCAAAGTCAAACGCCATGCCTCCACTTAGCTAGGCATTATAAATCGGTAACAATGGGCATCGTCAAATCCTATTTTTTATTCTATAAATCGAAAATATAGACAGATATAAGAAACTAATTTGAATATATTCTTAATTTTTTATGTAAATATTTTTTTATTAAATAATTAAAATTTCTAAAAGTTTTGTGTATGACGTCACCACTGGCATTATATACTAAGTTCATTGCATTCATTCATGCTTTAAAAAAAATAAAAATATGTTGACGTTTTACAATGTCAGTGTCTAGTCAACAAGAAGGTTATTTTCTCAGTTATTTGACACTTTTGACAGTTGTTGTTGACGAATGTATTTTTTTTTAATATTTGTAGGCAATGGAACTATCGCATTAGAGGCTATGATGACGTCATCGAAAGAAAAATGAAGTAAACATTTTTGGCGATAAATATTAATAATCCGTTTTAATTTTACTTAATTAAACCCCTAATAGTAATCAGTATCCCTATTCCTCGAAATGGTTTTCAATTTACGACAGTCGATGCCTCACTGATACTTTTGCCCGTTACTGTTTTTGAGACTTCTTCTAGCGGAACGCACACAAAGATCCAAAGCACCACTCACCCACCACACCCTGCATCCTAGGCATCTGTATGAAACTATACCAGACTTTATAAAGATTTTTATAAGGTTAAAAAATTCGCTCTGGACAGGATTTGAACCCGCAACGCAACGCAACCTCTTGCATTCCGTGCAGGCGCTCTACCAAAATTCGCATCGACAGCGCACCCCCCGCAGAATAAACCCGTAAAGTGCTATTACGGTTTTTTTAGTGTTATTGCAGAAACGTCATCTCCGATGCCGAATACATAAGTGTAATTTTTTTCAGACCCTGAAATACCTTATTTAAGGAGATATTTAAAAATATGGCTTTATTCGTCTGACCATACTCAACAATTTGAACGAAGAATAAAACCGCAGTCATCCCTTACTGATACATTTATTGTACGCAGAAATTACAAAAGCCTTTACGGCTTTATTCTAGTGAAATATTTTGATCACCATGACTGTAATGCATGTTTACAAAATAGGAACCGGTTTTGCTATATCTGTAAAACCGTTTAGCTTTTTGTTGTTATATATTTATTCCAGTAATGATGTAATAATAAATCTAACAATATGTCATCGATGTGGTAGTCACTATGAAAGGACGATTTTGCGAGGAATAAAGAATAAGAAACAGCTATAGATAGACGAAGATGTCTTAAGTTTATGTCTCGTATGATGTAGTAAACATTATGGAGAGAAAACGGCTACACAAACTCTCACAACCGGAAAATATTGTACAAGAAAAAAAAAATTGTGTAAAATACGAGTGGTGGGCTCGAAGTTCTATAAAGAATGGAACAACCATGATATGGAATTTGGAGATAAAGGAGATGGCTGGGTTGCGTAAAGGATAAAACCGGAATTCATTGACTGATTTCCCAGTCACTGCAGCAAGTGGTCACTGCACCCATGTGGTGTGTGTGAGTGAAGTTGCCACTTACTTACTACGCTGGCTCAGGGACTCGAAGTGGATCTTGGCCTCCGCAACCAAAAGACGCCATTTCTCTCCGTCCTGCATCACTTCTTTCTAATCTTCCACTTGGAGTTCGCGCAAGTCCTTTGAGACTTCGTCAATACAGCGATACTTGGGACGTCCAACTGGTAGACGTGCACAAGGTTGCCGTTCGTATGCTGTTTTAGCTGCCCGATCCTCTCCCATTCTTTATACGTGACCAAGCCAGCGGAGTCTTGCAGTTTTAGTCTCTCCGATTATGTTGGGCTCGGCCATGTGTCCGGCGTTTTACCGGATCCAAAAGGTGCCGTCTTCTCCCTTGGTGGGTCCAAATATTTTTCACAGGATTTTTCCTTTCCGCGACCAGGAGTTTGATCTTTTCTTTTTGCGTCAGTGTCTAAGTTTCACATCCATACATAAAGATGGTTCTTATAAATGCGTATTTTCGTTCTTCTTGTTAGGTGCTTGGACGTGATCACTTTGTGGAGAGCCGCGGAGTATCGGAATGCATTTTAATTCTGATCTCTATCTCGCCTTCTCGGGTGTTTGGATCAGTTACCGTAAAACCTAGGTACTTGAACTTAGTAACGCCTTTGTATGTAATTGCCACTAGACGATGTATAAATGATCTCATAAGGCTTAAGTAACACCAAGGTTTCTGCATACATTTAATTCTGTATGCAGAAAGTATAAAAATCCGCGTGAAAACGCTGTTTGCCAATATACTGATCTATGAAACTGGTCCTTCAATCCTTTGATCAAAAGTAACTATTAAGGCTCTAAAAACAGCCAAAACTGGTAAATCACTAAGACCAAATTAATTCAAGCCCATTAAAACATACTCTAATAATTATGCGCTCTCCAGGTATTTCAAAACCTTTTAGAGCACTGGGATATTACTACAAATTGTTTAAATTTCAACCTTTGTCACTCTACTGACATGAAAAAATACTGCGAATACCGCACAATAAGTTTGTTAAGCCAGGTATGTTTCTCTTCATTCTTCATGAGAGGATCAGAGTGAAGTCCAATGAGCATAGGTATTGCCAATAGCTATTTCAGTTTCAGGTCAGGGCTAAGAACCAGATAAGTCTTCTTTGCACCTACCTAGACCACAAGTCCAGAGACTTGCAAACTGACGTTTTAATTTGCTTGATTGAATACAAGAAGGCCTTTGATCATGCTAAGCCCGGTTATAGGTACTAATGCGTCGTCTCCAAGACGTTAGAATTGGTAGCAGAGATAAGCGAATAATTCAGAACCTTTACTGGAGCCAGACTAACACGGTGATAATTGTCTGTGAAGAAGCCAATCAAACTGGTAAAACTCACAGGCTCTAAGGTAAACAAGTTTGTATTTTTCTTCTGTTTTAATAAGGTTTAAGTTGAGTTTGGTTTTTACCTACGTTTGTTTATGAAGCAAATAAAAGTTTATCTTCTGTCCATTTGCTATGCGATCATAACCTCCAGATCCAGATCAGGAGGCTTCAATGTTACATCTAGCCTATAGAAATGTACGATGGTTGTGAATGTATTTGAAAAATGGATCGCAAAGATCAAATAAATAGGAAAACTGAAGCTTTCGAAAAGTAGTGGTATCTTAAGTATAAGGATAAGGATATGTCATACAAAAGAGAACTCATTTAAAATACCCAATAGAAATAGATAAGTAATTAATGTGATTAGATACGATAGACTTCTCCTGATAGGCAAAGATTGAGGAAGGAAAAAGCGTCGGCAGAAGAAGAAAGAGTTTGCTGAAAAACATCAAAGAATGAACAGGAGTGGTCACCATATAAGATCTCTTTAGTCTAGCTAAGGACAGAATGACATAATGAGCAGCCGACTGCCAACCTCCAATAGTGGAGAGGCACCAGAAGAAGAAGAAGTTTCAAATTAAATTGTTATTTAATGATTCAAACACTTCCAAAAACAAAGGCATAAAAAGTTGAAAAATTCACTTTTTTCTAACTTTTTTGCCTTTGTTTTTAATTTCATTATGTTTTTCTTCCATTATACTGTCGATTTTTAATACGATTTGTTTCGTTAACTACTTTGGGTAGGTATTCAAAATTTCCTGGACTCCTTTACCTACTTATTTTATACAAGTCATTGCTACAAGGGGCACTTATGGAGAATTAAAATGTATATGAAAAATTGTAATGTACACTTACATTTCATATTATTAGAAATTTGTACCAGAATAAAAAGATAATGAGCCATTATCTAACACAGTCACTTTACATATGCCGATAATAAAGCCATAATGTGCTCTTACCGAAAAGAGTATCTATGCAAAATATCAGCGAATATTCCTATAATACTATGATGCTGTAAATGTTAGGTTTCGATTTTACAACGAATAAAACCGTAATATCACTTTGCAGTAATAAAACAAGATTTTAATATTGGTATCATACATTTTGTTTGATAACTTCCGTAGTGTTATCTATAGATTAATAATGTTTCAATATGTAGTGAGCAAAAAAAAAACCTGTAACTTGATACCTAAATGACTTTTCTACCATAGGTACTTAGTGAGTTGTGACGAAAAAACAGTTTTTATTTTTTCCTGAACAATTACGTTTTTGATCTTACGGGTTTATTCGCCGGGGGGTGCGAGTTATTTGACTCGGGTAGAGCCCCTGCACGGGATGCAAGAGGTTGCGTTGCGTTGCGGGTTCAAATCCTGTCCAGAGCGAATTTTTTAACCTTATAAAAATCTTTATAAAGTTCCCTAGCACGGGTTAGTGCTTTAGAAAATACAAAAAATAAAAACCAGTCGAAAAAAGCGAAGAAATTGAACATCCATATCCATATCTCCATACTCCATATCGAGAGTTTTTAGATACGGAGGGCTAATAAGCTTGATTATGTCTATCAGCCTTCCATAAATAAATGAAAATGATGAGATAACTAAATAAGACAACATTGCAGAAAAATTTAGTCCGTACTTAATTGTCCGGAAAATACAGGGTGTTAAAAGACCGCCAACAAAGCGGGAAACCACGTATTATCCTCATCATAATGAACATTTTTGCCCAAGGAACTATGCCTGGGAAATCAACGCTTTCCAAGATAATGGGGTTCAAAGTCGGACTTTTCAAAATTTTTTTTTTGCAGAAATGAATTAAGTATCTAGTTCTTAACATACATTCTTAAGAAGCCATATCAAAATTATTAATATTTCTTTCAAAAAAAGGACGTTAAAATTGCAACCCGCAATGTATTCTAAACATCGGCACTTCAAGACTTCTGTGTAACGCACAGAAGTCCATTGTGTAATAAAATATTTTTCAAAATTATAACCTAAAAAACCAATATCATTTCCCAGCAATAATTTATCGAAAAAGTACTTTGTTTTGGTGTCTAGTATGCGTGGCTTTCGGGTCTGTTGGCGGTCTTTTACACCCTGTATAGAGAGCTATAGAGAGCTAATAAAAAAAACTACGAAAATAAAGATTTTAAAAATAAAAATCAGTGTCACATAGAACAGAATCTGATTGCCACTGTTTTTGAAAATAGGTTCAATGTACACACGACAGCACGTCAGAGTGTACACTTTTGTTGTAAAGTCGCCCGTAACGTAACCGAGTAGAGTGCTAGCTAGCATGGAAGGGTCGACGTGTTGTCGTGTGTACAATGCACGCCACGAAAGAGGGGATTCGACCTCGCCTCCCGCACTATTTCCCCGCCCCACCCCGCCCGGTCCTGTCCCGCGCACTGACAAATGTCAAACCACGTGGTGTCTCAAGTCTCTTTTTCCGTAGCACTTGTTGTATGGCAACATTACCTGAGTGGTCGGCCGTACCGTAGAGCTTGCAGCCGCGGGCAAGGCCGGGTGCGCGCTTGCGGCGGACGTGGAGGCGTGACCGCTGTAGGAGCCGCTGCTAAACACAGTCCTCCCCCTCCAAACAACCATACCACAAAATATCACCTGCATTTGGCGAGGCATCATAGAATCAGTACCTATTATACTGCTTTTAAGACTTCCGAATTCTCGCGGAACGCACCAAACCGCGCATCCTATGCATCTGTGTGAAACTCTACCAGATTTTCCAACTAGTCGCACAATGCACGCCACGAAAGAAGAGATTCGACCTTGCCTCCCGCACTATTTCCGCCCCAACCCGATGCCACCCGGTCTATTGTATGGCACTTATTGTATGGCAAGTATGGCAACATTACCTGAGTGGTCGGCCGTACCGTAGTGCTTGCAGCCGCGGGCAAGGCCGGGTGCGCGCTTGCGGCGGATGTGGAGGCGTGACCGCCGTAGGAGCCGCTGCTAAACACAGTCCTCCCCCTCCAAGCCCTCCATCTCTGTTGGGGAGAGAGACACACGTTCAGAGGGCTCATTATGTAAAAAAAACAGCACAGTCGTGAACCGTCAAAACCAGTCACGTCATAAGCATTTCACCCACGCAAGTTCTGAAACAAAACGCAAAAAATAATCGAACTCTGATCGAATCAAAGGTCTCAAGTCTGTAACGCAACGGTTTCCATTAGAAGGGCTAAACTGGGTTTGCCTCGTTTTTCTCCTACAGCAAACGAATCCTCTAGAATTAGAATCAGAATATTCTTAACCATACTAAACACATTAAAAGGACAGACAGCATTAATAAATAGTAATTGAAGCCTATAACTGGGAGCCTATTGAGATACCATTGCGTTACAGACAGAGGCCCCAGTCAACATTCTATTTCGGTTGGGACAACAGTATAATGCGAATGAATCTGGAAGTTATTAATTTTGTGCACCCTGTGTTTGCAATACTGTTAAACTAGTGGTTCGCCCCGAACTTTGAACTCTCGCTTCGCTCGCTCGTTCAATAATGTTAAGGCGCTATGATTGTCTTTTTCCATTCGTGGGAAAATGGAAAATCATTATAAGCTGTCATTATGTCAAGCCGAAAACCAAGCCTTTAGTAGCCCACACCTTCTTCTCCAATAAACCAAACAAAGTAAGTACCTCCTTATCTACACAATATTCGTAAAATGATTGCCAAACAAAAAAGCCTCGCCATTTTATTGCTACCTATACGCGATAAAAATCCCTCGCATATGAATTTCTGTTATTCACATTGTCATTTTCTGGATTGTGGCTTTATGCCTCAACAAGCAATAAAAAAGACTGCTTTCTGGGAATCAGAAGCATTTATTTATCCCTACAGTACTACCATAAATATCTGCTTGTTGACTAGAATGTTTGTACAATCATGAATTGAATATTTATTATGCAACTTTTTTCTAGGATAGGATTCTATGGCATGGCTTTTCGTCGGTATCAATGTCATAAGGCATTTTTCACAGGATTATTTATTCCCCTATAAGGTGTTGGCTACAGTGACATCCGACTCAGGGGTAGAGCATGGATACCGGTTTTCGGTAATACCGAAAAACCGGGATCCCGGACTAAATATCTACTTTTGAAAAACCGGTATTGTATTATCTTAATACCGGGATTTCGGTAGTTTCGGTATTACAGATAAAACTCTGAAACAAGTGTGGAATATCAAAAATTCGCGCGCATGCGATGCGTGCGAGTGCGCCGTGTGGAATAGTGATGTGAACCGGTTTTGGAAACCTAAAAATAACTTTTTTTGTAAAAACCTATAAGTATAAACGCCGGTTTTTGTTTATTAAAACCGATTACTTTCTTAGTCCAGGGGCCTTAGCCTGTAACGCAATGGTGCCAAAATAGGCTCCCAGTTGACGGCTTCGATGGGGGATTTTCTGACAGCTATAAAAAAAAAGTTATAAAAGCTGTGGCAGATGGAGTTGATCCGACATCACAAAGTAAATTCGTGCATACTACAGCGAAAATACTTTTTCACTTCATTGCTCTGTGACTTCATCTTTCACTTCATTCCATTTTGGTACATGAAAAATTGCACGACTTTGTTATTGCTCTTGCTTGTATGAGTGAATGGTAGAACTGGAAACACTACATTTTCTCCATCACCAATACCTTAATATTGTGTTTGGACGTATCTACGAAGCCCAATGAGCGCGAACGGGCTTATAAAAAACATGTCTCGTCAGCGACATCCGGTTACAAATTTGGACTACAACTCATGAGCTGTCAGAAAATTGCCCATTACGATTTATTAATGCGGATTGCGGACGGTCCTTTTAATGTTATTGTAGTACAGGAAAGAATATTCTGATTCTGCAACTCTTCCTCCGAGTGCGTGGACAGTTTGTGAGTGAGTGAGTCTGTGTATTTGTTTTCACGCTAGAACTGCACGACGAATTTGCCTGAAGGAATGGAGATAGCTTAGAAACCAGACTAACATAGACTATAAATTACGAACTAAATTCGTCTGGTAATGTCGATAACGGAAAAATAAGTCTACGCGGACGAAGTCACAGGCAAAAGCTAGTATAAATTAATATTATCGTTCAATTAAATAAACTCACTTATTTTAAAATTTCTATTTATCTATTTTATAACAATTTTTTTTTTTATTATAACAAAAATGTAATACCGGAAAATACCGAAAAACAGGTATTTAAAATCTTGATACCGAATGAATACCGGTATTGGGAAAAGGCTCCGGTATTCCATGCTCTACTCAGGGGTGATAATTTACACGATAATTAAGCCAAATAAAAAATATATGTGCCGGAAATTGTCGAATTAAGGCACCGTGTAAAAATACATTTACACGGTGCCTTAATTCGACAATTTCTAAATGAGATGAAGTACTCGTACCTTCGTTAATTTGAGGGGGCCGTGGGAATGCCGAACATTTAATTGTAAACCCCTTAGCAGCAAGAGAGAGTTTAGCATATTTTATGGAAGTGCAGAGGAATTCTGTTATGTCATTAAAATTATGAAGTCCCAAAAAGGGGCTTACTGCCGATTTCTGAATTGAGAAATTAGCTTAGCAAGCACTAGAGTATCTTTGAGTCTCTGCAGATTTCTGACAAAAGAACGTGACAAAACGATACTTAATTAATTAGTAAAATTCCCAATTCAGAAACCAGGTATTTTAAGAACTTATGATATTGTAAACATACAAATAATGGGTTATTAAGATTTATTTGGATTTTAATAATTTATAGTGGATTACTTACTCTCTGTCTCATTTGTATCAATAAAGTGTTATACAAGGTGTGGTTTTGTAAAGTGACACCCGACTCAGGGGTGATTATTAACACGATACTGAAGCCAAAAAATATATAAAAAATAAAAATATGTCAGTGAAAAATAGGTACTCAAAAATCATTAAACTGTGGCCTCCCTTACTATTTACACTACCGCTTGCGGCCGCAAGGGTGCCACATCGCGCGCGCGCTATGAGAAATTGAAAAGGCGGGAGGTTTCCGCACGTCGTGGTTATTATAGAACAACTTAAACAAGGTAGGTAATTATTGTTATTATTATTATTGGTTTCGAATACAATAATGTTTAAATATCGCGAATCATTAAAAGTGAATAAGGTAGGTAATAGGACCAACAAAAAAAAAAATTAGAAAAAAAACTTATTTTTAATTTTATCTTTACTCAAACTACGACCCTGAGTCGGGTGTCAGCGTCACTGACCAAAACAACACCCTGTATATCGATCTAAAAATGTTTATATCGATGCGTTAGGCTACGGTTTAACTGTGGATGTTACACTCCCAATAAGGGATTTTCTGACAGCTCATAAGTTGTAGTTCCAAATTTGTAACTAGATGTCGCTGACGAGACATGTTCTTTTTATATGCCAGTTCGCGCTCGTTGGCCTTCGTATATTAGTCCAAACACATTTAGGTATTAGTTGTGGAGGAAAATGAAGTGTTTCCGGATTTACCATTCACTCATACAAGAAAATTAACAAAGTCTTGCACTTTTTCAAGTACTGTAAAATGGAATGACGGCTACGACGATGAAAGATGAAGTCACAGAGCAATGAAGTGAAGAAGTATTTTTGCTGTAGTAAGCACTAATTTACTTTTTGATAGAAAACATGTCGTATCAACGCCATCTGTCACAGCTATTAGAACTATTTTTTTATTTTTTTTATCTGTCAGAAAATCCCTTATTCTCATGGACAGTGGGTCTCACAAACCCACCTTATAAAATCCTGTGTAATTGTATTCCCAGGCCTATATGACTTCATAAAATTATCTATTTATTAGTTTTAAAATAAAGAGACGGAAGTTAAAATAACTCTCATTTATTAGATTTTTCATAGTTATAGGCAAAATAAACATACTTAGACACTAGACACTTTTTAGTCTTATTAGACTCGAGATCACTTGGAGGTCTCCTAATTAAAATATGTGTGATATTTATCAAAAACAAAAAAGATTTTAAATTTTAAGGCGCTGTGCATAGTGAATCGCCCGCGCGCAACGAAAAATGCACAAAATCGATTCCTGTATCAAATATACTAAAAAAATCGAAAATGTTCACATATCAAACCCTAGAATTCGTTGAGACCTATCTAAAACAGCCAGTTTCGTGTTTACATTCATAAACGTTTTGAAGATATTTTGCTTGAAAAAAAAATAGGCGGCGCACTTTTTTTCAACCATAATATCTTGCAATCTCTTATGGATATCAACACAAAACTGGCTGTGTTCGATAGGTCTCAACTAATTCTAGGGTTTGATATGTGAAAATTTTCGATTTTTTTAGTTTTTTTGATACAGAAATCGATTTTGTGCATTTATCTTTGCGCGCGGGCTAATTCACTATGCCCAGCGCCTTAAAGGATCGTGTAAGAAAAAAAACCGGCCAAGTGCGAGTCGGGCTCGCGCACTAAGGGTTCCGCACTGACATACAATAAACAATGATTATTTTGTTACTATAAATACGAGAGACTTTTTATAGGTTTTCCTTTAATCCATAGGTAAATAGGTAGTATTTACTGTATTTTTTTTTATTTAGTCTTGGTAGTATCTTAGACAGAGAGGGAGGGAACGTCAATTTTCGCATATTTTCTTATTTAACTTCAAAACATAATGGGTGGTCCAAATATGGACGTCCAACGCACCTATACATGCATCATCTCCGCTGACCGACATGAAACGGATTTTGGTATGGCAGCACAGAAGCAATCAGTGTCAAAGCCTCAATCCGCTCGACGTATCGATCCCAATTACGAGTATAACGAATGAAATGTAAGCCAGATCACCGTGAACAAAAAAAAATGCCCACACAGTGGATTGTCAACACTGACATTCTTTTTGTTACAGGACTGGATAGGATTTGCCCTCAACACGTGTTAAATATTAAAAAAGACCTCCTGAACTCTTTGTCTTTCAGTAAGTGCAGTATAGTAGTGCAGATAATTTCGTTATCATTTTTGAATAGATTTTTCAATATTTCCCTCCTCGGTCTTGACAGGAACAAATCTGTATCTCTACGCTTTTTGTTCGCTAATAACCATTGTTCCTTAGCCCTTAACGGAAAGACGTCGGAAAAGACACGGAAACAAAAGTTGGCCATCTGCAAAAAATCTGTACGTGTGGCTTTACAAGTAGACTCGCAGAACTTAGCTCGCTTCGCCAGCTCGTTAAAAAATACAGAACTCTGTAAAGCCACAAATTTCATGACGATCCGACTAAATTTACTCAAGTTATCGTCGAACGAACTTTCATACATACTTACAAACATACAAACGCCGGATTGTTCCAGTAGACTCGGAGAACTTCGCTCGCTTCGCTCGCTCGTTCTATAAACTAGCTTTTGCCCGTGACTTCATCCGCGTGAACTACATAAAAAAGATATGTGGTTTACATTGCCCGGATTGCCCCTAAGTGTAATATTATGTAGCCTATTTGTTATTCTGATGTCTCTATCTCCATTCAGCTTCATCCATGTCAGCTATCTCCATTCCAAATCCGTCAAGCCGTTTCAGCGTGAAAGAGTAACAAACATCCGTCCATCCATACTTACACACTTTCGCGTTTATAATAGTAGTAGGATATATTAGTAGGAAAAAGGATAAAGAGATCCCCACACAGGTTTTCATATTTTTGCTCTATCGCAAAAACGGTAAAATATACAAGCATCAAACTTGTTTTTATACTTTATAGGTCGGACTCACGCACCGAGCACACAAGCAGATTTTTTAAAATTGTACTGCTTTAAGAACCCTCAGTACAGAGTCCATCGGACTTGGCCGGCTTCACTCGTGCAAAGCCGGGGCGGGTAGCTAGTAAGGTATGAACTAACCTGTACGTCCAGTGTGGCTGCCACGAATCACGCAGGCAGTCATATCCTGGCTGGACGGCTGTGGTGTAGGCACCTTGCCGCTTTCTGACTTCTCTGAGAAGAAACACCTGGAACAAGGATTTCAAAATGAGTATTACTTAGGCCGCGAGCCATTTTCGGAATGAGGCGATCGGGTCGTCGCAGGCTGTGTTTTTTTAAGGCGCCGTGTATAACACAAAACTGGCTGTTTTAGATAGCTCCCACCTAATTCTAGGGTTTAATATGTGAACATTTTCGTTTTTTTTAGTGTATTTGATACAGGAATCCATTTTGTGCATTTTTCTTTGCGCGCAGGCTAATTCACTAGTCCCAGCGCCTTACGCCAATGAGAATAATATGATTCGCCTTTTACACAAAGTATAAATTTTTATCCTCCTGAGACCCAGGGTATGTTTTTTAGCCTGAATAAAAATATTTTTATTGAGGTAACATAGGTGATACCAGTGGTCTCAGGACGAAGAGAAATCAAAAACAACATTTTCTGTGAAAAAAATCTGGAATCGGAAACTAAAAAGTCCAATATTCCAATGTCTGAATTATCCTCATTGGGTTTCCTGATGTCTTGGGCTACGGGTTGTAATCACTCTTGACTGGAAACCCGCTGGAGGCTCGCGACTACTCGAATCCGTTCCCTCTGAGATGAAGGAGAAGGGAACAACTTGGCCAGAGCTATCCTCCCTAGCCATCTTCTTCTTGAAGTGCCTCTCCATCACTGGAGGTTGGCAGTCAGCTCTCTGCACCGCTCTCTGTTCAGCTGTCCTGAATAATTGTTCCACGGTTTTGATGCCGGTCCATTCCTTGATGTTACACAGCCATGTAATTTTCCTCCTTCCTGGCCTTCTTTTTCCCTCTATTTTGCCCATCATTATGGTGTGTAGCAGCTGGTATCGTTTTTGTCTTAAAACGTGGCCTAAGTAGGCAACCTTTCGCTGCTTGATGGTGCGCTAGTTCTACTTTTTTGTGCATACGTCTGAGAACTTCGACATTCGTGATTTTATCTGTCCAGCTGATCCGGAGCACACGTCGGTAGCACCACATTTCACATTTCATTCCCTAGCCATAAAACTAAGGCCTTTGCATCTACGTAATGAGATGATTTATACAGCGTCCAGTGGCACCTTCACTCACACTAGATAGGTGAAGAGACCACTCGGCGCTGCAGTGCCTGGGACATTGTTTTAGATGGAGTAGGCTTGCCCAGCACCTATACCATCCTGAAAGCTTAGTCGACCAAGCCCACAGGAAAGACAGGTCAATACGTGTGGAGCCAACTGAGCCGCGGGTTTCCTCACGATGTTTTCCTTCACCGTTAGCGAGTGGTATTGCTACTACAAATTCACCAATGTACGTAACTTCCCGCACTGGGAATCGAACCGGGTACCTCTTGCTTCAGAGTCCACTGTTCTACCCACTAGACCACCACCGCTTCACCTAGCCTCACCTAGCTTCACCTAGCCATGGACAGGGATAAATGGAACGCCCTTTAGGGGGGAGGCTTACTCACCCTAACACTTTACAGCTCCGTATGAGATTCAGGAACGCTAGTCGAAACTTCCTGTTCATGAAGCAGTAAGTGATGGGGTTGCTACACGAGGAGCAATAGGCCAGCAGCTGGAGCGATATCACGCCCTTTGGTCCGATGTATTGGTATAACTCCTCCGGGTAGAATAAATAGATCTGGAACAAATACGTCGAATTACAAAATGGTTGACGGCACTAAAACAAAAACTATTTTATTATTTTGTCCATCTATCTATCTATCCAGCCCATAAATAAAGCCCACTGCGCTGGGCAGCCCCTCTACCCTTGACGCATTTTTCCAATACGGCCGCAATATGGCGCAATTTACAAAATTTAATATTTTACAAATTAAGACACATTTTGTGTTTTCATTGAATAAAACAGCCTTTCCTTTGAATAAACATTACAAAGTATTTAAAATCAAAGCATTACTATGCGAATTCAAAGAGAAATTAATTTTAAAACTTTTTCAATTTGATCGCAATAGCGTCAAGTGTAACCCCCCAGGGCATGGGTCACTTGCGTGCAGCGTTCAAAAATTCATGCAGGTAGCAGCAAATACTACCAGTCAGTACTACCAGCTCGCATATTACCCTCTGTGAATATAGGACAGCTGAAAACTCCACCGGTCAGTTGCCAGAGGTCAGGACCTTTTTTACACCATACAGGCAAGTTAATGCTATTGATTTTTATGTATACCTATGTATGTATGTATTTGTATGTTATTTATGTAGCTGCATAATATCTTTTAAAACTAAGCTATTTTGCCTTCAACGACGGGTTGCGGAGACTGATATTTCATTCGTTGGATAATGGTTTTACGTGTTAAGGATACATATTTTAAGAAACAGGTAAGGGTAGACTCCTAGACCTTAACAAATTTAAGCCCACATTTGCGCGCAAGTGTCCCATTGCTGACCGGGGTGCTAGAGTCATAAAAGTAATAATTATAAATGTCTAGAACATGGGACTTCAACTTTTTTTTGTGCAAGGGCCAACCATTCATTTTATATCGCCGATGGACTATTTATTTTTATTAGGTAACCTAAAATAACAAAACTAAACAATTAGATTTTTTTCCATCCGTAATGTGGCCGACCTTAAATTTGGAGACAGCGAGCGGCTAAGATATATGGACACGCTCTCGTTTGGTATTTCTAATGCAAGATAATGATGATGAGCCTACCAGGAAAATGTAAGTAGGTACTCCAAGACCAAATGTCTTGAAAAATGTGTTACTCATAAGTCTCAGGGAGGACGTTTATCAAAATGTCAGGTAAGAGTCATTAGGCCCACGCACGCTAACATAAGCACATTGCATGTTTAAGTTATGGGATGTAACAAAAACAATGTGAACTCTGTAATACCTAGGTCCTTGACTTGGTCTTTGGCAGAATGAGCCACCACTAATTCTAAATGACTGAGTAAATAAGATTATTTCTTACGATAAAACGTGATAAATTCACTTACTGTATTTATAACATGCAACGGTGTCCAAAATACGAAGAACTCCAGTATTATCACAAACAACATTCTTATAACCTGAAACAAACATTAATTATTATTTAACTTTTCGGGATTATTTTTATTTGGAACGGTTAACGCTGCCAAAAGTCGGCATAAATACAATATACGAACGAGCGAAGCGAGAGAAGTTCTCCGAGTCTACTACTTGAACAATCCGTCGTTTGTATGTATGTATGCATGAATGTTCGTTCGACAATAACTTGAGTAAATTTAGTCGGATCGTCATGAATTTTGGTAGGCGGGTAAATGAGGCAAAGATATGTTTTAATTTCGAACATGAGCTAAATTGGTCGTAGGGTTCCTGAGATATAGGGTCGCGAGTTCAGAGTTAGGGGCGAACTACTAGTGCAAATGTGTGTCAGATCAGACAATTTGACGTCTATTCCCGGGACCTTAACCAAACCAGCCTCACCTTCCGTTTAGCCTCGATGCTCTTATCGATGTGTGTGGAGCGCACCGCGTGTCGAAAGTCGAGCTCGAGCGATGTGTGCATGCAGTACGATTGCGTGCTGTTGTTCTCCGTGTCCACACGCTTGCCGTCATCCTGAGAAAGACGATTAATCTTTTGAGCTGCAAGCGTAGCATAAGGCTGGGTTAGGCAGTACATAAGGGGGTTTTAGTGCATCTCATTTTTTTGTTTGACGTAGAGCAGGATAGCTAGAGTTATAAACCCATGGATACGCTCTACCCCAGCCTTATGCTACGCGAGCTGCTCGCGTATCATGAGGCGGTGTTAAAGAGCATGTATTGAGAGTCCTAACACTCTAACACCGCATCATTCTACGCGACCTGGTGACCAATCGACATTTAAGAATAGAAGAATGGAATAGAAAAACGTGTATTTCACTGACCACAATTTCAATTTCACAACTTATAGTAGGTAAGGTACTTAGAATTGGGTAAGTAGTCACAAACCTTAATGTAAGCACATACTACAAATCCCTAACTACATAATATCTACCTAACCCATAGTTATCCCCACTGTGCGCAGTGGTAAGTAAAAAAAAATGTCGTACAAGGCACCATTCTTGTAGGCTGGTTGTTTAGACTCCGCTGATCACAAAAATACATTTTTCATCTCTCAGGCTCGGAATGTTTGCAGTTACTAGTAACTTACGGTCGTGTAAAAGCCGAATTTAAACTATCTGCATTTTTGTGCTCTTTAAAATTTTAACGCGACGCCCTATTGTGTAGAAAAAGAAAAAACACTGGCCGTTTAACTAGATGCCATAAAACCGACAGAATAAAGAGCCTCGTTTACACGCGCTTCTGCGCCCATTTTCTATACAAAACAGTGAATGTAAATGGGGCATTAGCATCTTTAAAAAAGGCAGTTAGGGAATTATTCAGAAACGTGGTTTCTTCTTACTTAAATACTTTATACTTTATTGCACACAAGAAAAAATACAACATAAATTACATACAGAAAAGCAGTTGTGTACATGGCGGACTTATTTCAGTAGAAATCTCTTCCAGTCACCCCTGATGATGTGGTGTAATGGCATGTGATAGCGGGAGGGGGACTTATAGTCTTTTTAATATTTTGTACGCTTTATTTATAATTTGTAATACCTACCAGTAAATAAACGCTCCGTTTCTGTTATATCAAATAGATAATTATGATTTGGTTTTTTAAATATTATTGAATTTACATTTTATCTCTAGAAATTTTAACTGTATAATAATACGGTAAAAGTTCAGAATGCAACCGAAAAAAAAAAACATTATTTTTGGTACATAATTTGAGTGTCTGGATGTTGATTTATGCTATGTAACAAAATAAGCATAGCCTTTAGGTAAACATAGACTGTAAAACTAAACACATACCTTATTATTATTAAAAACAAGCATTGAATCCCGAATTCAAAGAACACAATATAGCCCCAGACAAAAGCCAGATACAAAAGAGGCTTAGCAAAATGTTCACCAATACAGGATCTAGGAGTTATAGTGGTTATAACACAATAGACCTCACGTCGAACCTAGGCATATTGTATACTTTGCCTCTAACACCGACGAGAAAGAGGGAGTACCTATGTTACATTTTATACAATACCGGGATGGCGCGTTGATTTTGGTCAGAGGGAGGAACTTCTAAACTACAACCAGACCTTTTAGTGGTTTTAAAGCCGCGGGGAGGTAATTTGTAATGACATTCCGATGGTAAAATACGCAAAAGGTCGTAAGATAAAAAAAGAATAGTATGTATCACGTAACGTAATTGTATTCAATTCACGAAATAACTTTAAGGTTGGACGATAGCAGCGTGGCGGGAAATTCAAATTTTATTTTTTATTTTATGCTAAACTAAGCAAATTTATGTGCAGCGTTTTTTCGTTCACGGTAATAGTGTTATTTTCATTATTGTAAACAACAGAACAACAATAATTTAGCCGATTATGTCTTGTGTTCTGTCTGGTCGACAAAGCAATCAAGTGGCACTGCCCAAAAACTTGTTGATGACCAGAACCCATAATCGGCTGAATTATTGTTTTTCTGTTGATTAAAATAATGAAAATAATACGTTATTGCGAATATGTTATTGCCGTGAACGAAACATCGCTGAACAAAAATAGCTCAGTGGGTCTATTATGTAAAACAAACACTCATCCTTTGAGCGTCAAAACACAAAAAATAGCCCTTATAGAAAGGAACAAGCTTTTTTTTGACATTCAAAAACGGTTATTTTTACGGTGGATATTTTAGAGATTACTGGGGCAGATTAACTCAAAATTTTTAAAAACTGTGAAAAAAATTAATTTTTCGCCCCGCTGCTATCGTCCAACCTTAATGTCTACTCACCTTAAGCAACATCTTGGTGTTCCAGTTGTCTATGGACTTGCAGCAGAGTTCTGGCGAGGCACCCTGTATAACAGGTGTCGCCGGTATGAGATGGTTCGTTCTGCAACTTTTGCAGCTGGACTGGCCCGTTACTGTGAAAGGAACGCTAATTTGAGCAAAACAGTGTTGTGTCGACGTTTGTTTCACGTTCAGGTTTTTCGTTCCAAAGACTTGTCTTTTATCAACACGGCGCATGGCGGTCTGTAGTATTGCTCTATGCAAAACTGAATTTTAAAACCACTAAATATGTGTAAGTATATCGTTTCAGACATTTTTCCTAAAAATGTTTTCGTCTTATATTTTTTTCTTTTGTCGATTAAGATAATGTTTCGTTCTTGGCTGGAAGATTTTATTTAAAATCAACATCTCCGACTCCATACGAAAATACTGAAAATTAACTTCAATCTCCATAGGAAAGCGGATGTTAAAACTCTTATATCTTCCTAAGTAGGTATATCGTATTCGACATTTTTCATTATATTTTGTTCCTCCGTTTAATAAGCTAGGTTTTATTCTAGGCTGGGAAAACGAGATTTTCATAAAATGGCGCCGTGTCGCGTTTATAGAAATGCTAGTTCAGTACGTCTCCGCCAGGCTAAGACAAACTGAATTAGCAGTTTCTAACGATAAACACCCGTAAATGCTACGCCAATATGTCTCAGAGGGTGATGTACTGCAGTAGGAATTCAAGTTTTATAACGCAACGTAAGTGGGGTTATCCTAACTCGGTTCGTCAACGTGAAACTGATGCTGAAGGGCGGCTAAAAATTAACTTACATCATGACAAATAAAGCAAATACAGGTACGAAAAATGAATAGTTCAATTGGTAATAAGAATTATTGTACTCAATGTTTTTTAGCACTTAGTTGATTATTTTCAATGTTAAGAGATCGTTTTTTGGCACTTCGAGCTTCTTATGTGGTTCCAGCTTGGATTCTTCCTCCTGATATTCCCCTGTCTTTACGTCGCGCAATGGAAGTTGGCTGCACTTTGATCTTCCTGGAGTTATTTAGAGGAATTCTACGCCCACAATATGTCACGCGAGCCGGCAGTGACGAACTGAATTAGCATTTTCTAAGCATTTAAATGCGTATTTCTAAATCCTACTGCAATACGTCACCCTCTGTGACGTATTGGTGCAGCATTTACGCGTGTTTATCGTTACAAATTTTTTGAAAATGCTAATTCAGTTCGTCTTAGCCTGGCGGAGACGTACTGAACTAGCATTTCTATACAAGGCGTCCCACGGCTATGCCACATGGAGGGAAAATTCATGGTCTTCCTTTTATTTCTGACACTATGTTATTTAGCAAAAAATAATCCTTATCATAAAGCCTTTCGAACGGTATGATAAAACAACAGGGTAATTTTTTTTCCTCATGTAACGGGTTCGATTCCCGTTTCAACCACGTAATTATTTAAATATCTATGAATGCAGTTTAAATTGTTTTTTAAATTAAAATAATGTCTTCTTTCAGTAAAATGTTCCATCTACAATATTTAAGGTACTTTTCCTCCATGTGGCATAGCCGTGGGACGTCCTGTATAGGCCGCTGGGTCACTATGCAACGTGACCTACACTAGAGCTCCTAGTGGCTAATCTGAGCGTGGTAGCCCTCATTACGATGAATAAAACACTCATCTTCTTATTTAGTTATTGCAAATATTACATTAGTTGTGCGTGAAGGTGCCACTGGACAATGTATCATCTAATTATGTAGATGCAAAGGCCAAAGTGTATAACAAGCACCAGCCAGGGACTGCGTCTTAAGGCGCTGTAAATAGCCCGCGCGCAACGAAAAATGCACAAAATCGATTTCTGTATCAAATACACAAAAAAAAATATCACATATCAAACCCTAGAATTAGTTGAGACCTATCTAAAACAGCCTGTTTCGTGTTGACATTCATAAACGTTTTGAAGATATTTTGCTTGAAAAAAAATAGGCGGCGCACTTTTTTTCAAGCAAAATATCTTGCAATCTGTTATGGATACGAGTATCAACACAAAATTGGCTGTGTTAGATAGGTCTCAACTAATTCTAGGGTTTGATATGTGAACTTTTTCGATTTTTTTAGTGTATTTGATACAGGAATCGATTTTGTGCATTTTTCTTTGCGCGCCGGCTAATTCACTATGCCCAGCGCCTTAAAACTTTTTCTATTAGTACGTATGATTGATAAGTCAAGTTTAATTGGATTCCGTAAAGCACAAACATGGTGCACGTCTTTTAAAAACTTTTAATATCTCTTAAGGCGCCGTGCACAGTGAATGGCCCGCGCGAAGAAAAATGCACAAAATAGATTCCTGTATCAAATACACTAAACAAATTGTAAATGTTCATATATCAAACCCTAGAATTAGGTGAGACCTATCTAAAACAGCCAGTTTCGTGTTGACATTCATAAACGTTTTGAAGATATTTTGCTTGAAAAAAAATTGGCGGCTCAACATGAATGGCTGTGTTAGATAGGTCTCAACTAATTCAAGGCTTTGATAGTAATAATTATGTGAACATTTTCGTTTTTTTTATGTATTTGATACAGGAATCGATTTTGTTCATTTTTCTTTGCGCGCGGGCTAATTCACTATGCCCAGCGCCTTAAATCGACCGTCTTTACATGGGTCAAGAGGTAGGTAATGGAAAAGTGATGTCGTTTGTAGGGTGGCAAAACTCCTGTGGCAGCGATATTTTATGCATAGTGCCATAGAATTCGATAGCGGAATTGTAAGGTTACGATGAAAGCACACTAGCGCTGACAATGAAAAAAAAAGCGTTTATTGCCAAAAACTAGCCGTTAAATGAGAATCCCTAGTCTTAACTATGTTTAGGACCTAAGGCCTAGATTCCAGATCCTAGAACCTACATCCAACCCAAAGTGGACGTATTTTGCTCGGATTATGCCACAAGAGCCAAGAAAGACAGGTGGGAAAAGATCGCCACCGACTGGGTCCCACATGAAGGACAACGATGGCAAGATGACCTGAATAAGTTCTTGCCCGGATGGTCAGAGGTGGTGCAAGAGATATGTGGAAGACAGGAGGGGAAGCCTCCAGCAGCGGGACACTAACATCCAGGATAACTAAAAAAAAAAACTATATTTAAGACTCCAAGCGTTCAGCACCATTCCAATATTTCAATATTCTAAAAAGCTTTTATTTGTCAAATGTGTAGGTATAATTTATCTTTATTATGACGTGACAATGACAACTATAGGGCAATAGCTACAAAACAGTATTTTTCTTTTATTTTTATATTGTGGCTTTGTGGAGACAAAATTCAATACCTTAAATTATTGTTAACTGACTCCGATAAAGATAAGCAGTCTTTTAAACTTTATCGGAATTGTCAAAATCCACTCGTGCATTGTTCTACCGACACCAAAAAGGTTAATCCGAGGAATTTCGATTATCAAACTTAGCAGACAGTATTCATAAGTTCGTCTCCAAGATTAACAAAGTTTGTGCTTCAGGTATTTCAGACAACCACTTTAGAGTATACGTGTCAGCGCAAGACTGTAATTAGCAGCAAAAAACAAAAGAAACAATAAAAATTGTTTTAAAAGAAAATGGGCCACGAACCGTCTGATCTAGGTAACCGTTTTGAAAATTACATAAAATTTAAATTATCGGATTAACGGAAAAACTCACGAGAAAAAAAAAAAGTCTGCGCGGACGGAGTCGCGGGCAAAAGGTAGTAAATAAATAAAAGGGATCACTCTGATCGTGTTCTTGATACTGAAATGTTGTAGATGAAAATTTAATATCCAGGCGCCTTAGCCTGTAACACAATGCAATGCCTGTAACACTGTGATGGGATGCCATCAACACTGCCATTGCCTACAGACATAAGCCCCTGGCTATCAGGCACCAAAGTTTGAAAAATCATCATAAGAAAACTTACCGTTTCGCTGCCAATTGAAATTATGCTGTATCTCATGCTTCATCCCTCTCCACAGTTTGGTAACTATGAGTGAGTAGGCGAAGGACATTATGAAGAATGGCACCAGAAGTAACCCCACGTCTAATCCGAGGTTGAAGATGCGCTCCAGCTCTATACTGATCCATACTTCTCGGCATTTGAAAGCTGTGGGCAAAAAAAGTGGGTCTTTAGGTTTATAATAAGTATTTTATCTAAACCCATTTATGACACTTGCACTCACAAAAACACAGCCAGTTATAATTTGAATTTATGTAAGTAATATTTAGAGTGCGTTTCACGAAAGAGTTCCCTTGACAAAAAATAGAAGTTAAAAACTAAAACCCGACTACTAAAAGGCTTAAAACAAGGCCTGCTTATCCTTAAAATAGACTCATAGATAATTAATCGTAGTCGGGTCACCACATTCGCATTTGATAAACCGATGGCCTCCGACTACGATTAATTACCACATTCGCATTTGATAAACCGATGTCACCACATTCGCATTTGATAAACCGATGGCCTCCGACTACGATTAATTATCTATGAGTCTATTTTAAGCATAAGCTGGTCTTGTATTAAGCCTTTTAGTAGTCGGGTTTTAGTTTTTAACTTCTATTTTTTTGAGCTTTTTAGTAAGTTGTTTTGGATGATCACCTAGAATAGAACCAAGAAGGGCAAAAAAAACACATGTTAGAATATTTTGTTATATTTGTTATGTTGACGCTACATGAGTTATACATTTTTGAAAAGGTCTTTTAAAGCCCTTTCATTTGATACCTATGACGATGGTATCCGATATTTTTTTATTTTTAGGTCCACCACTTTAGGGCGCAGTTCAGCCGCCATCTTGGTTTTTTTCAAAATAAAACTATCTTATGTCACCTGGGTAATTAAGGCAAATCCAACGACATCTCATTTGTTGAAATCGGCCGAGTAGTTTAGGCTCTGCGAGGGAACAGATGAATACACAAACATACATACCCACATACATACATCGCTGCTAAAATCATAACCCTCCTTTTTGCTTCGCGTAGTCGGGTAATAAAAATGGAATTCTTTCGTGAAACGCACTGTAGGTGCATAATAATTATTTGTTATGCAAGAATGCAAAATTATTGTTTGCAGCGAGTGCTTGTATTGAATACAGAGCTAGTAAAAGTTTATATAATTGAGCCACGAGCGAAGCGAGTGGTTCAAAAAAAGAAACCTGAGCGTAGCGAGCTATTCAGAAACACGAGACGCAAATAATATTGCATTCGTGCGAAACACGTCACAACTTTTCTTCTCACAGAGCGAGGAAATGATTTTATTAGTTGCAAGAAAAACAGTAGACAACTATACTCTATCCACCGAGACAAGTTAATAGGGAAACTTCAGCGATGACGGTTAATGCAGTGTATAGAGTACGTGTACATTTTAATCTGTTCGTGGTACCCGTACTGTGCAGACGCGCTGTGTGCTATGCATATTTTATCCGTATCGTTATTGTTCCGTGACCTGACGTGTTCTTTGGACTCATTGTTTATTGTTGATGAAAATTGGCTCTGGCGCGGTTGTTCAAAAAATTAGTGAATGATTCATCGCAGACGATAATTAGCTTTTACACGTTTTTATTTCTGCATTTAATTTTATTTATAGAAACAACAGTCACAAAAAAAATTCAAATTCGCTAAATACTCTGTGCGAGCATTCAGAAGGGTTTACGCCCATTGTATTTTATTGTCTCTGTCATTTGTATGGTATTACGTAACAGAGAGAACGCTATATTAACTTGTCTCCATGGATAGAGTAAAAAGGTTAGTGAAATGAGTTTCCTTCTTCTTTGTTTTGACAGAGGAGTCTTTGGCGTTGCCCAGAAACAGGTTATTGATTAACAAGTTTAAAACAGGATTTTTTACGATCACAATACATGTTTAAAGTAACAGCGTACTTTCCAAGCATGAAAACAAAATTAGTTTTTAAAACCACTTAACCCCTTGGCTGAAATTCAAATATAATACGGGTTACTGAATTTCGTACAGATTTAACATGATATTTACTGTAGCGGAGTAATTTTGAACAGTACATACGGAAAGTTTTAAAGTGTATTTTATAGCATCCAAACAAACCAAGCAACCTTTTTTGACCCAAAACCTGATTAAAAACGGATGAAAATAAGTTCACGCAACCCTAATTAATTGGCTCAGCTAATATTTTTTAAGCTTTTAAATTTTCAGTTTCGAGTTGCATCAATCTTTCAGTCAGGTAGGTAGATCCGGGTGAAATTGAAATTATTGAAGTAATGACGTCATATTTTTTGTATAGGATTGTTTTCAGTAACCTATCGTACAGTAACTCGTGTGGTATTACATGAAAGGGCTTCATGAGCTGGTTCTAAAAATATACTACATCATTACCTTTCGGCCACTTGTTTTCTAAAATTCTAAGAAATATTTTCAAAACATACCAAGTTTAGACTACTCCAGGTTGGAGACGGCTTAGATTTTTTTTTTTTTTTTGTAAAACATACGCCATATTATTATGTCTTTTAACATACTCATATCAAACCTCAAAAAGGGATTTAAAAAACATTACCTAGCATTTAAGTACATTTTTTTTTCTTTATTAATATATTTGAGATTCAGATTTTTTTTTAACTTATCGAACTGTATCGTAATACTTATTAGGTATTGTGTTTTATTAACTTCGCTAAATTGATGCTCACACGCTTCCTATCCCCAAAACGTCCGACCCCCCGGCTTTTTTAAGAACTAGGACCGTTCGAAATGATGGTTATAACCTAAAGTACCTGTGTACAGTTGGCCACAATCTCAGATACCCCATGGCAGCTCTTATCGCGCGCAGCATAAGGGCGCCAATCGAACAAAAAGGGGTATCTGAGACTGTGGCCGACTGTACCTAACGACAGTCCTGTACAGCGATTCGCGGCTAACGGCAGTCCTGTACAGCAATTTGCGGTTTTTCGGTCGAATAGGCATTGAAGGCCGTCCACTATAACGCACTTACACCGAGCGCAAAGTCACCATGGGGTACCCGAGCGTGTCGCTGATCTTACAAAAATAGTTTAAGAATCTCAATCAATAATGAGAAAGTAAATTACTTACAAATGACCAAAGTTTGAGGTAAAAAAATGGGCCTTGTCGTAATGAAAAAAGTTGTGCCATTTATACCTTGTTACTTGCATCGATTGCTTCATTATTAGTATCTTGAGGTCAGCAATTGCCCGTAAACACTCGTGGTAGCTACTGGTTGATGACTTTAATTTTGCTTTGAAAATTTAATTTTGTGTAGAATGCAATTTGCAATGCTTTTGCAAACTGTTACCTAATTAGAATAGAATAGAATAGAATAGAAAGCGTTTATTTTACTGACCACAAATTACAACTTATAGAACTAATACATATAGGTACTTATAATTAGGCAGTTACTAACTGCCTAATTATAAGTACCTAAATTACACTAAGTGAGTATTTTAGTTATACCACAAATTATTATTTTTGATAAGTAATCATTTAAGCTTAGATTGCTTTGAGCTTTGCTTGGGGGCCACGTGGCCCCCACGATACCAGTAACGTATGTCAAATTTACGACCACCACCACCAGTTAAGGGTTAAGACCTTAGACATTTCTAATCCGAATTTAGCGTCCTGGATTGTTTCCAGGAAATGTCAGAAATCGGGTAGTAAGTCAGAAGTTTCGATTAACATCAAAGATAATCAAATGTTCCTCTAGATCAAAGACAATCCTTGAGTTAACCCATCATTAAAACTTGAGGTAAATTAGCTCTCCCAATTCCAATTAATAATACATCAACGTTGACATGATTTGACAAGACGTAACCACAACAACAGGTCATCTTCAGAGTTTTTTTTGTAAACTCGCCCGTAACGTCACCGAGTAGAGTGATAAGGTTGAGAGCTGGTGACCAATCGAGATATTTTTTCGTACAAGGCTGGGAGTTGGTAGGCTGATAGAGTAGACTTCGCTGAGTCTGGGAAAACTTTCAACAGCGACCGGCACAAAAAAATATTTTTACCAGACTCAGCGAAGTTTACTCTATCAGCCTACCAACTCCCAGCCTTGGAAAAAATATCTCGATTGGTCACCAACTCTCCACCTATAAGCGATGCACTTCAAAGCTTATATAAGCGAAGCACTTCAAAGCTGGGGTCTTACTTTTCATTAATCTAGTCTGCATTTATCTGGGGTCTTACTTTTATTAATCTATAGCTTTTGCCCGCGACTTCGTCCGCGTGGACTACAGAAAAAGGATAATATGCTTTACTTTGCTCCTAAGTGTAAAAGCGTGATAATATGTAGCCTATGTGTTATTCTGATGTCTAAGCTATTTTTATTCCAAATTTCATCCAAATCCATTCAGCCGTTTCAGCGTGAAAGAATAACAAACATCCATCCATCCATACTTAAAAACTTTCGCGAACTTTTGCCCGCGACTTCGTCCGCGCTGACTAAGATAAAAAGTTGCAACTCTATTTTCCCCCCGCCATCGACGTCAGTCAGGGGAAAAGATAGCAGTTTATAGTTTATAGCTTGTGGCCGCGACTTCATTTACGTGGATAAAAGAAAAAGGATATTAGCAATGGTACCTAGCATATTTTTGACCACCTAGTATGAACCCCACCCTACACCCAGCGCTATCAAAGCGTTAGCCCAAGACTTTGTTTCCATGGACCACGAGTTGTTATCTGCTTCTTCCAACCTCAACGGAGTAAAGATGCAGATATATCCCATAATTTAGAGTCCGCTAATCTGCTGCTGCTTACTGCAAACTTTCAGGCTGGGTTCTCTCTCTGTTCAGTTGGTCTCGCTCCAAGTCTTCTAAGTATGATTATGCAAAAACTACGTGCCTCTGTGGCCTTTGTGGACACTGCCTCTCCCGATATTAGAGAGCCCTAATAGGTAGTTTGAAACCCAAGTACATACATCTCGTTAGCTTGCGCAGTTGGGTGAATGAATAATCAGCATTTGCTGCAGTACGTTACAGGTCTCAACATCTGTCTGGAATTCTATAAAACTAAAAGATCTCCAACAGAGCTAGTTAGCGTTACCTACTCGTATTATAGGCACGAAGAGAAAACTAATTGAAAATCCGTATGCTTTTTTAATTTTTAATTTTGCATCATGTATAGGCGACAATGAAATTATGTAAAAGTTCACCTGTCCAGTCCTTCTAGGTACTCAATAAGTACTTAATGGAAATTAAACGGTCATGGTGCTCATGTTACACCATCAATGACTGATGTTATGCGCCTATGGTCGCTCAAGACTCTACAATGTTTTGCACATTTGCACAGTACAGCTACACACAGCGGATTTTTTTGGTCAGAACATCGTATCTTAACTTTCCTTCGAGGTCTCCATTCCATTCAGTCGTTCCCTCAATGCTGAGGATCGTGACCATCATTGAAGGTGGCAGAGAAAAGAGCTCTATGACTCGCGATGTGGATCAGTTAATGCAGGTGTTTTTGTGTGGCTTTGGTCATAATATCCGTCCATATTCGAGGTCTGGTGCATCCTATTCTTCCCTGAATAACCAGCAATCAGCAATGCACTCAACGGACGTCCCATCTCGTCTGGCCAAAAGATCTCAGGATGCAACCGCAACTTTGTAAAGAGCTTTGATAAAACTGCTGGATGCAGAGTTTTTTAAGTAAGGATTTATTGGCTCTTTCAGATTGTAAGTAGCTATCACTGAACTTATGTTTTTTGCCTGTATTGAGTAAAATTAAACTTGTAGATTTTTCCTTTATTGCTTTGTTGATATACCATTTTTGTGACAGTGACGGATGACAGCGATCTAATTAAAAACAACTTCTTCACGGTTGTTCATCGTTTGAGTTTCGCGGCACATTTGGGCCTGTTTGGTGCACTAAAATTCACTGTTGTTCAGTTTTCGATGGATTTACGAAAGTAAATAGCTCAACGCTACGTGATGACAGAGGGTCTTTGGTAAATGGTTGTGTCGTTCACTTTTATACAAATAGCCACTATATGATAATCTTTGTGTGTTTATTTTGCTCCTAAGCACCAAAGCGTGATAATATGTAGCCTATATGTTATTCTGATGTCTCAGCTATCTACATTCCAAATTTCATCCTAATCCGTCTAGCGGATTCAGCGTTATAAGGTAACAAACACACTCACTCACTCACAAACTTTCGCATTTATAAATAGCCACTATATGATAATCTTTGTGTGTTTATTTTGCTCCTAAGCACCAAAGCGTGATAATATGTAGCCTATATGTTATTCTGATGTCTCAGCTATCTACATTCCAAATTTCATCCTAATCCGTCTAGCGGATTCAGCGTTATAAGGTAACAAACACACTCACTCACTCACAAACTTTCGCATTTATAATATAAGTAGGAAGTAGGATAGGATAGGAAGTAGGAAGTAGGAAGTAGGATAATGTGAAAAAAATATCACGGCAAAATTAGTAAATATGCAATCACCGTACCTCAATGTGGTCTAACGTGAGCATTTTCAAAATTAAAAAAAAACGCTTATAATTTCTGAACGAAGCGTTGGATTTTTTATAATTTTTACATTACCGTTAAGACCTGCTCTTTCGCCCAGTTCCCGCTTGACGTTGAATTACGGGATACCCTGTATACGGGTTGAATTGACTACCTAATCCTTTTTGAAGTCGGTTAAATACTAGCCTCTATCTTACCATTGCCTCTCATTGATTGCAGCGTGGACACGTACAAAATGGGTGAATTGAGCACTATGGAGAGCAGCCACACCATGGGCAAGACGTAGTGGCGTGGGTAACCCATGACCATGGGTAACCCATGGCGATCATTTTGTACACACGACAGCACGTCGACCTTTACACGTCGTTGCGTTACGGGCGACTTTGCAATAAAAACGTCCAGTCTGACGTGCTGTCGTGTGTACGCGTGGCACTGTGTCTGCCAAGCGCGCGACTTCAGGGGCCGGCAGATCGCGAAGTACCGATCCAGCGATATTGCTACTAAAGTCCACACGTCCACGGAAATGAAGACGGTTGCCCCGAAAAATCGATTTGCGTAGGCGCCACAATTTTTGAACATCAAGTCTCACTATCATATCAGTTGTAAGGGGATATAATAATCTAACCGAATAGCTAGTCCAACTATAAAATAAATTATGTTTCTTTAGCCTGTAGAAGCCTTAGCACAACCAAAACTAGCTACTATCTTACCATTGCCTCTCATCGATTGCAGCGTGGACACGTACAAAATGGGTGAATTGAGCACTATGGAGAGCAGCCACACCATGGCGATCATTTTGTACGCGTGGCACTGTGTCTGCCACGCGCGCGACTTCAGGGGCCGGCAGATCGCGAAGTACCGCTCCAGCGATATTGCCACTAAAGTCCACACGTCCACGGAAATGGAGACGGCTGTAACAAAAATGTTTAGTTGAACGAGCGAGCGAAGCGAGCGACGTTCTCCGAGTCCACTGGAACAATCCGGCGTGTGTATGTTTTTGTATTAGGGCTTGCATTCGAATATTCGAATAATTCGAATAATAAACCAGTTCGAATATTCGAATATAAATCTGCGATATTCGAATATTCGACCAATTCTCTGGAAGAGGAAATAGTGACTGACTGGGCAAGCGTGATGTGTACTATGGGTCGACAAGTGCCTTCATACCATCAATAATGTTTCGCGCATGGTATTTAATGTCCAGTGATGGATAATTAAGATGAAAAAGAAGAAGAATGTATTGAATCTGCAGAAGTCAGCAGAGGAAGTATCCTCTGCTGTCTCCGCTGTATTTTCTGCGCTGTATCTACTGACTATGATAGTGATAACGAACATAGTTGAGCAATATCTGAACAGAAACCAAGACCTACGTACAAGGTGTTGTTTTTTAAAGTGACATCCGACTCAGGTTTAATTATTTACACGCTACTGAAGCAAAAAAAAAAAATACCCAAAAATAAATCGATCAAGTAATTAGCGTTCAGAGTATGTTGGAAAACTAGAATTCGGAGAAATGTAATTTCGGTCGGTTTTATTTTATTTTTGTTGGTTCGGAAAAAAAACTCAAAAAATCGCTGAATATAGGTACACGGAATATGAACGGTGGTGATTCGGGTACCCCTAGGGGTGCTCTATCTATGGACTTCCACTTGACACCATTTTTGGGACACCCAGTATAACAGCTTTTACCTTTTTTTAATTATTCGAATAAAGTTCGAATATTCGAATAATACCCGAAAAATATTCGAATACCTATTCGAAAACCAAAAATGTTCGAATATTTGCAAGCCCTAGTTGTATGTTTGTATGTATGTATGTACGTATGTACGTATGTATGAATGTTCGTTCGGCAATAACTTGAGTAAATTTTGTCGGATCGTCATGAAATTTGGTAGGGTAAATGAGGCAAAGATAATTTTTAAGTTCGAACTTGAGCCAAATCGGTTGAGGGGTTGCTGAAATATGGGGGAGTTCATAGTTCGGGGCGAACCACTAGTATACTAGCTATCTATCTGGGTCTTTCTCAATTACAAAAAAAAAGCGTGACAACTTGATTGTTAAGTTTGCCTTAGAGATATAATTTCGTAGATTTTTTGTCGAATGTATTTTTTTATAATAAATCACAGCAAGCATTAATTGCAGCTTTATTTATTATTTTATAAAAAAATAAAAAATTTCAAAGTGTCAAAATTTCACAAAACGTGTGTGTGAAAAACCCATTTTTTCGTATTGTAATTTTTTTAATTAAAAAACTATTGTACATATACTAAATATAAAATAACTACCCGATAGTTCATTAGTTCTCAAGCGATAATTATCAAGTTATAGAAAAATACGACTTTACACAATGATTTAATAGAGGACTTAGTCGTGTGAAAAAATTAAGTTTCACAAACGTGGTGTGTTACATTTTCATTCATATCTCTGAATGACATAATGTTTTGTGAAGTGGCAACACTGTGGCATAAAAAAAAAGATCGGGCATTTGCATAGTTCGCGGCGCAAGAGTGGAGACGGCTCCAAAACAAAGTTATGGAATTTAAGTTATTTCTTTGCTAAAACTGTAAAGCATATCACTCCATACACATGGGTAATATGCCAAGTTTGTGGGCAATGTTTTTACTATAGATTTTCTGATATTTCTTGCTAAATGGTCTCAATATGCTGTAGTTTCGATATCATATTCATAGCGTGATTTTAAGGTTATTTTTTGTCGGCATGGCTGCAAAATTTCACAGACGTGGCTAAAAAAAAAATTCACAGACATGGTTTTTTTTTCCACGTTTGTGAATTAAGGACACGTACCGTGTTTTAATTATTTAATTAACTTTTTTTTTTTACACAGGTGAGGAAATTGTCGTGAATAATTTTCATAAAATCACGGACGTGGACTGATTGTCGCAGACGAGGGTGTAAATAATCATGATTTTTCTAGTACTTTTCACACACACTTTCACAGACATGGGTGTTTATTTTTTCAGTGGTTTTTTCAGCTTCCTGGTAGCTGTTAAGCTTGACCGTATATATAAATATTGAGCTGTAACAGTCCTCTATCAAATAAAGCTATTATTTTCAAGATTGAGGTCCAACCACAAAATGCACAAAATGCCTAAATTAAGAATAGCCCATCTGTATCGGCGCTGGCAACAAAAGTTATGATGAAAGATAAAAAAGGTAGTACGGATCCCATGGTTCGCGAGTCCGACCCGCACTTAGCCGGTTTTTTGTCTCAAGCGCGGCAGCTACGTAGGTACTACAATTTTTTGAAGACATTTGTATTTTTAGGCACCCTTATCAAAATGTTATGAGAAGACGTTTATTTTATGACAGGCCTGAAATGTTAACGTAAAATATTTTGCGTAAGAAAAGCAAGTGACTTGAAATAATAAAACAAAAGACTTGAAATAAAACGATAGTACTAAACAAAAAAATGGAGCGAAAATAATTGAACGAGCCAGCGAAGCGATTTGCGTTTGTATGTATGTGCGTATGTATTATTTTTGTATGTTTGTAATTATTATTTTTGTATGTATGAATGTTCGTTCGACGATAACTTGAGTTTTAGTCGGATTGTCATGAAATTTGGTAGGCGGGTAAATGAGGCAAATAAAATTTTTAAGTTCGAACATGAGCTAAATCATCAGAGGGGTTGCCGAGCTATAGGGTCACGAGTTCACAGTTCGGGGCGAACCACTATAAGTTTAATTTCATTACGAGCTATTCAAGTAGAGGGTACCTCGTCCACTAGCGCCGCCAATGAAAAAAAAAACATATTGTCGTCTTTTTGGATGCGTTTTTGCTAAAAACAGGCCGTAAAATGAGAATCATTAGGCTTTACTATTTTTAGGTCCTAAGGCCTAGATTCCAGTAACTAGAACCTACGAATGAATCCCGCACAAGAAAGAAACGGCCAGTTTTGACTTGTGCGGGATTTATTCGTTACCATCACCTTAAGGCCGGAAGGTAGCAGCGTGGCGGGAAATTCAATTTTTTCACAGTTTTTACATTTCGTAGCTAAACTGAGCTATTTTTGTTCAGCGATTTTTCGTTCGCGGCAATAACATAGTATTATTTTGATTAATTGTTGTTTTGTTGTTTACAATAATGAGAAGAATACTATGTTATTGCCGCGAACGAAAAATAGCTGAACAAAAATAGCTCAGTTTAGCTATAAAATGTAAAAAACTGTGAATATTTTGAATTTCCCGCCACGTTGTTATCATCCCACCTTAAATAAAGAATCCTGCGCCTCTATTATCAAAAAAACCACCCAACCGTCGAGTGTCAAAACAATCGAAAATTGCCCTTATTGAAATGAACAACCACTTTTTGTTTTTTCTAAAGCACTAACCCGTGCTAGGGAATATTTTAAACATCTATATATATAAAAGGGTGACTGACTCATCCATCACTAGTCATCACTCTACAGCCCAAACGGCTGAACCTCTAAGTATGAAAGGACAAAAGTTGCGTTATACAGGGTGTTAAAAGACCGCCAACAGACCCGAAAGCCACGCATACTAGACACCAAAACAAAGTACTTTTTCGAAAAATTATTGCTGGGAAATGATTTTGGTTTTTTAGGTTATAATTTTGAAAAATATTTAATCACGCAATGGACGTGTAACGCACAGAAGTCATATTGCGCAAGCGTAGGTATAAGTTTATGTTACTTAAGCTTGAAGTGCCGATGTTTAGAATACATTGCGGGTTGCAATTTTTACGCCATTTTTTGTAAGAAATATTCATAATTTTGATATGGTTTTTTGAGAAAGTATGTTAAGAACTAGATAGTGAATACATTTCTGCAAAAAAAAAGTTTTGAAAAGTCCGACTTTGAACCTCATTATCTCGGAAACCGTTGATTTCCCAGGCATAGTTCCTTTGTTGGCGGTCTTTTAACACCCTGTATAGTGGAGGGTTCATTTAAGAAGCGATTTTTTTTTTATTTAACCCTTAAGTGGGTCGACACCTATTTCAGATTTTATCTCATTTCTATGCACTTAAGGGTTAAAAGGGTGCTAAAGTTTTTCGATTTTTTCACCAGTTACGATCAATGCTGGAACAAAACCGCTAATGCCACAACAATGAAAATTTAACAATAGTTGTAATTTGTGGACACGCTACGGGTTAAGACAGATTTATTTCAAGTTTAACCCTTAAGGCTGTAAAATGGGGTCCATTGTTTGTATGGAAAAAAAAAGTTTTTGGACGGATTTACTTTCAACTAAGAATTTGTATATTAAATCAGAAATAATTAAACACCTATTTTAGCTTTTTTTTCCAATTTTAGCCGTTTAAGGGTTAAACGAGGTTGAAATGTATGAATATTTTTCCTGATGTATTGTCAACGTCGGGCCCAAACCATTTAAGCTACAACTATGAAATTGAATGGGCAGTTGCATTTCATAGCAAAACTACCCACCATGAAGTAAAAAAAAAAATTTTAACCCTTCAAATGCCCAAACCGGGGTTCAAAGTTTGTATGAAATATATTTTTTTTGATCCGATTTTCTTGAAACTTAGTATGTGTATATTAAATAAGAATTAAATACGTATTTCAGCGTTTTTCAAATTTTTGCCCACTCAAGGGTTAAAAGGGGTGGAAAAGTTTGAAGATTTTTCCTGATGTAGTATCAATGCCAGGCCTAAACTATTAAAGCTACAACTTTGAAATTGAATGGGCAGTTGCATTTCATAGTAAAACTACCCACTATGAAGAAAAAAATATAATTTTAACCCTTCAAATGCCCAAACCGGTGTTCAAAGTTTGTATGAAATAAAATTTTTTTTTGATCCGATTTATTTGAAACTTAGTATTTGTACATGAAATAAGAAACAATTAAATACGTGTTTCAGCGTTTTTCAAATTTCTGCCCACTAAAGGGTTAAAAGGGGTAGAAAAGTTAGAAGATTTTTCCTGATGTAGTATCAATGCCAGGCCTAAACCATTAAAGCTTCAAGTTTGAAATTGAATGTGCAGTTGCATTTCATAGCAAAACTACACACCATGAAAAAAAAAATTTTTTTAACCCTTCAAATGCTCAATCCGGGGTTCAAAGTTTGTATGAAATCTTTGAAAATTATCATTATATAAACATAGAACGGCCAAAAAGGTTCAAAGTTTGTATTTTTTTTTGTTGGATTTATTTGATCTTTACCAATTTGGTCACACACATACACAACACATACACTTCCACGCTGAAACTGCTCGACGGATTTGGATGACATTTGGAATAGAGATAACTTACAAAAATACACACCCATGACTCTATTCATGCTAATTTGATAATGGTGAAAGATGTACCCAGGCAACTTCTGATAAATCTTCGCGGAAGAAGTCGCGGGCGCAAAGCTAGTTTATAATAAGTTGAAAAAATTCACTCGGGACAGGACTTGAACCCGCCTGCATGGTATGCGAGAGGTTGCTGGTTCAAGTCCTGTCCTAAGTGAATTTTTTCAACTTATTATAAATGTTTGACACTTAAAAACGGTTATTTTTACGGGGCTGATCAAGACGCGTCAGTGTATTTTTTAGAGAGTAGACGCGAGTTTCTTTACAGCTTACAAGTGCCACTTCAGACGCCATTACACTGAGCTAAATCCATTTTCGGGTTTAAGTATTATGTGTTTGTTTTGTAAATATTTTAATTTTGAAGTGTTGTAGGTATATTATTTTTCTTTTGTTAATCTTTCTGTGCCAACACTGTTTTAGCCCGAAAAATTCTCGAGAACGGGTGAACCGATTTTTATGATTTTTGATTTGTTGGATTTCTCTCCGCCCCGAATAGCAGAATTTATAACCATTAAAACAACGGAAAAATTCACGAGAAAAAAAAGTCTGCGCGGACGAAGTCGTGGGCAAAAGCTAGTTGTTTACAAATAAAATAATGACTAGAAATAAATATCAGAACTTAATTAATAAAAAGTGTATTCAAAAACATATTCCAACACATCCTCACTCGAAGTCTTTTTCCTATAAAACCTCATGAAACAGACTCTATTCTCTACGGCGGCGCTAACTACCTATATTTTGTATCTTTGAAGCAGGAAATGTTTTTTCAATGCTATTTGGTTAATTAAATGTACGCGTGGCTAGTAACATTCAAACCGAATTTCCTGTCAAATTGCTTTTATGTTGGGAGTACCAGGAAAAGACCGGACTTTCCTTGTGCGTGGGAAATAGCCCGTTTTCAGAAAAAAAAACGTTGTTCAGTGGATGGCGCTCATAATACGGCACTATAACGGCAGTCAGTTGAAATTTAATCAGTGTTGCCAACGGTACGACAAATTACCGTAAACTGTAATAATCATAACCAGAAACACAATTCATTGCTTGCAAATTTTATCGCATCACGTAGTTGATGTCAGTATCCTACCTAACTATTCTATATTTATCAAAAACCATAAATTTTTTTGCTTTCAAGTATAAAAATTTCAAATATATGACACGGCTTTTTTACCGATTGAACATGGCAAGCCTGATTCTTATCTGTGGTGTTTGTGTATCTTTAATATTAGTACTTTCTAATCTGTGAATCTGTGGGAAAAAGCGTTATTTGACTGCCGTTATGCAGCCGTATTTTCTGCGCCATCTAGCGAGCATTTTAAAATCAGCTTTTAACTGTCAGTTGAAAACGGCTCAATCGTATCCGGCTGTGCACACTGCTAACTATATGGTAGGCCCATTTGGCTCATGTTCTAATTAAAAAATTCTTTTAATAATTTATCTTTAATCCGCCTACCAAATTTCATGACGATCCGAATAAATTTACTCAAGTTATTGTCAAACGAGCATTCCAACATACAAGCGTATTCCAGTAGACTCGGAGAACTTCTCTCGCTTCGCTCGCTTGTTCAAAAAGTGGATAAATATTATAGGAACTATGAAAGCAGAAAATTGCGTCATAAGTACATACCTACCACACTTTACAGGGCAATTTTTAAATAGCTTTAATCTCAGACTTCTAAATGTGATTTTCAACAACTTCTGTTGTACGACTTTGGTGAAAGCGCAATTATTTTTCTCCATGCAAAAAATAAAATTTTATATATTTTTTTGTTTTTTCTAAAGCACTAACCCGTGCTAGGGAATAATTTATAATAAGAATAATAATTGGTAGAGCGCCTGCACGGTATGCGAGAGGTTGCGGGTTCAAGTCCTGTCCCGAGTGAATTTTTTCAACTTATTATAAATGTTTATAATTTTTTTTATTTATTTTTTTAGCCCAGAGTAACAAATAGGAGCAGGAGAAGCTAGAAAGGTTGTTGAGAGTGGAGGGGCATGAAAGTGCGCCGCGCAGGCAGCGCTTGAATGGTAGAAGACTTTTAAAGGATAAAAACTTTAATAAAATAAAAAGTATCGAGTTTTTCGAAAAGTCGTAGAACAAAAAGTTGTTGAAACTCGCATTTAAAAGTTGACGTGTCTGAGGTTAAAAGCTATTTAAAAATTGCCCTGTATTTGTTTCATCTTGTACTGAAATAACGCACTACTTCAGTATGTGGCGCGTTCTTTATGGAAAACCCCCAATAATCTTCCAAACAGGAAAATAATCACAAGGGATCATGTTAATCATGAAAACCCCCAATAATCTTCCAAACAGGAAAATAATCACGAGGGATCATGTTAATCATGATCCCTCGCAAAGATGGGCACGTACCCGTGTATATACCCACCTGTGAGTATTTACCCGATATGTACCCGGTAAATACCCGTATGCACCCATTTGCTGGGTACATTCAATTTGTGATTTCAAGTATAATGAAAATTATTAAAATGAAAAACAAAGTATGTCAATCAGTTTTAAACCATGTTCCCTACGCAAAGTACGTCTTAGTAATTTTTCGTTGAACGCATATTTACAAAGTTATGCATGTTTTTGTGATTTCTTTGTATGAAAACGAATATTCATAAGGACATTTGTCTTATATTTTTATAGAATTAACAACCGGTATGTTTAAAAAGTACTTTGTCATACTTTGTATGACTAAAATAATAGTTTTTAATATGAATTTAACAATAACTATTATTGATTAGGAACCAAGTGCCAAAAATTGATACTTACATTGAAACGGTAGACAATACACTGATGAAGTCAGGTCATTTCGGTCTAATTAAAATGCGAAGACGGGTTAAGTGTTGCAAATAACAAAAATTTATAATCATATAGTATGTTTTTATGTTTGTTCTTCCCGAACAAAGAATAACTAAAACTTATTAAATTGGTTTATTTTATTTTGCAAATGGCATTGTGCTCAAAATGCTATACGGTGAAATGTAAGTCGTCCAGCCACCTCATTACGTCCGAGGCGGCCTCATCGACACCGCCCCCTTGGATGGCGAACAGCAGGTAGTCGTAGTTGATGTGGGACATCGTCTGAACCCGCCCGCACACCAACTCGGGTCCGACCCACAGTTACATTTTGTGTATTTAGCTTCGCACACCTTCCCCTTAAGACCCGGAATCTATTTATTTGAGTCCAGTGCTTTCTGGAAAGATGGAAACCTGGCACACGGATATCTGGCTCGGACTCGAGATTTCTGTTAGGCAGTCCACAGATGTCCACTGATCCCGCCATTTCTCCATCAGCGTTCGAGTTCGTGGGCCTGCATGGCGTGGCAAAATATCTCTCTGATGGTAGACGAAGATCACTACGGGTTGCCTGAAGATAAGGCACTTTTGACAGGTGCCGTATATTGTTGATCTTATCATACTCCATTCTGATCATTAATTATCTCCATAGACGTGACGGGAATATGTAGGAAATGACGGGTTGACGGACCTTCACTTACTAGCTTGCCTATTTTCGAGGTAAAAGGAGCAGCTCACAGTTTTACATGGGTTAGGTTTAAATCCCGAGTCGATGAAATAGCGCTCAAACTTTGCAACGGCTTCCTGAACCAGTGTTGTCACTTTGTCCAGTGTCTAAACTTGTGCTGCAATGGCAATGTCGTCGCCTACATAAATGATCGCCCGGAGACTTTTGATATGTAACTGACGTAGACGTTGATAAGCGTAGGCGCCAGGACTAAGCCCTGCGTGACACTATTGTTCAGAGTTTGGCGTTTGAAAGGAGGGCGTCATAAAGACAATACGTGCGTTGCATTAAAAAAAAATACGAGCTCGTTGGGTAGTCCCTGACTGTCCCTGTTTCCAGACATGTTCCAGAGAGTTTTAAATGTTGTGCTGAGATCCACGAATATCGCCGCTGTTTTGAGTTTCTTTTCGAATCCTGCTTCGATGTTAGAAGTTACTACAAGCACTTGGTCAAAGCAACCCTCAATTTTGGTGGGATTTTGATCAAACCGGGGTTGCATCAGAGAATTGCAACCATCTTGCCATGCCATACAGGCCCATGAACTCTTGCAGGATGACAGAACGTTGATGAAGAAATGGCGGGATCAGTGGACATCTGTGGACCTGCCTAACAAGCATCTCGAGTCCGAGCCAGATATCCGTGTGCCTGGTTTCCATCTTCCCAGAAAGCACTGGACTCAAATACATAGATTCCGGGTCTTAAGGGGAAGGTGTGCGGAGCTAAATACACAAAATGTAACTGTGGGTCGGACGGACCCGAGTTGCGTGTGCGGGTGGGTTCAGACGATGTCCCACATCAACTACGACTACCTGCAGTTCGCCATCCAAGGCGGCGGCAGCGGTGTCGATGAGGCCGACTCGGACGTAATGAGGTGGCTGGACGGCTTACATTTCACCGTATAGCATTTTGAGCACAATGCCATTTGCAAAATAAAATAAATAAAATAAACGAATTTAATAAGTTTTAGTTATTCTTTGTTCGGGGAGAACAAACATGAAACCATACTTTATGATTATAATTTTTTGTTATTTGCAACACTTAACCCGTCTTCGCATTTTAATTAGACCGAAATGACCTGACTTCATCAGTGTATTGTCTACCGTTTCAATGTAAATATCAATTTTAGACACTTGGTTCCTAATCAATAATAATTATTGTTAAATTCATATTAAAAACTATTATATTAGTCATACAAAGTAAGACAAAGTACTTTTTAAACATACCGGTTGTTAATTATATAAAAATATAAGACAAATGTCCTTATGAATATTCGATTTCATACAAAGAAATCACAAAAACATGCATAACTTTGTAAATATGCGTTCAACGAAAAATTACTAAGACGTACTTTGCGTAGGGAACATGGTTTAAAACTGATTGGCATACTTTGTTGTTAATTTTAAGTCGCAAATTGTATATACCCAGCAAATGGGTGCATACGGGTATTTACCGGGTATACACCGTGGAATTTTACTGGTTTTAAAGCCGAAGGTATTTAGTTGCACTCGTGATTCTGAGCCAAATTCCAAAATTTTACTTCAAAACGAGCGGAAAAAAAAACACTTCGGCTATCGCCAATCGACACCATTTGTATGGAGAACAGAACTTTTTTTCGCGCGTTTTGGAATGAAATTTTGTAATTTGCCTCAGAATCATCAGTGCAACAAAATACCTTCGGTTTTAAAACCACTAAAATTCCACGGTGTATACCCAATGTACCCGGTAAATACCCAAATGGGTAGATTGGGTATATACCCACCGCCCATCTCTGATCCCTCGTGATTATTTTCCTGTTTGGAAGATTATTGGGGGTTTTCCATAAAGAACGCGGTGAATCCCTTCAGAACCATGGGTAAGCCCTTATTATTTTATTAGTACGTAACTTGGGCTTTTGATGATAATAATTGGATGGAATGACCACTACAGCTGGAGTCTATAGTGCCAGGAACATATTATTTACAAAGTGCAGGCTTGCTCAGTATAAACGGCTGAACCGATTTTATTAAAACATTATCTAGAAATCTTGCTTTCAAATACTAAAAAAAGCGCGGTTCACCCATTTAAGAGCTACGGTGCCACAGACAGACAGACAAACAGACAGGGGGAAAAGTATTTTTTTAAATATTGTTTCATTGACTTTCACAATATTTTAACAACTCAAAACTATGCAAATGCATCTACAAACACAAAAAATTTGCTAGGTGTATGCCACCTTCACTCACACTAGATGTTTGAAGAGAACACACGGCGGGACATTGTGCAGTGCCTGGGACATTGATTTAGATGGAGTAGGCTTGCCCAGCACCTATACCATCCTGACAGCTTAGTCGGCCTACCTAGCCCACAGGAAAGACTAGTCAATACGTGTGGAGCCAACTAAGACGCGGGTTTCCTCACGATGTTTTCCTTCACAGTTAGCGAGTGGTATTGCTACTACAAATTCACAATAATGTACGTAACTTTGAAATTAAACAAAGTCATAGATACGTGCCCGCACTGGGAATCGAACTTGCTTCAGAATCCGCTGTTCGACCCACTAGGCCATCTGAATAATAAGATGTTGAACAAATTGACATTAGGTCACACTTTTTTGTTTTTTTTTTGAGCTTTTTGAGCGAGCGAAGCGAGCGAAGTTCTCCGAGTCTACTGGAACAATCCGGCGTTTGTATGTATGTATTGTATGTATGAATGTTCGTTCGACGATAACTTGAGTAAATGTAGTCGGATCGTCATGAAATTTGGTAGGCGGGTAAATGAGGCAAAGAGAATTTTTAAGTTCGAACATGAGCCAAATCGGTCGAGGGGTTGCTGAGATATAGGGTCGCGAGTTCAAAGTTCGGGGCGAACCACTAGTTCAGAAGATTCGTAGAACTTCACCAACTTTGGCGTAGCGGATTCGTAGCGCGTAGCCTCCGTAGCACAGCGTCGTAGCACCAAGCGAATGTCTGCCCTTCAGCTGCTTAAAGTCCGTTCGCTTAGATAGTGTCGGTACACACGACGGCAATCTTGGTTCTTGGGATACCAACTATTTTTGAAGTATCTGTGATGGGCGCAGATATATTCATTTCAACACAATGCTGATGGACATTAACTAGAATTTACTTAAATGTTTTACAAAACTTTCGTCTTTTAACTTTTGGGTCATTCGAAGTTTCGTCTAGAGGCACTTCGCTGTCATAGAAATTAAAAAAAAAACAAGTCACAAGCACAACCTCTCAATACGACGCTTCTTTGATGAGCGGCGAGCCAAATTCACTGGCGTGTTTGCGCCGCGTCGGCTTCCTTTAATTTCTTTTGTGGAAAGCCGCCGCGCGCCAAGGCGGCTAATATCAAAGTGACACTATGATAGCGAATGGACTTTAGCTCCAACGGTAGCAGCGTGGCGGGTTATTCAATTACTACACAGTTTTTTTTATTTTGTAGCTAACCCAAGCTATTTTTCTTCAGCGATTTTTCAGCCCAATTAAGCTCACAAGATCGAACTCAATTGGTGGTCTATGAAAAGTCAAATGCTAATGTCAAGCATTGGCTCATGTCAATGTCAATCTCAAGATAGCGTTTATGCTGACAACTACAGTGCGTTTCACTAAAGAATTACCCTGGGTTGAACAAAAATATTCCCTATTACATTGTAATAAGAGTTTCGTCAAGGGAAATCTTTCGTGAAACGCACTATATCTCAAGTTTAAAATTAGCCAAGGCTTGACATTAGTATTTGACTTTTCTGAGTTCACCTACTTGATATCGATCTTAGGTTATCTCAGACGGCTATTAATGAGCCATTTTCAGCACAAATTCACAAACAAATTCACAAATTCAAAACAGTTCATAGATGGCGCTTACAGGTGTGGCCATAGAAGAACCGGAATACGGCTGTCAAAATTAATCTGTGCTAAGCGAAATTTGACAGCCATACCTATTCCGGTTCTTCTATGGCCACGCCTGTAAACGCCATCTGTGAACTGTTTTGAATTTGTTCTTTGAAAACGGCTCATACCACCCTACAGTGCGTAGTATATTTTTATCGCACAAAATAGCCTAAAGTTTAAATAACTAGTCATTCACCCGAACTGTGAACTCGCTATACAAGGTGTTGTTTTGTAAAGTTACACCGGACTCAGGGGTGATTATATACATGATACTGAAGCAAAAAAATATATAAAAAATATAAAAATATAACAGTGGAATATATTGTGGCCGCCCGTACTATTACACTAGCGATAGCGGCGAGTCGGGCGAAATATCGCGCGCACGCTTTGAGAAGGCGGGGGTGTCCGCACGTCGCGGTTCTTATAGGACAACTAGAACAAGGTAATTCCATCAAAAAAAATTTAGAAAAAAAAAGAACTTATTTTCAAGTTACAATTAGTTTCAAGCGTTACTCAAACTATCGTCCCTGATTCGGGTGTCACTGACCAAAACAACACCCTGTATAACGCGGGCAAAATCGTAGGTTCTAGTTGAAATATGAAAAAAAAAACTGACCTTGTAAAAATGGTATTAGTTTGCACATCACGGCCCCGAAGAGGAACCTCCTGTAGATCTGTCCAACTAGTGTGAACGGTAGGCAGAACACTCCGAGAAGAAAATCGGACACAGCCTGTGAACAAAATTTAACAATTTAAGGTTGGACGATAGGAGCGTGGCGGGAAATTCAAATGTTCACAGTTGTTTCAATTTTAAAGCTAAACTGAGCTAAACATTTACATTAAGTTGAAAAAAATCACTCGGGACAGGACTTAAACTTATTATAAATGTGCTTGTATCAAATAAAGACTTTTCTATTTATAATTCTATAAAAAAAAACGTGGTTAAACTGAGCTATTTTTGTTCAGCGATTTTTCGTTCGCGGCAATAAAATAATTATTTCCACTATCGTATACAACAGAACAACAATAATTCAGTCAATTATGTGTTCTAGTCATAAATGGTATATATCGATTATTTAGAAGGGAGCTAACCTACAATGAAACGACGCAATTACGATTGCTAATGACGGTAGGCCGATACGTTGGTACCCTCATGCTATACATAGCATTACTCCCCCCCTGTTTACAAAATATCCTATTCTCCCTTAATTAAAACCTTAAAAATAACAATTTAAATTGTACTTAATTTTATTTATAACATGTTTATTTTAATACGTTACGAATTTAATAGTGTTCAGAAAGTGTAACCAGGGTTTCATTTAATCATCATAACCGATCCTAATAACTGGCCTACGAATTCTTTTGGAACGACGGACGTCACTATCAGTAGTGACGTCATCCTCATGATCGCCTGTCGCGGCCGCGGCTGTTGCGCGCTCAGTGACGATGTCATCGACTTGTGGCTGTGGCTGCGAGGGGACGGTTGTGTCATCCTCACCCCCGGGTGGCGAAGACACAAGCGTCGAGGTTGCACGCGCTCTCGGGCTACTGTGGTTGCTAGTGACACCAATAGCAGTGCTACAACCAACGCTATCCAGATTAGTTTCGTCCTTGAATATTTGGTCGATATGTTTTTTTATATACCTATCGTTAAACATAATTATATAAGTCAGTGGACCTATTCTATCCACTATTTCTCCCTTCTCCCATGAAAAAGAATTATTTTTAAATTGTTTAAAAAAAACCATATCACCTACTTCAAAACTACGCTCTTTACCTTTCTTATACCTGACTTGCATAACTTGTTTGTTACGTAATACATCAGCAGTACTTGGCCTCAATAAATCAAACTGAGTACGCACCTCGCGTCCCAACAGCAGGCTGGCCGGTGTTCTGCCTGTGATCGAATGGGGGGTTGACCGATAAATGAACAAAAAATCGCCTAAAGCTTTGTCTAGTTCCTGCCTATCACGCAACGCCTTCTTTAAATTAGATTTAACAATTTTCACGGCGTTTTCTGCAGCGCCGTTGCTGCTGGGTTTATATGGCGTCGTCAATATGTGATGTATGCCTCTTTCTCTCAAATAATCTTTAAATTCTTCGCCATTAAATGGAGGCCCATTGTCGGAGACCAACTCGCGTGGCAAACCAAACTGCCCAAATAAAACATGAAGTTTTCCAATCGTACTTTTTGTGGAAGTACCACTAACCCGAAAGGCCTCGATCCATTTCGAGTGTGCATCTATTACCACAAAGTAATATATTGTATTGGCTGAAAGGGAAAAGAAATCTACATGGAGCCGATACCAAGGCTCCTGCGGCCAGACCCAGGGGTGCAGCGGCGCAGCGGGCGGGGCGGGGCGCTCGCGCGCGCATGTCTCGCACGCACCGCACGCGCGCTCTATGTCGTTGTCGATCCCGGGCCAGAAAACATAATTTCGCGCCAAGTTTTTTGATTTTACTATACCTTGGTGGGTTAAGTGTAGTTGATCTAAAATTTCCTTCCTCAAAGCCGTAGGAATGACTACGCGATGACCATACAATATGCAATTTTGTTCGGTACTCAAAAACTGCTTTAATGCAAAATAGGGCTTTAATTCTACTGACTTGCAATATTGCCAATTCGTTCTTATTGCTTTTATTACCTCTTGCAAAACAAAATCGGTAGCAGTCTCTTTTGCTACTAGTTCATAGTCAATCGGTGACGTCTTTGCTACAAAATTTATGTATGAATATGTTCGTGAATGATCCTCATTATCGTTCACCGGGATGCGCGATAAACTGTCCGCTACGCAATTGTGTTTGGTCCCAATACATTTTATAGTGTAATCGTACGCTCCTAATATAATCGCCCACCTTTGAAGGCGTCCCGCTGCCATCAATGGAATGCCCTTTTTCTCATTGAATATTGATGCCAATGGCTTACAATCTGTCACTAGTATAAATTTACGTCCATACACGTAATCATGGAATTTTGTCACGCCAAAAATTACCGCTAAACCCTCACGGCAGATCTGTGCATAATTTTTCTCAGCTTCCGACAATGTGCGCGACGCGTGCAGCACGGGCCGCATGCCGTCCGCGTGTCGCTGCGACAACACCGCAGAAACGCCGTACGGAGACGCGTCGCACGTGATTGTCGTCTCTAACGTCATATCAAAGTGCGCCAGAACTGGCGCCGCGCTCAGAGCTTTTTTTACTTGCTCAAATGCACCGTTACATTTTTTTGACCAATGCAACTCATTATTTTGTTTTAAAAGATCGTACAATGGACTTAGTATGTCGCTTAGGTTATGCACAAAGGACCATGGGCACATTGGGCCCACTGACAGTTGACACTTGATGAAAAATTTTACATTGTCCGACCTCAATAAAATTCATGTCAAATGAAAGCTCTTGAAGAGTACTTCAATTTATTCTATGGCAGTTTAGTCAAAATCGAGCGCGAAAATGGTGTTTTGGGCACATTTGTCCCATTTTATGAAGATTGTCCGACCTCAATAAACTTCATGTCAAATGAAAGCTCTTGAAGAGTACTTCAATTTATTCTATGGCAGTTTAGTCAAAATCGAGCGCGAAAATGTGTTTTGGACATATTTGTCCCATTTGATGAAGATTGTCCGACCTCAATAAACTTCATGTCAAATGAAAGCTCTTGAAGAGTACTTCAATTTATTCTATGGCAGCTTTGTCAAAATCGAGCGCGAAAATGTGTTTTGGGCATATTTGTCCCATTTTATGAAGATTTGTCCGACCTCAATAAAACTCATGTCAAATGAAAGCTCTTGAAGAGTACTTCAATTAATTCTATGGCAGCTTAGTCGAATCGAGCGCGATAGTGGTGTTTTGGGGATGGGGCATATTGGGCCCACTGACAGTTGACATTTTACATTGTCCGACCTCAATAAACTTAATGTCAAATGAAAGCTCTTGAAGAGTACTTTAATTTAGTCTTTGGCAGCTTAATCAAAATCGAGCGCGAAAATGGTGTTTTGGGCATATTTGTCCCATTTTATGAAGATTGTCCGGCCTCAATAAACTTCATGTCAAATGAAAGCTCTTGAAGTGTACTTCAATTTATTCTATAGCAGCTTAGTCAAAATCGAGCGCGAAAATGGTGTTTTGGGCATATTTGTCCCATTTTATGAAGATTGTCCGACCTCAATAAAACTCAT